>CM075490.1:5210000-5810000 GCA_037950665.1 Hypophthalmichthys nobilis
ATAAGTAACAGTGCACATAATATATATATATATATATATATATATATATATATTTTTTTTTTTTTGCAAAAATATTCAGATATTATGTCATTCATATAAAAATAAGATTTTTATTATTATTATTATAAAACACACCCTATTTTCCTGAAGTGCAGCAAACAAAAAATGTTTTAGGCATACTTATATTTTTACATCATGGTAGTGGTTGATTTAAAATATTGCATATTAATTTTTTTTGCAAAAATATTTATATAGTATGTAATTCATATAAGAATAAGAATATTATTATTATTATCATTAGCATCATGATAGTGGTTAGTTCAACTTAGTGGTTGATTAACATAGTATATATTAATATTTTTTTTTAAATATTCATATAGTATGTCCTTCATATAAGATTAAGAATATTATTATTACATACATATTTTTTAACAAAATTTTTTTTTTTTTTTTTTTTTTAAAGACTTGTTATTCTTTGCATTGCTCTTAAACAAAGTGTCTTCATGTGACCTAAAGGCCAGGAAGGTGATCTGTGGAAAAGCGCGTTTATCTTGCTCACCTGTTCTCGGCCAATGTGTGTGTGATTTGTTTAATCCGTGGAAATGGTCTCAGCGCTGTAAACAAGCCGTGCGCGGAATGAGGGCGGCCATCCACGCGTGGCAGCGCTGCCTATTTGTCAAAAAATCTTCCATAAACAAATCGTGGGCCGGGCGGGATAGGTGATGTCTCCATTTTAAACAGGGGCTTAAACTCGGAGGGCACATGAAAGAGCATCATTCAGAGGTGACTGTTTAACTCCATAAATCATGTTGATGAGGTTTAGGAACATGTATGACAGTTTCTTTTCACACACATTTGAAAATTGGTCATTAGTGAAAGTCTGTATTTTACAGCCAGTATAAAAGGCTTTGTTTTTGTCATTTTTACAAGGGAACGCATCGAGATGGGGAGGTCCTCAGATATGTCTAATGTTTAATTCAATGCCATGGTCGCTAAGTATTTTTTAATTGACAAATTAGCGAGTTCTAATATACTGGAATTTAATCCTAATTAGTTAAGCGGCTGCTCAAGGTTTGAACATTGCACCATTTATTAAGAGGTCAATTTATTATTTGTTAAGAAGGCTTTATGAAATGAAAGGGCTATTTTTCAAATCGCTCCGCCCTTTAACCGTGTCGTGCTGTTTGCTGTAGTCATTATGAATTCACTTTGATTTCAATCCCACAATAATATGGTCACTAATGGCTCTGATATTGACGCTAATTGTAAGAGTCAATATTGAGGCACAGCGGGAAGCCTCAGTCGGGTCGGGTCTGTGCTGCAATCCTACACACCGCTGCTGACTTGTTTCTTTATTTGCATTTATTTCATGTCATTTTTAAATACTTGTAAATTGAGACAATTAAGTCTACATTTTTTATTTTTCCTTTTATATTTTTGAGAAAAATTCGATTTAAACCAACTGCAGCCAATTAACTAAAAAAATAATCCATTTATATTGCTAAATTAATGCATTTACAAAGCACACCTGCTTTATCAGATCTTTATCAGATTGCATCATTTTTAATTGTAAGTAAATTAAACACATAAGCTTGCTCTTTGGGGACTATAAATGGACTCCAAAAGTATAGTAGCTTCCAATTAAAACCTTAAAATGCTTTGTGTAGTGTAAACCAACCTTGAGACATTATTACTATTATTATAGCTTTTTAATTCCACAAAGACTATTTTTATTAATTTTTATTTTATTGTTACGATTTTATTTTATATTTATTTATTTTGTAAAAATCTATATTATCCAAAGAATTTAGCGAATTATTATTATTATTATTATTTAAATAAGATTTAATGTTTAAAGAAAAAAAACATGCATGTGTTAACCAGTGCATATTTTGTCTTTACAGGACTCTCTCTCGCTCTCTCTCTCTCACACACACATATTTTAGGACACCAGTCCCTGGTTCCCCCGTCCCCCATCCGTACACAATGTCCTTCGGCTCTTGCAGGCGCATCATGTGCCGCCGGAGCGGACAGATGAAGAAGAGGATATTAAGTGACTCTATCTAACATCCAGGACACAATGGCGGTGATTGATGGAGGACAAAGTAGGAACAGCAGGACGGAGGATGGGGAGGGGGGTGTCCGTTGGGGGTCTCTGTCGAGAGCTGGTGCGCCGTCCCCGTCCGCCGTGTTTACTCACTGATGCTCTCGACAAGACAGCCATTGACACTCGGATGGATGAGTCCCGATCCGCCGCACGGAGCCAGAGGTTACCGGGGCTGGAATATAGAGCTCCTCCACGACACGCTCCCTTCACCTAATCTTCCGGCAAAATATTTATCATTATCAATTGGGGCCTGCTCTCTGACATTAGAATACCACGTATGGATAAACCTCGGGAGGATTATCGATCCGCCCGACAGCAGGCTCACACAGGCGGCCGTGAAAGACTTGGGGTCATACGGGACAATACGAATAAAAGCATTGTATATCCAGCACTCCGCTCGGGTTTATTAAGTAAAACAATGAGCCAAATCACACCTCCGTGACATACGAACACAGCCCACAAATGCTTCTGGTGGAAGCCAGCGCTGCACATTTACTTTTTTTACACACTGATTTACACTACCAGTCAAAAATTTTGAATAATTGTGATTTTTTTTAATGTTTTTGGAAGAAGTCTCTATGCAGTGCTGCACACTATAAAAAATTTTTTTCATGATTTATCACAACATTTTTTCTTTTGTCAAATCAACTTCCATAATTAATGTGGTTCAGATAACATAACATTTTAAACCAATCGCCTTCATTGTAGTAACTCAATTTTTTAATTTCAAGTAACTCAATTTTTTAACTTACTTTTTTAAGTTAAACCAACAATTCTTTTTTTTTTCAGTGCATTTATTTGATCAAAAATATCCAGTAATATTGTGAAATATTTTTACAATTTAAAATAACTGTTTTCTCTTTGAATATATGTTAAAATATAATTTATTCCTGTGATCAAAGCTGAATTTTCAGCATCATTACTCCAGTCTTCAGTGTCACATGATCCTTCAGAAATCATTCTAATATGATGATTTGCTGCTCAAGAAACATTTCTTATTATTATCAATGTTGAAAAATGTTCTTTTTGTGAAAGCCGTGATACACTACCATTCATAAGTTTGGGCTGAGTAAGATTTTAAAAAAGAATAAAGAAAGAAAGAAAGAAATACTAATTAATGCATTAAATTGTTCAAAAGTGACAGTAAAAACATTTATAATGTTACAAAAGATTTCACAAAAGATATTTTCAAATGAATGCTGTTCTTTTGAACTTTCTTCATCAAAGAATCCTGAAAAAAAAAATTTAGGCCGCAAAAAAAGAAAATTCTACATTGATAATAATAAGAGTATATTATAATTAAGAACAAATAATAATTGATAATAACTGAGCAGCAGTAATTCAGCTCTGCATCACAGAAATAAAATAAGTTTTAAAATATATTCAAACAGAAAACTGTTCTTTTAAATTGTAATAATATTTCTCAATATTACTGTTTTTACTGTTTTTTTGATCAAATAAATGCAGCCTTGGTGAGCAGAAGAGACTTCTTCTTCAATTATTCCAAAATGTTTGTATATCATCATCTCATTATAACTGAACTGATTGTGTCAGATAAGGGGAACCCCCAAAATGTGCAGCACTGGGATGAAGCAAAACAAATAATGTTAGTTGATGGTTGGTAAAACATTTGAAGAGGATATTTCATGTTTCCTCCTCCAGACTGAAACAGATGTAAAACCTAAATTCACATTGTGCGATGTGTATTTTGTCTCCTGTAGACCCGGTCTGGGTGGAATTGAGAAGATGGCAGGTCGATATTAGAAATGTCTGTTATGTATCTGTCATATTTCCAACTTTATTCCTTCTGAAGTGGAGAGAGAGAGAGAGAAACAGAGCGCTCGGGATGAATGGCAGCAGGTGCCAGTGGCTTCTCGCCTCCCGAGCGCTAATTGACCGACAGCGTTCATACACACATTCTCACTAATTTTACATTTGCTATTCCAGTGGGGTAACCAGGCACGTCTCAAGGAATACATAGTATTCACTCTTACCGTGCAGGCCATTGACGATCTTTAAAAAAAGAGAACGAAATTAGCAGCTTTGTTTGATAACAAGGCCTCTAAGATTCAGAATCATTTTTTGTTTTTTGGAGCAATTTTTGCCAAACACACACACCAGAAAGACTCATTCTTCTTTTTCAGAATTTGTAAATGGAAAAATTGCAACAAAGAAATCATGTGTTGATGTTTCTATGACAGGAATCTGTGATTTTATTGTGGGAACTAAGGAGAATTAAAACATTTTTTGCGTTTGTTTTGAACTTTTAGATAATATTCTGTATCTGATTCATATTAAAGCGGTTCAGAAATCTACAAGTGTGCAGATTAGTGTCAAGTACAAAGAGGTAATTTGATTACGTAACTCACATTACTTGTAATTTCACTGCAAAAAAAACAAAGAATTGTTGGTTTAACTTAAAAAAGTAAGTTACCTGGTTACCTTAAAATTTTGAGTTCATTGAAATTAAAAATTTGAGTTAATACAATGAAGACGATTGGTTTAATCAACAGAAACTCAAAATATTATTAATTAATTATTTAAGTTGATTTGACAAAAGAAAAAATGTTGTGATAAATCATGAAAATACTGGTAAATGTACCCTATATGTACAGTGTAGTTACACTGTAACAAGGACACCTTAAAATAAAGTGTAACCAAAATGTTTACTGTTTGTTTGTTTTTGTATTTTTTGCTTTGTTTTTTTTTACAATTTTAAAAACATTTATTAAAACATACTTGTTATGATATCCCCATCCACATCCCACCTCATTTCCATTTGAATTTAAGCATATTAATAAAATAATCCTAATAATAATTAGACTAAAATACATAACTTCATTGGCTTGAACGCTGTCCCATTTTGTTCAATTTTATGGGTCCAGTAGGGCAAATGGGGAAATAAGGTGTGTAACAACACTTGCTGTGTGCTCAGTCATGATATGCCTATTTGTTTTTTTTGTTTTTTTCATTGTAGATGATATATAGTGATATTATATATCAAATTAAACAAGAACCTGCTGATTCAGATGGTGCTAGTTCTGTCATTTAACATGTCAAATCAAATTATAATTTAGAAGTCAAATTTTTTTTTTTTTTGTAAATCCTTTATATTTTTATGCAGATACTTCTACTGCCATTTCAGGATGGTGGTGGTTGTGTATGATGGTTCACAACACTCCCTGGTGTCTTTTGCATCAATATTAAGGGTATAAGGAAAAACATAGCATAACATAGCCTTCTCAATAACTTTGGGTTGGTTTTCCTCACCCTCAGCTTTTATTATTAGTGGAGTACCTCAGGGTTTCTATTCTTTTTAACTTGTATATGCTTCCACTTGGGAGTATTTCTTTTCATTTTTATGCTGTTGAAAGCTGGCGATTCCATTCACCCTTTGCTGGACTGTCTTGAATCACCTCAAACCAATCACCTTCATTGTATTAACTCAAATTTTTAATTTCAAATGAACTCAAAATTTGAAGGCAACCAGGTAACTTACTTTTTAAAGTTAAACTAACAATTCTTTTTTACAGTGTATTGTAGATTGATTCTTTCATACTAAATACTATTTTTGACTGAATAAAACCAGTTAATTTAGACGTTACCGCATGAATCATATTTTTAAAATATATGCATATATTTTTCATACAGCAGATAGAATGCGAACATATGTCTGATTTGCATAACATCAACATGACACTATTGTTTTGCAATAAGTATCTTTTTAATATATAATTTTTTCATGTTTATTACCATGAAGTTGCTTTGAAACATCTGTTTCGCATATAGCAATATACAAATAAAAATTACATTTGATGGCTTTTAAATAGCATAAAATATAATGCCTAATAAAAACCAAGCTATAACCATCTCTGACGGGGTTGAACATTATGGGTTTGCATTGATCAGTTCTTTAATCCACATTTGGATACACCCTTGAATAGAATAGAATACAATAGATCCGCATTTTGTGGGTGGCGAACTGGTTTGTATAGTCTGACTCTTACAAGGCTATTTATAGCATATATAATTTATCTATTTATTTTATTTGTTTATTTACATGGTTTCCATTGGACTGGAGGCCAGTGTAAGGGTGTTTGTCCTGATGGACTAAGGAAAAAACATGGCATAATAGCCTTTTCAATAACTTTGGGTAGGTTTTCCTCATCCTCAGCTACAATTATTAGTGGAGTACCTCAGGGTTCTATCCTGGGCCCGTTTCTTTTTAACTTGTATATGCTTCCACTTTGGAGTATTATTAGCAAGCATAATGCTTCTTTTTATTTTTATGCTGATGATACCCAGCTTTATTTGCCGTTGAAAGCTGGCGATTCTATTCACCCTTTGCTGGACTGTCTTGAGGACATAAAACAGTGGTTGTAAACTTTCTCCAACTCACTTACGAAATTAAAACATTTTTGTCCTTTCAAGATTCGGAGAAGGTTATTCATGCTTTTATTATTTCATGTCTAGACTATTGTAATTCCCTTTATTTTGGTCTTCCTCATTAATCCCTTCCACACCTTCTGATGGTTCAAAATAAAGCTCCAAGGCTGTTGACTAGGACAAAGAAATATGACCGTGTCACCCCAATTTTAGCCTCTCTCCATTGGCTTCTGGTCCATTTTAGGATCCAATTCAAGATTTTGTTGTTTCTTTCCAAAGCTCTTAATGACCATGCTCCATCTTATCTTTATCTTCTTATCCCATATACATCTAATAGACCTTTAAGATCTTCTGACATGGCATTATTGTACATCCCATGATCATGTCTAAAAACTAAGGGTCTGAAAATGAATCTTTACTCCCAGGTGTATTAAGTGTTCTTAATATTGTTTTATATTGTTGTATTGTATTCTTATATAAAATTAATTGAAATTTACTTACTAGCAAACAACATGCCATGACACGAATTCCCACGAGTGCCTTTTTTGTCAAACAAACTTGAAATTCATTGCAGAAGCCTTCAGGAGGAAAGAGAGGGAGCCAGCGGAGGTGTTCAGAAACAGATGCACATCACTGCTTTGTTTTATGTGAACTAGTCAGTAAACGAATTAGCCACTATTGGGTTTATGTGATCAAGTACACTGTCTGGTATGACAGACATTCTTCATGCTTTAGAACATTGATTTACATTATTAAATGTTTAATTGAATATTAGAAAGGGGGGCCTTTGTTGAAAGCAAGTGCAGTTCAGACACACACACACACACACTGCTTTTGAAAACTCCAAAGTCATCCAGTTTGCTCTAATCACCACAATTAGTCCTGAATTATCACCGGACTCTGACAGACGTTCCTTGTAACTCTCTTTTATTTCCAGGCAGCGCTAATCAGCCGCTCTCATTACTGACGCTGATTAAACTGCAAATTAGCCAGCAGTGGCCCCGTTCAGCCTCCCCGCGACTCGCTCAATATCAATTAGGCCCAGCAGCTTGTCTGCAGCTCTCTGGGCGCTTCCAAATGCTTGATAGTGCCACTTATTAGTTTGGAAAACTAGGAAAATACCAATAATCAACGAGTCAGAGAAAGAGGGAGAGGGAAAGAAAGAAAAACGGCTCTTTTTTTATTTTATTTCAGCTCAGGGGCCAGTTTTAGGAGGCCCAGCCGATAATAACGGCTGTCACATCAGACCGGAGCACGGGTCGCCCCTTATCAGGGTGTCAGCAGGGAAGAAAAATGTATTAGACAAGGTAATATCTAGGCTTTTTGAAGTCACTTTTAGATATAATGAATCGCATTAAGGCGTGACAAATCTGAAATCCTACATCATTAGGTCGTTCCGGTAGCAGTGAGAATGAATAAGTATTTTTTCTCTCCTTCTAACCTCCTGGAACCGGAGTTAATGACAGTTTATTTTATTTATTTATTTCATTAAAGTGAAATCATCTAATAAGCCAGCAATTATTTTCCTCTGGTCCCTTGTAAAAAGTGTCCAAGCAATAAAAGCAAACATAAAATGGTGGGAATTTAGAAGTCCGATGTTTTAGTTTCTCATTAAGCACGGTAATTTGTGAATGAATAGTGTATATAAGCTGGAATCACAGTAAATGATTATTGCAGTAAACAATATCAATGGCGAGTATACGGCTCAATCGCAGGCAGCTTTGTGGAAATTTTCAGTGCATCGGATTGCGGTTAATTCACCATTCCCCTCTGATCAAAGAGTCTGAACACCATTTTATCACTTTACCAGTCAATAATATCTGACTAAATCTGCACAAAAAAGCAACAGTGTGCAGTATCTCAAGAAGCTATTTGACCTTCGACCTGGTGTAACCTACACTGTAAAAAAAAATATTTTCATGATTTGTTATCACATTTTTTTCTTTTGTCAAATCAACTTAATATGGTTCAGATAACATAATATTTTGAGTTTCTGTGATTAAACCAATGACCTTCATTGTATTAACTCAAATTTTTAATTTCAATGAACTCAAAATTTTAAGGCAACTTACTTTTTTTAAGTTAAACCAACAATTCTTTTTTACAGTGTATTATAGATTGATTCTTTCATACTAAGTACTATTTTTGACTGAATAAAATAAGTTTAGACATTACCGCATGAATCACATTTTAAAAATTATATGTGCATATATTTTTCATACAGCAGATAGAGTGCAAACATATATGTCTGATTTGCATAACATCAACATGACACTATTGTTTTGCAAAATCTCAAAATATCTTTTTAGTATATAATCACTTTCATGTTTATTACCATGAAGCTGCTTTGAAACATCTGTTTCGCATATAGCAATATATAAATAAAAATTACATTTGATGGCTTTTAAATAGCACAAAATATAATGTCTAATAAAACCAAACTATAACCACCTCTGACCTGGTTGAACAATAAGGGTTTGCATTGATCAATTCTTATTGAATAGAATAGAATAGAAGCTAGCAAGTTCAGCATTTTTATTTTTTTTATTTTTTTTGGGGTGGCGAACTAGTTTCTGACTCCTACAGGCCTATATATATATATATATATATATATATATATATATATATATATATATATATATATATATATATATATATATATATATGTTTATTTACATGGTTTCTATTGGACTGGAGGCCAGTGCAAGGGTGTTTTGTCCTGATGGCATCCAGCTTTGCTACAGCTGACCCTTTTTTATGATCAATAACCATAAATGAGTCGATTTAGCGATATGATCATGAATCACGCGCGTCTCAATCTTCACCGGACAGTACTGCTTCGCGTGCAGTCTTTCTAGGTTACCTGGGTGACAGAGGACCGGCATCTCTGCTCGTGGGCTCCGGTGGTGATGACATTCATCATTCCCGGCGCGTTGTCTGCAGTTTGACAACTCCTGACACGTGTGACATATCTCACTTTACCTGCTCCAGTCTAAAACATTACCTCCGGCAATCGAGGTGTCTATGATGTCCACTGTGCTTCCAGTGGCTGTGAGGAGTAGATCACACAGTCGACAGTCCAGCCCGGTCACATCACTGACCAAAGCAATGACAGCCTACTATTACAACAACAACAGTAATGAAAGTAAAATAATAATAATTATTATTATTACTATTATTGAAAATAGTCGGTAAGCCTAGCTATATATTATTACTTTTTAAAGCCTAACCCACATAAATAATTACGACAGTTGTTGGCCAATAATATCATTTATGCTGTAATTAGCAGGTCTGTTTACATAGGCTATAGGTCTGATTATGTTTATTTTAATTATTAATAGTAGCAACATATGATTTATCCTACATGTAATATGAAAATAACAGATTCAGTAAAATCAGTAGTAGAATAAGAACGACATTATACCATGTAATACTATGGTACCTTTATATCATAGTACTAAGGCTACTGTGATATTTACATAAAACTTATTTACCTGTACCTTTGTACAATTAAAAAAGCATAATATAACAATGATACCCTATGTCTACTTTTCTACCTTTTAGTGTATTATTTCATCATTTTATCACCCTTTGTGGGCAAGCAGCCTATATAAATAGCACTATAAAATGTACTAAAAATAAACACGGAGTTGATCTTTGAACTGCTGTCACATGCTCTGTTTCATCTACGCATGCGCACACTTTCTGCTGCGTTGGTGTGTCACTGTGCTATCAGGCTAATCTCAGCTGCACGCTTACCTATTACTATCTAATTGTTAACATATTTGCCCGCTTTTCTTTCCGTTTTACTATTTCAAACAACACGGACAATGGCGGATCCAAGAATACGACAAATAAAAATCAAGACCGGTGTGGTTAAACGGTAAGAAAGCTCAATAATCAGATTCTTTTATGTGCGACGGGAAGGCCGCAAGTTCACCGCGCCATTCCACAGGCATACGCAGCAGAAGAGTGAGCTCTTTGGCAGAGGCTGTAAATATAGCCCGGGGCTCTGAGAGCTCCAGTAACATTGTCCAGATATCAAGTTCAAGACTCCGGTCACTTTGGGTGCAGTGAAATCTATGAATGTTATGTAATTCATAAGTGTTATTTGTTAGTTTGTATTTGTGTGTTATGAGTCTAATAGACTAAAGTATAAGTAGACAAGTAGTCAAAATGAGGTATTGAATGAAGAATAGGAGGCTTTGTTAATGCCATGTGTAATAGATATTTAATTCTGTATCTTCTGGACTATAATAAAAGAAAACTACGTTATGCTGCTTGATATTTCAAATGCAAACTATTACTTGTCATGTTATTTTAATTTATTATTGTAATCATACACACTAGTTTGTAGCTCAAATTATTTTACCATTTACAGCATTTTATCTATCTGTCTGTATACACACACACACTATATATATTTGTGTAATAATACTATATTCATAATTATATATATTTATGTAAATCATATTTATTTAGATATTATATTGTATAAATATGTATATTTTTGTTAAATAAAAAAACGTAACCCAATATATATATATATATATATATATATATATATATATATATATATATATATATATATATATATATATATATATATATATGAGAGAGAGAGAGATTTTTACATTATTTTTGAAGTTGACATGAAAAGTACAAACTTTATAGTATCAGATATGACCTGTGAAATGATATGATTACATTGACATTGATTATTTTTGGTTTGTACGACTGACAGTCCCCAGTAAGACCAGAAGCACAGAAGCGCTTAACGAATGTTAGACTCGTCTTAAAGTTGGTCATTTGTGTTCTGCGAGTCTCTCTGTTCTTGCCTCATCCTCTCTTCATCCCCTCCCTTTCTCTGCTCTCCCCTCCAATCCCCACCTGACTGCTGTTTGCATTGATTGACCAGATGAGGGCCTGATTGAGATGGGCCTGTTTGATAGGGCTGGTAATGGAAGTGTGGGAATGATTCTCAGTGGGATTGAGAAAGAGAGAGGGTTAGGAAACAACTCGCACACCATGCCAACACAGAAGACAACATCGTAATGAGCCGCGCCACGATAAGAACCCAACGTTTGGCCTGTCAAACTCAGCTGATGTTCACATGAGGGACCAATCACGTCTTGGTGTCTGAATTCATTTATGCTGAATTTGCTTATTGCATCGGCACTGTTGGTGTCAATTGATTGTTTTATGATGGAACATTCCTGCTGTTAGGCCCAGCGATGGCAGACACATCGTTCGTGTCTCTTAGACATGTTTCTTCTGGATTTCCCATCTGTTTTTGGCTCTCTGTGTGGACGGTCCAGCCTTCGTATCGATTAGAGCGGTGCGAGTTGCTTTGTTTTCTTTCAGCTGGGTCTTTAGGTCCTATAGATTTCTCTCAGATTTCTCTCCCCATGCGAGCGCAGGCCTCTGTGGTTCACTCAGACCGGGGCTTCTCCGCATCAGGTCAGATAATTGATTTTGTCCACCTTTGAACGCTGTATTGCTGAATTGCATTTCTTCATTTGTCAGCCCTGTGAGGTGTGGGCTTCTTGATGGTCACCTGGTTTACTCATTTTAAGTCTGTTTGTATGTTTGCTCTAAACTTGGCCTCTATGTAACTGTATTTTTCAGTGAATGCTGATATATAGAAAACAGAATTCACTCAAACTCAAGAACTCAAACAGTAGTAGAGCATGGTGCTTGCAACGCCAAGGCCATGGGTTCGATTCTCAGGGAATGCAAGAACTGATCAAATATTTATCTTAAATGCAATGTATGTCACTTTGAAAAAGTGACTACCAAATGCTTAAATGAAAACTGTAGATGTGCATTATCCATTGACAAGGCTGTCAGAATATTTTAGGAACTGACATAATTGGGCAACATTAAAGGGTTAGTTCACCCAAAAAATGAAAATTCTGTCATAAATTACCCTTATGTCGTTCTTAACACTTAAGACTTTCGTTCATCTTTGTAACACAAATGAAGATCTCTTTAAAAAAATCAGAATGATTTCTGTCCCTTCCTTGACAGTCTATGCATCTATCACTTTCAAGCCCCAGAAAGGTAGTAAAGACATCGTAAAGTACTCCATGTGACTCCAGTGGTTTAACTTTGTGGTTTAACTCAGTGGTACTTTGTTTGAGCAAAAAAACATAATTTACCACTTTATTTACATAATATTAATCTCTAACAGTATGTTTTAAACCACTGGAGTCACATGGAGTACTTTAATGATGTATTTACTACCTTTCTGGGGCTTGAAAGTGGTAGTTGCGTAGACTGGGGGGGGACAGAAATCACTCAGATTTTATCAAAAAATCAGCTGTTTGACTGGTCAGGCTAATGTATTGATTAAAACTATATACTGTACGGCTGCACGATTAATCGTATTTTAATCACAATAACGATATCTGCTTCTCTCGATTGATTACAAATAATCGTCACGATATTGGCCCGCTCATTATTTATCCTGAAAACGTGTTTTTTCTTTGGGATATGCTTGTGGTTGCCAGATGCAAAGAGTTTAAATCCCCCAAATAGAGCTTTTCCCTTCTTCCCGGTGTTTTACTTAATCTGTGCAATCTGGCAACTCTGTGCACGCGCTCCCTGTCATACAGTTAGTCTTTGTTTCTTCACAAGTCACT
This sequence comes from Hypophthalmichthys nobilis, assembly GCA_037950665.1. Taxonomy (NCBI): domain Eukaryota; kingdom Metazoa; phylum Chordata; class Actinopteri; order Cypriniformes; family Xenocyprididae; genus Hypophthalmichthys; species Hypophthalmichthys nobilis. The sequence goes on from CM075490.1 coordinate 5,223,138, forward strand.
TGTACTATTTGTGTGACTAAATCTGCCATGATCAAACCTTCAGTGATGAATTTCAACAAATGCAACACGGACCTCCGCCTTACTGTTTGCAGAATGTACTTTTGCAACCTATGTGACAATTCAGTCGGGAAAATAATTCCAAATGATGTTCATTGGAAATAATCTTAGGAGTTTTGCCGTTTTATCCTTTGAAGTTCCTAACGGTTTTACCAGGTTTCATAATGTTAATCAGTTGAAAATGATATATAGCCAGGGATATTTCTTTTATATCAAAGAGCATCGTTCTTCGCTTTACGAATTTGCAGGGCAATCTGAATCTATCTTGTCTCATTTGCAAACGAATTGTGTTGCTTTAAAAATCTAATGTGAATACAGATTACAAAGCGCTCAACAAAACCATATGTGTTTTGTTTTGATTTACCATCAAACGAAGTTATCATAGTTGGTTAAATGAAATCAGTGTGCCACCTACAGGCCTTTTGGGTGAAGTGTAGGTTGGTAAAGAACGTGCAAAATGGCCATAACTACAGTACCCTTTTTGATAGAATAATCATGATTAATAATCGTGATTATCAGTTTAACCATTATCGTGCAGCCCTAATATACTGCACTTTTAAAAAATATATAATTTTTACAGAAAAATCCTGCAGTAAAAACCTATTAATGGATATCTTACCATATAAGGTGAAACATTGTAAAAGGTTAACATCACTTTATATGTAATTTTACTGTACAAAACTGTGACATTTGTTTTTTCTGTTTTACCACCTGTATTATTATGGTGGTTGTCAGTATGTTTTAAGGGGAAAAAGCAGATTTTTGTTGTTCAAGTAGATTATTAAAGGGTTAGTTCAACCAAAAATGAAATTTCGGTCATTAATTAGTCACCCTTATGTCGTTCCACACACCTTTGTTCATCTTCGGAACACAAATTAATATATTTTTGATAAAATCCGAGAGCTCTCTGACCCCTCCATAGACAGCAATTTAATTACCACTTACAAGGCCCAGAAAGGTAGTTAAGACATCGTTAAAATGTGACTACAGTGGTCCAACCTTAATGTTAGGAGAATACGTTATGTGTGCAAAAAACAAACAAAAATAACTACTTTATTCAACAATTTCTTCTTTTCCATGTCAATCTCCTAAATTGTTCACATAGTAAACACAGTGCAGCGCTTCCCTGTTCTACGTCAGAACCACTGTAGTCACATGGACTATTTTTTAACAATGTCTTTACTACCTTTCTGGTCCTTGAAAGTGGTAACATTGCAGTCTATCAGAGGGCAGAAAGCTCTCGTATTTCATCAAAAATATCTTAATTTGTGTTCTGAAGATGAACTTATGAAGGTCTTACAGTTATGGGTTTGGAATGACATAAGGGTGTGTAATTAATGACAGAATTTTCATTTCTGGATGAACTAACCCTTTAACAGTGTTGTGATGTAGTCACCCTTTCCACCAATGACAGCTGTTCTTGCACTGTTTGGTGATGCAGGGCTATCCTGAGGTGATGTGTCAATGCTAGAAACTGTTGTACACGTGTATGCTTGTAATGTCAGTTAATTACCACCTTCAGGTCAAGCCCCTCTCATACAGCTACATCCCACATTTTCAAAAGCCTCAAGGGGGTTCCTGAAACGCCCTATGAAGAAGTGGTCAAGATCTCATGCCAAATGTTGTCAGCTCAGTAGTGTTCTCTGCTCAGCCTCGGTTTGGAAGCATTTAGGCCAAATGTTTCACAAAACATCCACTTTTCACCAATATATTTATCCGGTGAAGAAATGAGCTATTTTTTACAGAACTTTCTCTCCATCTTGGCCTTGACAACTGGATGGCGTTAGTCTGAACGAACCGCCAGCCAATTTTGCATTTCGCCGTCTTTTCCATCTTCCACCATCCCTTTCTACCCATCACTTGCCGTTTTCTTTTTTCTTTTCTTCTTCTTTTTGGTGATGTATTCCAGTCTGTGTTTTCTGGCCTAGCTCAGCGGATGCACTTAATAAAATGACAGACGTAATTTGCTTTTGTCACCGGGTCTCGCCGCCAGCCCACCGCCTCAAAAATACAGTATTAGAGGGGAGAGAATGTGTGTGTCGAGTCTAATTCTTTTCTCTATTTTCCAGAGAGATGCTTTTTCCATTAAGCTGAAGGAAGCAGCCCTGGCAGCCCCATTTACAGCTGCCCAGCTCCGCCCCTGCTATAAGCAGCTCCCATATCACCCTGCAGAAACAAGAAATTAACATCAGCATGACACTTTTTCATTAGCCTGTCCCTCACTTTTATTAGAATTATGCTACACCCCGATCTTTCCACCCCTCTGGCTTCCTTGCTGGTTGCACCCCCCATTCCTTTTCCCGTGGTCTAATTTTTGTGCGCGTGTCAAAGAAAGCCTTACCTTGAGCATATGTAGAGAATTGCACCATGGCGTCGTGATTGAAGCCTGTTAAAACCGGCGTAATTGACGTAAAATATGACATATTGTCGCAGGCGGAGACGGATCTTACGGCACACGGCCCAGGCTGGCAGCAAGTTTGATTAATGGAGAAGCGTCTCGTGCTCTCCCTTTTTTTCTCGCTGTCTAACACACACACATACACAGCTGATTTTTATGAAAAATGAATTCCGCAACGCCATGTCTTCCCGACAAGCGAGCAGGCCGCAGACGGAAAGCGGCTATTAGCTAGAATCATTATCAATAGTGATATTTTCAAACTCCATTACGGCAATCAGGCCGTGAATTTATTCAGTGCGTTTAGTTCATTTGGCCATAATTGATAAATAATCAAAATTTATCAATGTACTCGCACTGCGTTTTCACTAACAATCAAGCAAAAGTGGCCCATTTGCCACCTGACTTAGTCCAAATTAGGGACTAAATTGATGATCAATTAATCCTAGTAGGGGCAGTACAGTGTCTTTGTGAGAGTGTGTGTGAGAGAGAGGGAGACAGATGCGGTTAAAAGACAGATTAGCGTAGCGATCAGGATGTAGCTGATGCAGTTTTGCACTGTGGCTAACAAGCATGCAGCTTTTCTGAGATTGACAGTAGATAATCATTAAGGAAGAGAGAATTGGGAGGTAGGAAATGTTGGGATAGAGACAATAAGATAGACAAAATGAAACATCAAGGCCCTAACAAACTTCTTATTCCCCACATAATTTCAACCTATGAACAAACACTAATTCATTCTAAGTGTGTTTTACCAGTTTGTTGTTTCAAAGATAACTAGTGATAGTGTTTTTTTTTTTTTTTTTATATAGACTTGAGATAGGGCGGTATAACTGAAATCTTTTATCATGCTATGAGGCGTTTTATGACGCTGTAGCGGTATATATAACAGCATAGTATATGCTGGAAATTCAACAAAAATATTTTATATATCACATAACCATTTTGTAATTGTTTCCCCATTTGTGCTCTTTTTTTTATTTTGTTTATTCATTTGGTGCAACTTGATAAATACCAACATTAGCAAAGTATAAAACTGCTGGCTTCAGGTTAATAGAACTGCTAGTCTCTCCTTGTATAGTGAGTTTTAGTAGTGTGCAGTAAGTACAATACTAAAAGTTTGGGATTGGTAAGATTGTTTTAATATTTTTTTGAAAGAAGTCTCTTACGTTCACCAAGGCTGAATTTATTTGATCAAAAATACAGTAAAAAGTAATATTGTTAAATATTTTTATAATTAAAAAAACTGTGTTCTGTTTTAATACATTTTTAAAAAGTAATTTATTTCTGTGATCAAAGCTGAATTTTCAGCATCATTACTCCAGTCTTCAGTGTCACATGATCCTGCAGAAATCATTCTAATATGCTGATTTGCTGCTCAAGAAACTATTATTATTATTATTATTATTATTATCAATGTTGAAAACTGTTGTTCTGCTTAATATTTTTGTGGAAAATGTATTTTTTTTTTTTTTTAGTTTTTTTTTTTTTCAGGATTCTGAAAGTTCAAGAGAACAGCATTTATTTAAAATAAATCTTTTGTAATATTATAGATTTCTTTATTGTCATTTCTGATTAATATAATGCATCCTTGCTGATTTAATAAAAGTATTAATTTCTTTTAAAAAACAACAACTTTTGAACAGTAGTGTATTTGTTCATAGTCTGCAATATTGTTTACATCTCAGTTGTCATCTTTTTATGTATATTTCATCCTAATTAAAAATATACTTGCATTGTTTAAATTTCTGTCAAATTGGTTGCAAATAAAAAAGATTAGTAATGTGAAACTTCAGGACATTAGAAGTTGATTCTCTGGTTTTGGTGTATGTAAGTGGCTTATTTGTATTTTGAGAGCTCTGGAAGTTAGCTAGTTGTTTGACTTCATGGCAGTAAATTCCTGACAACATTGGTTGGACAAATAAGTATTGAACTTTTTTTCAGTAGGACTCACCCCTCTCCATCCATTCTCATTCTTGTTTTCTCTATCTCTTTCCCTCTCTCAGTTTGGCCAAAGAGGAGGTGTTGTACATAAAGGAGGCAAAGCAACAGGAAGAGAAGATTGAGCGTCTCAAGGCGGAGGCAGGAGACGAGTATGTAATCAAGAAACAGGTAAGAAGAATAAACCACCTAAAACAACACAACCTGATGAGACTCACTCATTTAAAGGACCAAAATAGTACTATGATTGGGGTTCAGAACTGAGGAAATTCTGTGTTTTTTTTAAACTCCAGTCAGGTATATATTTATTTATTTTTATTTAAAATATTTGCATGTTTCTGACAGACAGCACATTTCATTGCACATCATATGAAATGTGTTGGTCTTGCGCTTTTTTTTTTTTTTTTTGCGCTTTGGTAGCTTAATGTGAGAAATATTCCACGTGTCAACAATGAAAAATACTTCAGGCATCCTAGATAAACTTTCAATTGTAAATATTCCACAAAAGTGAAAGAATCACTTGTATCACTGACATCAGAATTCTGTAACGTTTATTTAAAGCTGATTATGTAAGGAATAATATCCCTGAAAATAATTGCACACCTTTCAAGCTTTCAACAGCCCTGTAATATAAGTTACCAATAAAGTTACCATCCAACTGGTCAATTTTAGTCACATTTAGCACTTGGCAAGAGTTAATTTTGCCCCCTGGATGTAGAATATTCTCTGACTGTAAAGAGAGTAAGTTGTCAGAGTTAATATCTGAACGCTGGTACCGGTCAGTTGTTCTGCATTAAAAGGAACAGAGCTGATTCAGTATGGCAGCGCTGTGGGTGAGATCAGGGTTAGTTTTAATGTGCTGATGCAAAATTAATGATGTTATGTAACTTTAGAGGAGTTTTGTAATTAACAACACATGCTACTAATTTAGAGAATCTCAAGGAGTAGTGGACCATGTTCTCTCTCTGTCTCTCTGGAGTGAATGCCTATCCAGCTCTGTTTTAAAGGGATAGATCAGACAAAAATGACAGTCCTGTCATGATTTGTTCATCTTCATATCTGATGACAGAGTTGAGGGTGGGGTCAGGTTAGTTCACCCAAAAATGAAATTTATTACTCACCCTCATGTCGTTCCTCACCCGTAAGACCTTCGTTCATCTTCAGAACACAAATTAAGATATTTTGATGAAATCTGAGAGGGTTTTTTTATCCTCCATTGAAAGCAACGAAATTACCGTCATTCAGTTTTTGGGTGAACTTACCCTTTAAAGTAATAGGCACAAAAATTCTCTCAATCTCAGAGAAGATTTTGTTTTCTAGCTGATGGTTTTTATGTGAAAGAAATAATTATTCTGTTTTTGTAATAGTACAAAGCCAGTAAAATCTCTTAAATGTCTTAAACAGTTGGAGGTGTTGCAAGAGTCAAGAATGATGATCCCAGACTGCCATCGTCGTTTAGCTATGGCCCACGCTGACCTACAACAGCTGTTGGTGAGAATATCAAACACACACACACACACACAAAAAGTTTTAGGTTTGTCTTATCTAGTGTTCATTTTGTCAGCTATTTTTTTTTTTATAGTCTTAGTCCTTTGTCAAATGTACTTTGTTTTTATCATATTTAGTCAACCTTTTAGTCCTGTTTTTGTTTGGTCAAGTTTTAGTCGACTAAATGTCTGGCCATTTTAGTCAATGAAAACTTAGTCACATTTTCGCCATGTTGCATAATGGTTAAATTGATAATTATGATTATTTTGCTCAATTATAATCGCAACGATTGTTGTCATGGTTGCCAAATTGCATAGATTAAGTAAAACAGAAAAGCTCTAGGTGATTTAAGCTTGTGATATCTGTTCATGAAAGCTCATTGTAGAGGCTCGTAGAGCTGTCTGTAATATTTTGTCTCTCTTTTTTTCTACAAAAATAAAAAGCTTTTCGTGAAGTTTATATTTTTTAAATACACTTTTTTTTGTAAATGATATTGCTTCTTAATACATCTGCATTTTACAGCAGCATTTACATTACTTTTAATTAACATCGTCTCAAGTACATGTTGCTTTTTCTTTTAAAGTAGCAGTTTCTGTTCATATTTGTGACATTCAAATTAGGGTTGTCAAAAGTGCTGAAGTCGGTACTGAAATTTAAAAAATGTGACGATACCAGCATTTCCCCCTAGCATTTTGAGCGCTGTTGAGTGGATTCTTAAACACCTCTGATTGACCATTATGTTTATGCACTTAACAGATATGTCTGTGATTGGCTACAATGATCAACGCTTCAAATACATGTTGTAAATAGACATCTTTGACGCTCTTCAAGCGCATAAACACAATGGCCAATCAGAGGTGTGCGCTCAAAATGCTAGGGGAAATGCTGATATCGTCACATTTTTTTTAAATTTCAGTACCGACTTGGTAACGAAGTTGGTCATTTTGATAATTTTCTTCAATTTTTTGCTGAAAACCAAAAAAACAACAAAAAACTTTATCCCATTTTTAGACTAAAAAAAGGTATTCATTGACTGAATATTGGCATTGTTTGGATCAGTTCTAAGCACAGGGCATCATGACATGGCAGGTTTATGTGTGTGAGAAAGATGTCTGTTCATGAGATATGCACAGGGGAGACCGTGCCATCCGCTTCCTGTTTGTTGACGTTTAGAGGAAGTACAGGATTACAGGGGTCACATTAATTAACAGAAAACAGAGAGATGAAATGAAAAGCTGTGATGGCACAGGTGCGCTCCTGTTAGTATGTTTCAATAAAAATGGTTTCCAAACCCTCTACTATTTTGTGTCAGTGTAAAACTTACTGTCAGGTGCACCAGCTCACTGAGGCTTCACACACACTCATTTCAGTTCATTAGTAATGTTGTCACGGCAATGGCCTCCATAGAAACCGTCGTCGATCGATTAGCATTGATATGACCTACTCTTCTCACTGCCTCCATTACATTTTCACACTGTGTTACGTGTGTGAGTGTGTTTGTTTGTCTGAGGTGGTTGTGTATGTGATTATCTGACCGGTTCACTGAGTGGATTAGCTGTATTTGGTGATGTAGTTAGTCTCTCTCATTGTGTTACTGTGATCTGATTTACTAACTGCAACTGGATGGAAAACTCCCACTCTATTCAGCCTCTCTGTACACTTCAGGTTTGCATGTATTTTATGTCATTTTAAGGCTGTTATAACTAATAAGAATGTAAATATTTCATTAAATATTTGATGACTAAAATTATGCAGTTCATCAAGAAACCCGAGGTTTGGTTCAGTCAGATTATTTAATATGAATTATTAATTTTTTTTTTTTTTTTTTTAAATCTGAAAAAGTCAATATTTTGGAAAAGAAGTACTTGCTACGGATGCGAAAAAACGTGGAAAATTGAACCCGATCCTTTTTTTTTTTTTTTTTTTGATGGACGAAATGTATGCATTTTTTAATGCAAGTTAATTCAAATATTATTTGCAAATAGTTCAAAAATGTTTTATTGTCCATCTAGAATTAGACCTAGAATTTCCTTCACTATTCTGTTTATTTTTGCTTTATAAAAAATTGGTCCCCCCACTCAATGTTCAAGACATGGTTACAGCTTTGGTCTAGATAGTGACTTTAAAAATTTTTTTTTTTTTTTTTTTTTTTTTTTTTAGGAAACAGAAGAGGAACTGGCTGAAATGGAAGAATACAAGGAGGCCAGAACTGTTTTAGAGTCAGTCAAGCTGGAAGGATGATGGACACAAACGAACAAACACCCACAGACGCTAACGTACACCCTGACATCCCAGCTGTCCATTCCATTTCTTCTGTCTTGTTCAACATTTCAGAAGCAAGGCGATGTGTTTACTGATTGCTTATGTTTGCATTTCCTTGATTTTTGTATTGATTCATAATTTAATGGCACTGTTTTCCCAAGCCTTCTGCGAAGAAATTTACACAATCATGAAATAAAGTTTCTTTTTATTTCAAACCCCTCTATTTCATCATTGACTATATAGGAAAACTTAGCTAATAATAAATATTCATGTTTTTGCTCAGCTCTGTATCTCCAGTCTATTACATATTTTACCTTTATAGATTATAGTGACATCTTTAATTTCATGTGAGCCTTTCACATTTATTCCTGCTGCAGGTGTGTGTTGATAAAGACTACACAAAGCTTAATTAATATGTAAAATGCGGGCTTGAGTTATCATACAAGATGCCGTGTTTCCCTTCTCATAGGGCTACAGTAATTAATGCAGAAAGTAAACCTGGGCGTCAGTCACATGGACAGGCTTTTGCTTTCCTGCATGCAGAGGGAGACAGGTGTAGCACAAAAAACTAATGTATGATGAGAACATATTTCCAGCTCTCCTGAAAGGACACTGACCTCCGCTGGCCAGACTCTCTCATGCAAGCACGAGACTCTTGTGCTGCACATGCATTGACCTATTTGCTGGAGTAACATTGAGTGCATAAATATATTTTGCAGTGCAACATAATTACATGATTTTAATTCTAGATGTATTTTGTGTAGGCTATGAATGTGTCTTTATATTAGCTATGAATATTTCATAATGAAGGAGCCTGTTTCTGTTCCTTTGGGAGAGATTGCATCAATCTTTTCTCTGTCTCTCAGATATTGCAATCTGCATTATCAAGGTAAATCCTGAAATTGAAAGAAAAAAAATGCATATAACATAGCTCTCTGGACAGAACTGTGATAGTACATGCAGGGCCAGCTTCAGTAGTCCAAATATATATGTTCTTTATAATAACTGAATGTTTCATTGACTTCATTTTACAGTAGTCCCAAATACTATTTGAAACAATCATGTCAAACTTAAAAGCACAATATGTAGTTTTTCGCCACTAGAGGTCGCTTATTCAAAACAAAGGTGTAGGTTAATGACGCCTTGATTTTGCGGAATCATAGGAGGTGTTGTCTTCACGTCTACAGCTGGTGGACAAGAATCGGGATGGGACTCTGGCAGAAATCATGTTCATAGATGAGATTATTAACGTTACTGTAGTATGAAGCAAAGCAGGGCCAAGTGATGTGGGAGCTGAACGAGGCTGCTGGAGTGATTGCTAATGAGAGACGAATGCGACACACATCTTGCGAGCAGCAGAGCTTTTATTATGTCACAGACGACCGCTTCCGCTTCTTCCTCAAGCGTTTGTGGGTTAAAGCAGTGCTGTTTATCATATTAGATACATTTGAGTGTGATGAAAGTTGTTATAATGCTACTCTGCGTTCGCTGGGCAGCTACTATGAGACACTTGTTGCACACTGCAGTTAGCTAGAGCGACATTAGTCATGGTAAATCACTGTAAATCAAGAAAACAAGCTATATGACAAATATTGTCGATGAATGTATCCAAACGGTTGCTCACCTGTCTAATAAAACATAATATATTAAAGCGTCTTTGGTGTTTTTATGGTTTCTACAAAATAAAACCAGAAATCTAGGGTAACGCAGGTATGATGTCATTCATAGGCGACGCATGGACACGTTCTGTGTCCTGGTTAAAATTGCTTATTTCTCTGGATTAAAAAATTATTGGAAACATCTGGGATAATGTAAGTACACAAGTCAACAAAATATATAACATCTGTGGTTTTTGGATATTTTAATAAAAAATATTACATATTGTGCCTTTAAACATGAATGTCATTGCATAAGAACACAAAACATCAAACCAGGTGATGTTTATTTTTAATGGTTTTAAAGCAAACTATCCCACAATAAGAATTTTGTTTTAATAAAAAGAGATATTGTTTTAACGAATAACGAAGACAAAAAAAAAAAAAAAAAAAGATTTTGGACACTGGTTGTCAAATGTTAGTGTGAACACATCAGTGTAAACTATAAAAAATAATTGATCCTCTCTCTCTCTCTCTCTCTATCCGATGCTGTGACATTCAGACATTTTTGGGGTGTGATTAAAATACTTTTGGGGATCAAAGGCCTATATCTAAAAATGAAAAGATAATTGAGCCACCATTTTTTGTTTGAATATGCCTCTAAGCATATAAAAAAATAAAATAAATAAAAGTTCCTTCAAGCTTTTTCCTAAAAGGAAAAACTACAGAGTTATTCGAGATTTTGCAGTATCTTATAGAACTTATTTTGTAAGTTCTCCAAAAGGTTTCTTCTGTGTGGCAATCTGAGAAACTCCAAATGCCTCAAACATCTTTCCATATTTGCAGTGTATATCCTACAACTTAAAACAAATATCTATTTAGCCATTTCCCAAGTTGCACTGTTGTGATTAGGAGTTGTTTCAATGCTGTCCCTTTTCAAAGAGTGTTTCCTCACTGACATCATAATTGAATGGGTTTTTGTCAGGTTCATCCCAGAATCGCATTTCCTCTGAAGTCTATAGAGTTCCGCCTAATTCGGTGTGTTTTTTAAAATGTGTTTTAGGTTTTTTTGAAAGCCGAAGGAGCAGATGAATTCGGGTTCCATTTGGCTTGGTCTTCATTCTACAGATTTCGATAATTATCGGGTTCACCCCGAAGCCTCATTATAGCGCTAATGAGGCGCCGCCACTCCGTGACACCCAACCGCTCCATCTCGTTAAGGAAATCGCTCTTCAATGCTGATTATTTTATTTGGAGCCATAATTATATTTCTTTCGGATAAATCACGGTCTAATCGAGTCCGTTCGGAGGGCAGCGCCTCTAATTGGAGCATGAGATGCGGCGGCGGGCGCGCGCTACCTGAGCCTGCTCGCGCGACCGGAGGAACCGAGCACCTGATGGATGTGGGGGGTGGGGTGGGGTTCTTCATCACCCCTCCTCCTCCTCTTCCTCCTCCAGCTAAAACACAACAACTTATTACCTTTAATCCCCGACTGTCACCGCATCACCTGCACGAAACAAGAATCTAATTTGTTAAACTGGCATTTCTGCAGATGGACGATCGATTTTCTCTTTAGAATTCTCTAATTGAGTGAATATAGACGCCCCGTGAATCACATTCCGGTGTGGAACTGCATGAGCGGAGAAAGAGGCCGTTATGCTGCATCTGTAAGGGTGTGGAGCTGGGTTTGCCTATATTGTGTGAACCGAATGTCCACACAAAGACCTGAAATCGCGAAGTAAATAGATTTTTAATACAAATCTAAAAATGCAGAAATATTTGTATGAGCTAAGTCAGTGGAAAGTCCCTACCATGGTGGATAAGCAAACATATGTGCGAGTCATTAGGAGTAAAAATAGCTAAAAATGTACAAATAAGTAGGCTAAATTACACCTTTTGTGCACTCAGTATAAATATATTTCCCCAAAAACTGCATAATAATATTAACATTATTATTGTTATTGTTGTTGAAACGAAGTAGGCCTATTTTATGGCTAAATGGGCTGAAATATTATTGATATTCTAATTTAATAATAATTGGAGTCAATGGGAAGTTATTTAAGTGTTCTTTACCTAAACACACTATATATATATATATATATATATATATATATATATATATTTTTTTTTTTTTTTTTTTTTTTTTTTTTTTTTGGGGTAGTACCCATATATAGCCTAGTTATTGTAAATGTTAATTGAACAATGTAGAAATTAACAAAGTGTAAGATTACGACACAATTTGGAGAGAAAATCGCTGAAAATGTATCCAGAAGTTGGATAAATATGACTAAACTTCCTTTATTCGTCCCCGGATGGCATGTAATTTTTAATGCGACTTGACTTTGAGGATTAGGGTGGTTTATATCATAAAGTATATAGGCCTAAAGCATTTCTTTATTATAATATATTATTTCTTTATTATAATCTATTTTAATATCTTTATCATAAAATTGTATCCTCATATGCGCAAATCGTCGATTATTATTCTGTAATTATGCCCTCAAATTGACTCCTAAACGTGTTTGTATGTGTTGGTGGAGAAGGAAAATGAAGTGGGCTATGTGTGGAAATGTGGAAACGGCATGTCAGTGTATCTTGTGGGACAAATGTGATGGTGGATATGAAGGCCGTGAGATGGTGACAGTCAAACAAAAGCATCGTTGAAAATCCCTCCACAATGAGGTGTGAGGGAGCAGAATTCTCTCAGCTCCAGACCGCGTTCAGAATTACATTTGTTTTTTCTTGTGATTTTATTAAAAGTCACTCCTCATCTCCAGAGCGCGTGAAAATGTCTACTTTCCACTCAGATGCGCCGCATTAACTTGCAGGGCGCGAGTTTGTTTGTTTGTCTATTTTTATTTATATGCAGTGTAAGATTGATGCGAGCTTGTTATCGCTATCTGGTGGGAGAGAGAGATACAACTCAGCTTTGCTTCTGAATCACCTCACAAATTACCCTCTCTCTCTCTCTCTCTCTCTCTCTCTCTCGTGTGTAGACACACACACACACACACACACACACACAGTATCACTCATGCATAACTTTTGTAATCCCTGTGCACAAAGGACTTATAAAGTAGCTTTTATTTTAGAAAATTAGTAAATATTATACATGTATTATTAATAATACATATTTTATATGTTGTTTTAAAGTTATTCATTATTGCTGTTAAAACTGTTAAATGTGTTTGTTTTAACTTTACACTGATTTATCAATACCAAATGTTTTGAACGTCTTTGAATTTATCATTTAATTTGATAGTTTTTTGTAGATATTTTCAATTATTTGGAGAAAAACAACTCTAAAGAGCTCTGTCTGATGGCCTAATTTTTGGGTAAAGCAATTATTATAATATTATATTTATGTTTTATATTACATATTTACATTATTTGTAGTGTTTTAGTGTTTTATTTAAATATATAGTATATTATTTGTGTACACCATAATGTAAATATATAATGGTGTTATATTACTATCAGTGTGCACGTTTTGATAATTATTAAATACTGCGGGTACATTGTAAAAAAGAATTGTTGGTTTAACTTAAAAAAGTAAGTTATACCTGGATGCCCTAAAATTTTGAGTTAATTGAAATAAAAAATTTGAGTTAATACAATGAAGGCGATTGGTTTAATCAACAGAAGCTCAAAATATTATGTTATCTAAACCACATTAATTATTGAAGTTGATTTGACAAAAGAAAAAATGTGATAAATCGTGAAAAATATTTTTTACAGTGTACTACTATAGGTTTTTATTCTTGAACTTTAGTTATAATCGCCACCTTTTACTGCAGCTCAGAGGACCTCGAGTTTTTTTTTTTTTTTTTTTTTTTTTTCCTTTTTCATTACTGGTGAGGTCAGGAAACAGTTGTGTATCCCCCCTCAAATGCATTTAATAAAATGTTTTGCTTCGCTTCGCGTTTCACAAATAAAGCTTGAAATCCCCTTGCTGGCTGCAGGCCGGGTATTGGTGTACAGAAATTCAATCTGTACATTTTGTACGAGGTAAACAGACTGAATGAATTGCATTAGAGCAAGCCAATGTATTTTCAGCCAGCCAGTTTTCAGCCCTTGCTCTGTTTGTGTGCAACAATCTAAAACTTATTTATTAGGAAAAAACACTTGATCCGAGGCACAAAAAACCCTCTTACAGCCGAATAAAGACAAAAGCAAGCGATATAAGGATTTTAATTGAGGGTCACACTATATTTGTTCATATTTTATGAAGTTCAGGCAGCCTTTCATTCATATGCCCCCTGAAAGCATCGTTAGGCGTCTGTCGCACTTTTAGCCCGTTAAATATGACCGTGTGCCTCCTGAAGAGTGATTCACTTCTGTTTGTACAGCTATAAAAGGATCGAGCTATTGAAAAGTCGTAAAATGAAGCGCGCTATCAATCACGCGGCCCAAATAATGTTGTAATGATCGTTATTGTTGAGGTAATGCATTTGTTTAGTTTTTTCTCGTGTGGAAAAATACACATGCGAGCAGCGACAGCAAAAGTGTTACTTCATAATTTTCATAGATATCTTAAACATCAACCGCACACTCGTAAAAATAAAGGTTCCACTTAGAACCAGAAAAAGAAGAAGAAGAACCTGTTTGTACTCTACAGAATCGAATAAAATGATCTTAAATGCTACATCAACAACGTTTTTAATCTCCTAAAAACCAACTCAAGCTGGTACTTGAAAATAAGATGGTTCTTTGTATAGAACAATCGAGGAACCTTTATTTTTAAGGGTGTGTAGAATAAAATTATCACAACTCCAGCAAGATAAAACAACACAACCGTGTTCGATTTATATTTACGTCTCTGGTATAAAAAAGCCATATCCACATCCCAATTCAAAAAGCCCCGTACACAAAACAGTCTATTTCCTGGCCAAAAGGAAAGTGTGAGATGAACACAAACCCGAGATCTTCTATTACGCGCCCGGTGCCTCGTTCGCCTTCTCTGACATTTCGGATATCAAAACGCAGCGCAAGAACAATTGTTTCCAAATTGAATCCGCACTCTCTTCCTTTCCTCATTTTCAGCGAGGCATATACATTTCCCCGGCGAGTCAAGAGTCGCGTCTGACCCGGCGACTGGAGGCGAGCACTCTTGTTCTTACCACCAGATTGGTGGCTTGTCAAAAAAAAAGAGTCGAAAGTTTCTCGCTCGGACGCGTCCTTTGTGTGCAGTGAAAAGACACTATTCACTCTTGCAAATAAAGGAGTACTTTAAACCATCCCACTGACATCTGCTTAGAGTCTGTTTGCACTGATATTTTTCATCGGTTCCATGTGTGACAAAAGCTATTGTGCTAATTGGAGTAAATGCAGGTTCGTTTATTGGCGGGCTACACCGGCAGTTGAGTGTTCTTTGCATGAAATAAATCAAGTTAATTTGGGGCAATTGGATGAAAAATCAATGCAACGAATACAATTTGTCAGTGTAGGGTGTTTAAAGTCTAAATGTATCTATTTTGGTGCGAAAGTCCTCGCACTCCCCCTTTCCTTTCGTGGGGGTATCCCTGTTCCTGGAAGCACATTTCTGACTGACTTTCCACCGAATTATGCACCTAATTTGCTCACATATCATTTACTCAAGTTCCTCCCGCCGTGACAGTCGGGCCTAAACACTACTAAATCAGCCCTAATTTATACTGATCTCGCTAATAATCGTAATAAAAAGCTTATAGATTTGGGACTAATTACATAAAAGCCTAATGATGTTGAAAATTACCCTGGTTTGAGATATATGGCTAATCTAAACTTTGTTGTTGGCTGCCCCGGGCTACTAGAAACATTAGAAGAGGTTCACTTCGTCTCCAAAAGGCGAGAGTTGGACATGCCACCACGACACGAAGGCCTTTTTTCCACGAGGAAACGTGAAATTATCACTAACGATTAAGTGACAGAAGCGGGAAATCTCGGGGCTGCAAAAGAAGAAGTTTATCATTAAAATGGCGGCGTTGTTTTTGGATCTAATAGAAGCGCATAAAAATCAAGCAAATGACTTCATATAATAAAGAGAGCACGGTTTCATCGTTTAGTCCTGCAATAAACTTTGGGAAGCCATTACTAAACCATATGGCTTTGATAAGGATGACACGTTTATATAACAATAGTTTAATTCGCTGTTTCTCCTCAAATAATCAGGTCCCCTCAATGATTCTGGCATCACGCTCAATTAAACCAATTCTGAGGGAGTTTCTCCAAGAGCTTTCTGAAAGAGGTCATTTTAAAGGTTATAATTTGGGAGTCGGGATCAAAAACGAGGAGAGATGAACTTGGGAGGGCGGCAAGAGAGGCTTCGCGCATCTGACACCTCCAGGCTTCAACGCTGATTGGCTCTTATTTGAAGGAGCTCATGGGTTCATTCAACTATTAAGCGCCTCCCAGTTCCTCTAAAGGACATTATAATGCAAGGAACCTCCTTTTTAACCACAAACCGAATTTGCTTTCATTTAGGCCATATATATTTTTTAAATAGTTTAAAGTCATAGAGATTTTTTTGGAAAAGCATTTCGCCCTGGAGCGGTGCGCGATGCTTTCGCACGCCGACCTGCTGGATGCTCGCCTCGGTGAGTTATCAACGCCAAACTCCGGTCTGCAACTCTACTGTAAGCTGGAGGACTCTTTTTCATCTAAATCAAGCAGAGAAAATTGACAATTTGTCTCTTATTTTATCTTAATTCGATTTAAGCGAACTAATTCATTGGAAAAGTAATCATTATTATTATATTACGCAGTAATTTGATTTAGTCGTTTTCCAAGATATTGAGGGGAATCAAATGGAATTAAGTTTTTTTTTAAAAGATGTCATTCTGTTGTGTTATTGTTCTGATCTAGTCTTGAAAAATATATTTTTTTAACATTATTTGCACGTTATGGATGTAATGATAGTAGGCTAGTTTTTTGCTTTAGAATAGTGCTTGCCTGTGACTGTCTAGGAAAATGATATTCTGCACTAACATTTCTCTCTTTTTCAGCAGTGCTTGGTGTTACTTTTGAGCTCACTCAGTTTGGCCAATTCTTTGTTTCAGGGATGAAGGATGCCGCGGCCGAGCTTCTGGGTCACAGGGAGGCATTGAAATGCAGGCTGGGCGGCGGCGGAACTGACCCGGGCCACCCCGGAGAACTCGCCCCGGTCTCCGATGCGGTGGAAGGGGCCACCCTTCTTCCCGGAGACGATATCAACAGTGCTGGATCCAATCCGCCGGGTGTAACGGTGAACAGTAAGGAACAGGAGAAGCAACAGCAGCAGCAACAGAACCCCACCCAGTCCGGCGGGCAGCAGAGTCAGAAACAGAAACGGCACCGGACTCGCTTTACTCCGGCTCAGCTTAACGAGCTGGAACGCAGCTTCGCCAAAACCCACTATCCGGACATCTTCATGCGGGAAGAGCTCGCGCTCCGGATCGGCTTGACGGAATCACGCGTGCAGGTGAGTGGAGAATGATCATCACAGGTTTCGGATTGGTTTATTAACATTATTGAATCGACAGTAACACTGTATTAACTCTGTAAAATATATATATATATATATATATATATATATATATATATATATATATATCAGTACAAAAGAGAAGGAGTTATTGCAGGCTGCAGTTAAGTTTGAAATGAAAAAAGACACATAAAGCAAGATATTATTATTATTATTATTATTATTCGGATATGCTTACTAAAATGACATATCAAATATTGTCTGTTGTGAAGACTATAATTTATGCTAAATATTGATCATAAAGGTTATTCAAATAGCCTATTAATTTTCTATTTTTGGAAATACAAAGGTTAAGAGTCCTACAAACAGCAGGAAATGATAACGCGTTATAACTTAATTTTTAAAAAAATACTCAACTTAATTTTTTAAAAGTACCCAAATGCAGCCTATTTTTAAATAATAGATTAACGAGAATTTGCATTTGTTTGTTTACATGATGAGCCGAGATTTAGAGTTTGTCAGCAGAACATGAGCAAAAAATAAATGCATGAAAATAATCGTTAAAAAGTTGTTGTTTATGAAAACGCTCTTCAAGGTCGTGAAAACATGAGCTCTATCATCACATGCATGAAAAAATCTAAATAATTCTAAAAATGAAAAGGAACTGTCATAACTGTTAATTCATATTGAAATTCAGCGTAAACAATCACGATGGTCGGGTGTTTTAAATGAGACAGTATCCTATTTATTTATTTTTTCTTATCAATAGTATCGCATTTTCTCATTTTATTTTATATTTTAAAATAACATAAACATTAGATATTTTAACCCCAATCACACGAATTTGCTTTATGATTATAAAATAGTATTTATCACATCTGCAGCCCAAAATACTACCATCATATAGGTTTTATTGTATTATTATTATTGTATTTTTTTTTGTATTATTATTGCTGCTACATATTACTAGGCATATTTGTATTTGATTCAGTTACGTTTATCAACATTTTCTTGTTTTTTGAATGTGCACCCATTTAAAACATAGAGCGATTCTTATGATTATTTAATGTTCAGGTCATCTTCCTTTTACAATAGCATTATTGTTATCTCAGCCATCGGAGCAGACCGATATCTTAATCACTTTTATAAGATTATGACTCGTGCTGCTGCTGTGATTGGTCAGTCACAAATGCAGCGGTAAATGAACCCGCGAGATAAATGTAGGATGCAACGAGCGCGCGCGGCATTCCAGCGCTCTCTCTCTCCCTCTTTGATGAATAGAGGCTCATTATATATGTATAGCTTTTCAAGTTGATAGTGCAATAAAATCAAGACCATTATTATCAACCAATTTCAAAATTATTTATAACTTAACAGGCTTATTAAGCTCAATGCGTAAGACTGTTCTGCGTAAAATAATAATCATCATAATTAGCAGGCCCGAGCTCGGATGCAACTATTTTACTTGCATAAAAAAATGAATTAGTGACACGATGACCGCGCGGTGATCTTCTATAAGCACATCTGAAACAGCACACTAGGTTTGTTTTGCGGTCTCGTGAAATAGGTCTGTCAGCGTGCACGTCTTAATGGCCTGCGCGCGGATGGTGCTCTGTCTTTTTTTAATGGTATGAGAAATTGCATTTTCTTTTATCCTCTGAAGTGTAATGCATTTGAGGCCGGATTTCACGGCTGGCTGCGTGGAGTGGGATTCGGGGATCTAATATGAACCCCTTCGCATTTTTTCTCCCCTTTTCGTTGGGTCAGAATCTGCTCGTTAATCATTGTGAGCGCGCATGAGATCTCTATAAACCTGAAGGACCTCGGGAAATAAACACCGCGTGAGCCATTTACGGTCCATAGTAGGCCTTTTTTACGCCCTGGTGTTTTAAAATCTAGCACATAATAATGGAGTCTAAATATTATGATTCCTTATCATTTCAGTCAGCATTTATAGCGCAAATTTTGTGATGTCGAGACAAGAAAAAGACAATCAACAACAAAAAATCTTAATAAAAATACATTTTTGTGTGTGTATATATATATATATATATATATATATATATATATATATATATATATATATATATATATATATATATACACACATATATATATATATATATATATATTTGAGATTACTTATAACATGCAAACAAACAATCTATTGCATAAGTGATAAAATAATGCAAAAAAAATATATATATTTTTTTGGGGGGTATGTAAAGTGTAGGTAATTGTTTGGCGTAATTATATATTTTTAGCATCTTTAAAACAATTGGTTTTACTTTATTCGTTTTATTCTCTATATTTTAAAGTGCCCAAAAGCCAAACATTGATATTAAATCATCTATAATGCGACATATAAGAACTTTTGGTTCTTGTTTTAATCACACACACACACACACACAAAATGTGATGTTTTGAGATTTATTTATTGTCTGCTTATTTATAGTGAATATGATGATCACATGCAGTTACAATTTCTCATTGTGAAATCTCGGAGGCCATGTTAAATTTATGTTTTATTAAACTTTTTTTATTAAATGCACACAGTCTTTCTATTGGAATGTAAGCAGTATTTTGTTGTTCCCTCTACTTGCAGGTTTGGTTTCAGAACCGCCGCGCCAAATGGAAGAAGCGCAAGAAGACCACCAACGTGTTTCGCGCTCCGGGCACTTTGCTCCCCACTCACCACGGCCTACCGCAGTTCCCCTCCGCCGCGGCGGCCGCGGCAGCCATGGGCGACAGCTTGTGCTCTTTTCACGCTAATGACACCCGCTGGGCGGCGGCTGGGATGCCGGGAGTCTCACAGCTGCAGTTACCGCCCGCCCTAGGCCGACAACAAGCCATGGCACAGTCTCTATCCCAGTGCAGCCTGGGCGCCGGACCGCCGCCCAACTCCATGAGCCTGTCCAACATGTCCTCCAATGGTTCCGGGCTCCAGTCCCACCTCTACCAACCCACCTTCCCCGGTATGGTGCCAGCGTCGCTCTCTGGCCCCACCAATGTGACCGGCTCGCCTCAGCTGTGTAGCTCCCCGGACACTGACGTCTGGAGAGGGACGAGCATCGCGTCCCTGCGCCGCAAAGCGCTCGAGCACACAGTGTCCATGAGTTTCACCTAATACTTTGACGTGCTGATCACCTCCTGTTTCTCGTCCACCCATCTTTTCTGGCTCAGTGACGCACACGGAAGTGTAAGGATACGACTCCTCTAGTAAACGAACTGTGCGCGCCTGATGGAAATAAACCTAAAGCAGTATTTATTTATTTATTTATTTATTTACTTATTTATTTCATTAGCACTTTCTTTTTGCAAATTTAATATGTCAACGCCCTGGACAGAAAATAATCTGCACTTTTGCAATGTATTTGTTTGCATTTGATCTCAGAGAAACAAGCCGAGCGACGGTGCACTCGATTTTAGTATTATTCTTATTATTATCATCGTCATTATTATTATTATTATTATTATGGAAGAAATCGTTCACATTTTAAGACTGTTTTATGAAACGGTGGAAGAAAGGAAGGAAAATATCTCAAAAAGAATTAAGAAACTTGACTGCATGTGTCGACCACCAAGGTAAACAACATCATCAACAACAACAACAACAACGGGGAAATGTCATTTAAAAGAAAAGTATGACTTTGTTATATGCTGTTATATAGGATGTTTTGTGTAGATAAAGCATTCTTAACCTGTTCCCATTCGGTCAGTTTGTGATATGTTCTAAGTTAATGTATGTGCTTATACCAATATAAATTTCTTAAATGTTTGATCTTCTTCTTAACGGCTGTTTTGTTTCCTGAACATGTTTATAACGATTGAATGTAAATTAACGAATAAAATCATTTTCAATATGTCATTATTGACAACTCGCATCTTCTGTTGTTTTTGGGGAAACTGTGGGGAACAGATCTTGTTTGTGAAATGTTTATTTGTTTTTGTTTACTATTGTGTAAAACGTCATACACCTTTTAACGTAGCTAGTAAAAATCCATATTATTGTATTAGCTGCTTAACTGACGCATGCCTAATGCATATTCAAATTAGTTAGAAATGTCGCAAAACCTTTGTTTTAATATTTTCATTCATTCATTGTCTTCATTATATAATGTCTGCTAATGGTTTATTATTTAAAGTTATTAAGTGTTTTCAAATCGAGTCATTATCTCGCCCAGCACTATTTTCCTCTAGTTTGGAGATGTTGCAGGGGTTGACATTAACTCGCTCTCTGATTGGCTCTTGGGCTCTTGGCATTATGACCTCATAGATGAGAAATCAGGACTCGGCCAAATACAATATCAAGAGCGCGCCATCACTGTCTGTCGAACAGACCAACGAGATAATAATACAGTCATGTATATGGCGCAATGACTCTGTACGAGAGCTCCTGAAATAATTCATAATTCATACATCCAGAGGGCCAAAACAGGGATTTCTTAATGAGGCATTTCACTGTAAAAAATGATTTTCATGATTTATCACAGCATTTGTTCTTTTGTCAGATCAACTTAGATAATTAATGTGGTTCAGATAACATAATATTTTGAGTTTCTGTTGATTAAACCAATCGCCTTCATTGTATTAACTCAAATTTTTTATTTCAATGAACTCAAAATTTTAATGCAACCAGGTAACTTACTTTTTAAGTTAAACCAACAATTCGTATTCCCACCTAAATATATTTTATCTTATATACACAAATGGACAGGTATGGTGAACTGTTATTTAGGCTATTTATAATTATAATTATTATTAGACTAGGTAATAGAAATGAATTCCTAAAGAGACATATTTAGGCTGTTGCTAAAATTATCAGCATGAAATTAATTAAATTTGTTCATTAAATCATAATGTTAGAACATTGTTGCCTACATTTATAGCTATTACAAAAATGTCAAATCTTCAGTTATACCTTGTGGCTCAAATTATATGAGGTTAAAAGCAATGACATATAACTGTGATGAGGCATTGCAAATTATAGATTATAATCAACACTACTTGAGCTCCGCAATCAACCACCGCAGTGGAAATAGTCATGGTAGTGTTTGAAAATCAGGAATCGTATAAAATACAAGTGGTTTACTGCATGTTTGAACGCGTAATAGTGAGGAGGCAGGTTGTATTTGTGAGCGCGTGCATGCGTCTAAAAGAGAGATCAGGTGATACGGATGTGCTCCTTGCAAACAGATGCGAAATGATATTACATAAATATTATAATTTGTCTCAGTACCTGCCGGGTTAATTAGTTTGTGGAAATGCGAAGGCCGTTCCTCGTTAGCTAATTTGTCACACGCTGACTAGAGAGGCGAACACTGACCCGCCACAATGCATTGCGGGAGAGAGCCGAGCGGAGAATGTGGCGCGGAGGCCGCCTGCTTACCTCCAATCCATCTCTTGCAAATAAATGAAATCAGTCAATAAAGCATCGGAGGGTGAATATAGCTCTCTCTGCCTGGGTTATGAATGAGAACTCATTAATTTTCCAGGCCTAAAAAGTGTGCGTGCGTGTGTGTGTGCGCGCGCGCGCATGTGAACGTATGTAGGCTATGTCTGAAAGAGAGACTACAGGCATGCAGTTAAGAGAGAGAGAGAGAGATAAAGAATATAAAGATCAGGTTACAGGATTACATGCTAGAAATACAACATTAAAGGGACAGGTCTCTTAAATATGAAAATTCTGTCATCATTTAGCCTACTCACTCTCAAGTTGGTCCAAATCTGTATTAACCAAACAGTTGATGGGTCACATTGACTTCCATAGTATGAATAGAAAAAAAAAAAAAAAAAAAAAAAAATCAAATCAGCTGTTTGGTTACCCGAATTCTTCCAAATCTTCTTTTGTGTTCAGCAGAATAAAGAAACTCATTCAGGTTTGGAACTACTTGAGGGTGAGTAAATGATGACAGAATTTTCATTTTTGGGTGAACTATCCCTTTAATGCATAATTAGAAAACATGAAGCATAACTTATAGAAAATATATACACAACATTATGCAAAACTAGGTCTACAAATATGCTTGCATAGCTATATGAAATACATAAGTCTTCTTTATATGAAAGCGCCAAAAATCCGCAGCGCTCTGCAGTCCGTAAGTTTTGCCTCTTTGTCGCCATCTCTGTTTGAAACCTGCAATTGCAGTTATTTGCGCAATTATCATCTTTAAGTGTGTTCTCAGCGCGGATGAATTTAATATTTTGAGCAGAATGTGTGGCTGCCAGTCACCTCACCGGTGGATACTGTACCTCTGAATCATAGATTGTAGTCTTGGAAGTATGACAAAAATAAGAATTTTCACCGGAACAAGTAAGTAACATGTCTGCCACTTTTGTTCTGACCAACTGAGAAAAAAATAAATCGCATTACAAAAATAAATCGCATTACAATAAATCGCGATAACAATGGTGATTAAATCTAAAGATCGCTTAGCTCGGATCACATCAAACCGTGCAAATTATTATTATTGTTATACTTTGTTCTCAAATTGTTAATGTTAACAACATCAGCATTACCTGAGTATTAGTGTTAACTGTAGGTTTCAATTTCTGTAGTCTAATCTCTAACGTCAATTTATCATACCATACAATCCGCCAACAAAATGATGTTTAATTATTCCAGATGCTGTGAGAAAAGGCTATAAATGATCCGCCACCTGCAGAATCCTCACATGCGATATAGCCTACTAGCTTGGACTCATCCTTTATTTAAAAAGACATGACATAATGACGCAAAGACGAATAGCGGCATGCTCGAATTTCCCGCGGAAACCTACCAGTACCATTCGAATTATAAAACATTATTACAAGCTTACCGTTTTGAATCGGGCTTAGGTAAGGAGATAGTTTTGAACACTGGCTGGTTATGTACTTGCTCAAAAATTGATTTTGGATCATTTTTAACCAAAAAAAGTCACAGAATGCAGCTTTAAATACAATATTTATGCTAAGTTCAGTCACATACCGAAATAAGAAAACAATGTAAAATCTGTCTCCATTCTTTATGTTGGAATAGCCTACATTATTATACTATGCATATTTTCTGTAGGCCTATGTATGGAATATCCAGAGGACATCAGCCAAAACGGCGGGTAAAAAGCCAAGCTGTAATACTAGGTACTATATCCCATAATGCAATGCACTCAACTTGAATTAGGCTGCTTCCAAAATCACATACTCTCTTGGTACTTATTTTGAAAAAGTAATTAGTTCACGACCACAAAAAAAGTATGTTCTATATAGTATGAGTGTGTGTATTATGAATGTACATGAAACCTGTCAGCGTCAG
The DNA here is from genome assembly GCA_037950665.1 of Hypophthalmichthys nobilis. Lineage (NCBI taxonomy): Eukaryota > Metazoa > Chordata > Actinopteri > Cypriniformes > Xenocyprididae > Hypophthalmichthys > Hypophthalmichthys nobilis. Next base: position 5,247,609 of record CM075490.1, read on the forward strand.
GTACTTTATGAGTACTTTGAATTCAGACATACTTCTTTTGTCACATACTGTTTTTCGCCAAGTATATAGCAGGGAAGTATGCGATTTTAGATGCAGCTGAATTACCTTTTCCAGGATGATGAATGAACCGGATGTAATATAATTGAATATGTTGAATATGACTGCAAAATGTTGACATTTTTTATGCTACATAATCGCTTTTATTTCTAAGATGATACCTTGGTACCATTTGCTGAATTAATTTAACACATTAAGGTCATCTGAGATGAAATGTAGCATACAAACTGTACAAACCGACAAAATATTTACATTTTTACATGTGCATTTTTGTTGCTGCATGCCATAGGAATGAGAAGCAACAAAAATACCGTTGTTTTATCACACAACAACAGTCATGAAAGAAATCACATTCCTATGTTAGATTCGATTAATTGTGATTAATTGATTTGACTAAATTAATTGAGCACTAAAAGTTATCACTTTGATGTATCAGAGGGGATAAAAACAAAAACAAAACTGTATGTACAACCCTAGATTTGTCATCACCATGATGCTAGAGTATTGTGGGTGGTTGCCAGGGTGTTGCTATGTGGTAGCTATTGTGTTCATGGTTGCTAGGGCATTGCTTGGCGCTTTCCAGAAAGCTGATGCTTTTTTTCAAAAATGCATGTGCAATAGTGATTCAGTGGCTATATTTGCACCTATATTTGCTTGGTAGGTGAAAAACATACACACTGCACACAAATCCCCCAAAGTGTTGCTGTTGTTTGTGTGTGTGTGTAAAGCAGAATTTAGTGTGTGGGTAATACAGGAGGACAGGGTTGTGTGTTGCTCATAAACGAGTTCGTCTTCTCTACTCCGTCTCTGTATGGGAAAGCCTTATTGAACATCACACTCATTCCCCCTACAGTTTATAGCTGAAATCAGCACCTTTTAGAATAACCATCTATTCTGCTCTCACCGGATGGACAGACCCAGAGAGAGGAGAGGAGAAGGAATGAGAGAGAGAGAGAGAGAGGGAGAGCAGGAGGATCTTATGTTCTCTTATCTCTCTGAACTGAGAACCGTGAATTGATCGAGTCTGACATGATGCCACTAGTGAACTGGTGTTTTTATATTTTTGAGCACAAAATTTAATTTTCAAAGTACTATATTGAAATTCCTCCTATTTTTTCATAGCCCCCCCAATTAGCATTAGTTAGTGTGTAATGTTGCTGTTTGAGCATAAACAACATCTGCAAAATTACGAAGCTCAAAGTTCAATGCAAAGGGAGATATTTTCTTTTACAGAATTCTGTTTAAGGACTACAACAAACATCTGGTAGGGACTACAATGAGCTTCTTCCTGGGTTGGTGACATCACAAACCCTAAAATTTACATAAACCCTGCCCCCGAGAACACACAACAAAGGGGGTGAGGCCATGTTGGGCTGCTTTAGAGAAGAGGAAGAGTTGTTGTAGTAGAGTGTTGTTACATGCCATCATTTTACGCCGGACTGCTTCACAAACGAGGGTCAATTCAACGCTGGATTTGCAGAAAAAGATTAACATGACGGCTTGTTGAATCAACTCCACAGCAACTACATAAATTTATCCACTAACCATTCAGAAATGTCCAGACTCATTCTAAAAGTAGTAACTTCTTCCTGAGTCTCTCCATCAGAGTCCGACTTCGGTTTGAACAATGTAAGTTTGAACACCGTTACTGACAATCGTCATTTTGGCTGCGTGAGATTCTCCAGCTTTGTTGTTGTTGAGCAACCGAAGCGCGAGCTGTTAAAGCTCCGCCCTCTTCTAGAAAGGGAGCAGCAGCTCATTTGCATTTAAAGGGACACACACAAAAACGGCGTGTTTTTGCTCACACCCAAATAGGGGCAAATTTGACAAGCTATAATAAATGATCTGTGGGGTATTTTGAGCTGAAACTTCACAGAAACATTCTGGGGACACCAGAGACTTATATTACATCTTGTAAAAGGGCCATTATAGGTCCCCTTTAAAATTAGAACATTTCAAGACTTTGTGAAAATATTCAAAATCTGACAGACATTGATGATGTCAATGTAATATTTAATTAAGAACGATACTATTAAGATAGCGATAATGATAACTATATCCACACCAAAGCACAGTGATGTTGGCCTATGGTTTAAGCCCTGGGTATACTTCGTTTTTTACTCGTACGCTAGTGTACATGCACAGTTGAACACACAGCCTTGGAAAGTATCCTTCATTTGACTTGTACGTGTACACAGGCATTCAACGCATGCGCAGTTTTGAGCAATCTCTCGCCACGAGTTACAACCCAGGTAAACATCTTTGAATTCTTTCATGCTAGAGTTGTACAGATGTGGATACTTTCTAACCTCTTCGCACAATCTCTCGTCTGTGTAGGCCTCCATTGTCGATGTAGCTTGCATGCGTTCAGGTCTGTTCTGTTTATGACGTTTTTCTTCGACTACCTTATAAATCGACGCCTCCGGGGCATGGTTGCCACCTAGTGGATAAATGAATTGCTGCAAAAAAATAAAAAAATAAATAAATGCGCATGCGTGTACAAGTATGCATGGTTACAAAAATCTGCCGGTGCACATACTCTTCTGATGATGAAATTCGTATCACGCTCACTGTACACTGACCCTCGCATATGCAAAAAGTGAACAATACTTTATAGTTCACTTTATTCTAAGCGCACACTGCAGTTTTGTTGTCTGTCGCTTTAAATGCTTGAGCTCTTAAAGTATGGTTGATTGTGATTGGCTGTCAGTGTTTTTATCGTTTATCAGCTGTAAAAAATCGTCCTGAAAGTGATTCCAACAATATCGTTCCTCTATTATCATTTTAACTGTAGTGTAGGCCTTAAAGGCCCGTTCACACCAAGGACGATAACTACAACGATAATGATTATAAGATATAGTAGTAAAAATCGTTCTAAATATAAAAGAATAGCACATAACAATTATAATAATACCGGCACAGAGAATATACATAGTTGGAATCACTTTCAGAACGATTTTTTTTTTTCCAGCTGATGAACGATAAAAACATTGACAGCCAATCAGCGCTCGAGCATTTAAAGTGACAGACGATAAAATTGCGGCACAAGCTTAGAATAAACAGAACGAAAAAGTACTAGTATGGACGCTAGTTATCGTTATATATTTATAGTTATCGTTCTTGGTGTGAATGTTCTTCAGGAAATGTAAATTAACTTTTAATTGCCAACATTTTTCTCCATCCCTACTTTAATTTCTTGTGCATTTTGACATTTCTGTTGTTTCGTGGCCCTTGTTCAGATAACCATAGTTACATCTCCCTCCATCTCCTCCCCTCCCCTCTCTCTCTGCCCTTGAGTTTTTCTATTACCTTGTGGAAAGCACCTCGCCTGGCATGACAAGCGCAGCGGATTGACACTAAATCAGAAATCAACGCTAGAGCTCAGCATGAAGGTCACACTCGCTCTCACACTCGTCTCTATCTGAGAACACACACGATTCGCTCATCTGTGAGTGTGGGCCTGTATCTCTCTCTCTCTCTCTCTCTCTCTCTCTCACTCTCTGTGTGTGTGTGTGTATGTCTGTGTGTGTGCCGGAGGGTCACACAGGCCCTGTGGGATTTTGAGAGGGGCCACATCTCTGTAGGAGGTGATGGTAATCCTCAAATAATTACTCAGCATATACACACAGAGTCCATCACTCTCACTCTTTTGAAGACCTGAGGCAGAATGTCGCCTGAGAGAACTTTAATCCGTTTACTTGATTATTCAGTAGATGGCATACTGTAGCCAAATGCCATACTATTGCCTTTATGTGTGTGAATAATACATTTGGGAAGAGATCACAGACATTTATGATCGAATATACTGAATTTAATCCCTGAAGCTGTGGATAACCTCGTTAGACTCTCAGTATACAGGCATGTAACATCAGGGTTTTCGAGTTGGTTCATACTGCCATCTAGCGGTTCCGTGATGAACCACAAGAACAGCAATATTTAAAATAGACCTCATAATAATAATATAAAACATTTAATTTCAGTTATCTGCAAGAATTTTCTTACAGAACAATTACACAGTATTGCAGATAATGTTTTGTTTTATATAAATATATAAAACCAGCAATAGCCTACATTTTAAATTATTATTATTATTTATAATAATAATATAAAAATAACAAAAGATAGATTCTCTAAAAGAATTTGCATGCAGAACAAAATACAGGTACTATGACTGATTGTGTTTTGTTTTTATAAAAAACAATGATTATAATGATAAAAACAGCAAATAATAATTTAAAGCATAAAAAATGATGTAAAAGAGTTTGCTTGGAGGAAAATATATACACACATAATATCGCAGATTGTGTTTGTTTTTATATGCTGCTTAATTTGTTTTAAATTGAGACTGTTACATCCAGAAACCAACTTGCAATGAATGATCAAATGTAGAGCTTTGGTGTTTTTCACTTCGAAAACTTTGCGGGTCACGTGTGTCCCTTCGTAGTTTCCGTAGTTAGTCACATGAGTTGCGCATATTGTTTGTAGCAGCAGCTGATACGAAGCTGTCATAGATCAGAGACAAATCTGGTCGAAAATACTCTCAGAGTGATAAAGGATGATTTTATGTCAACGTTTCCGAACATAGACAGTGATTTGACTCCTTTATCCGCTCTAACTGTAGTGTTTTTTAGATTAAAAGCAGAACCGGAGCAAAACATTGTATCAGACGCGACGCGTAACGCGTCCTGTCAATCACATCTCGCTACAATGTTTCGATGTGTCACAGTTGTAAATATATTCCAGTAGAGATTCAGCTGAAGAGACTGATTTTGTGTTTTAATAAAGCGTATCAACAGAACGCAGCGCGCGTCTCTGTCAGGCGGTTTCGCAACATGCAGCTGCGCTGATTTGTCTTATTATTTATTTGCATTCAAAATCCGTTTGTTTGCATGTAAAATAAGTGGCTCTTTTTAAAGGACCAACATGCTGCGATGGATTCTGGGGGGTCGAGAGGCTCAGGGGACAGTGGAGGTGAGTACAAGCCACAATAAACCACAGCTAGTGTATGTGGGTGTTTCTATGAAAGTGCTGTCTTATTCATTTCCAAAACAGATTTCTTTAAGACTATATCACATGAGAATGTCGTTAAGTGTTCATAAATTGCATTGTAACATATATTAATATATGTAAAGATACAGCTGTACCTGAATTGACAGCTCAGACATGCTAGTAGTACTGTGTCCATAAAGTCTTAAAAGGTGTTTATTAGAAAACATAATTGCAAGTAGGCCTATTACAATATATATAGTGCTGACAAATCGATTAATCACGATTAATCATCTAACATAAAAGCACTCTATATATACACTACCAGTCAAAAGTTTGGAAACATTACTATTTTTAATGTTTTTGAGCGAAGTCTCTTATGCTCATTAAGGCTGCATTTATTTCATAATAAATACAGAAACAATAATATTGTGAAATATTATTACAATTTAAAATTATGGTTTTCTAATTTAATATACTTTAAAATATAATTTATTTTTGTGATGTAAAGTTGAATTTTCAGCATCATTACTCCAGTCTTCAGTGTCACATGATCCTTCAGAAATCATTCTAATATGCTGATTTATTATCAATGTTGGAAACAGTTTTGCTGCTTAATATTATTTTATAACCTGTAATACTTTTTCAGGATTGTTTGATGAATAAAAAGTAAAAAAATATCAGCATTTATTTAAAATAGAAATCTTTTGTAACAATATAGAGTACCATTCAAAAGTTTGGAGTAATTGTTTTCTTTTTTTCTTTTTTTTATTAAAGAAATTAATACTTTTATTCAGCAAGGATATGTTAAATGAATAAAAAGTGATAGCAAAGACTTATATTGTTAGAAAAGATTATTTTGAATAAATAATGGCTGATGAAAATTCATCTTTGCATTACAGAAATAAAATATATTTTAAAGTATATAAAAATAGAAAACCATTAATTTAAATTGTAATAATATTTCACAATATTTCTGTTTATACTGTATTTTTTATCAAATAAATGCAGCCTTGAAACTTCTTTCAAAAACATAAAAAATAGTAATGTTTCCAAACTTTTGACCGGTACTGTATATACTATTTGTATATATATATATATATATATAGTGTATACAAATATATATATATATATAATACATATGATCAGTCAAACCAAAATGTATTCAGACACCTTGAACATTTCATTCATTAATGCAGTTTATTCACTATAGTTTAAAAAAATGGTAATAAAATATGACAAAATCTTAAATCTAGTTAAACTGTGTCAGAAAAAATTAATCTTAATTATGCCGGATAACACTTAAGCAAAACATGGTCAGGTCAAAGTGTCTGAATAATTTTTGGTTCCAAATTTTTATAAATTTTACTGGTAGTCCACTGTATGAAGAATTTTTGGGTATAATATGTCACAGTTTACTTTATTTTGCTATCCTCACTTACATAAATGAACTATAGTGTCCTGCACCCACTAGTAAAAATATACCAAAAATGGCTGAATAATTTTTGGTTTGACTATCTATATATATATATATATATATATATGCACACACACACACACACACACTAGTGCTTTTATGTTAGCTGCAATCAATTGTGACTAATTGATTTGACAGCACTAATGTATATATATAGTTAAAATGTATTTTAATACAGTAAGGAAAAGTTAGGCTGGACAAAAAAGACTAAAAAAAAAAAGAGCTGGTATCAGCCATACATTATAAAAGTCACAAAAAGTCCAGTTTTGTAGCATAAGCCATGTCCATTTTGTTTCCATTATTTACCAATAAGCAGAAGATAAGAAGCAAGTTTCAGTGTCCAGTTCTCTTAAAGACTGGTCTTATAGTTGCACGAGTGCAGAGCATGTATCAGAGAGACAAGCCGACGCAGTCGAGCAAACAGCAGTCATTTCAGCACATTCTGTGCTAGATTGAAGCAATGATTCGTTTGTCTATTATATTCGCTCCGTGGGCAGAAGAGCGCGGCGCTGTTCATTGGCGAGGAACAGCCCAAAAACTGTTTCACGGAGATGCAGGTGCTGAAAGGACACTTTGACATTGTTCGATTTCTGGTGCAGATTGATGACTTAAGGTAAGCAATCCTCTTCTCCTCTTCTTCTGCCTCTGACCAGTGATTGACAGCTAAGACTGAGCCAGATCCTCTCCAAAAGCAAACTTACAGAGCGTGACAAGAGCTTAATCATCACAGCTTGAGGGAGTTTTGTGTGTGTGCACTTCAACATCCACTTGATAGTGTCCATCAGCTCTGGGTCTGTCCGCATTAACCGTCGCTTTAAAAAAGCTCATGTATATACAAACACGCAGTGCAGGGCAGTGTAATGCAGGGTTTATTTCTCTTGAAGTGTGTGTGTGTGTGTGTGTTACGGCTGGCTGCTCCTGGTGATCTCGGTGCTGTAGGAGAGTTTCAGGTGAGGGCAGTGTGCAGAACGTCGCTGATTGCTTTTAGAGTCCTGAGTCCTGTTTCTCTTCTATGAGCCCTTCCATACTTCCTGGTCTCATCCCTTTATCATAGTTTCATTCTCCTGTTCTTCCTGCAGACGATTCATTTCTGAGCTCAAGGGGTCAAAGGTGACCTCTGCAATTGTTAAAATCCAATCAGAAGAGAAAAACTGTCAAAGTGCATGCTTTTTATTTCACACAGGCAATGTTGGTGGTAGCACTTTATTTTACAGTCCTATTTCGAATGTACATACTATGTACTTATTGTAGTAATGACACTGAGTAATAAGTAGGTACTAACCCTGAACCTACCCTTAAACCTAACCTTAATCCATGTAGTTACCTTACATTACTCAGTAATTTTGTGGGTAAGTACACTGTAAGTACATTGAAAGTACTGTAAAATAAAGTGCAACTGCGATGTTTGATACATTTTGTACTTTATTGTTTGATTTAACCATTTAAATAGTTAATGCAAAAAAAAAAGTAACATACCATCTGTGTGTTTTGTGATTGGCAGGTTTGCATCTGCAGGAGACGATGGTCTGGTGCTGATTTGGAATGTTGAGGTGAGCAGAACGGAACTTCATGAATATGCTAATCGTTTGTTAATGATATGGTGAATACATGAAATAGGTCAGCCTGGTGCAGGTTGATAGTTTTTTGGCATAAATAATATAATAAATAATATTAATAATAATACTATTTAATATTAGTATTAATAATAATTGATTGTTATTAATAATGCCTAATTTTAAGACCTTTGCATTGTGACACCACAGTTCTCAAAAGCCTTCTGTATACACACACAAACTTTTATGTTAGATGCAATTAATCACGAATAATCAATTCGACAGCACTAATATGTACACACACACACACACACATATATTTACAAACTTTTATGTTAGATGTGATTAATCACAATTAATCATGAGTCGACAGCACTAATATAAATACACACACTATATATTTATTTTTTGTTAAATGCAATTAATCGCAATTAATCGATTTGACAGCACTAATATATACACACACATATTTACAAACTTTTATGTTTAGATGCAGTAATCATGATTAATCTATTTGACAGCACTAATACACACGCACACACACACACACACACACACATTTACAAACTTTTGTTAGATGCAATTGATCGTGATAAATCGATTTGACAGCACTAATATACACACACGCACACTATATTTACAAACTTTTATGGTTACATGCGATTAATCGATTTGACAGCACTAATTTAAACACACAAATTATATATTTACAAACTTTTATGTTAGATGCGATTAATCACGATTAATCAAGTCAACAGCACTAATTTAAACACACACATATTTACAGACTTATGTTAGATGCAATTAATCGCGATTAATCAAGTCGACAGCACTAATTTAAGCACACACATATATTTACAGACTTTTGTTTAATGCAATTAATCGCGATTAATCAAGTCGACAGCACTAATTTAAACACATATATTTACAGACTTTTATGTTAGATGCAATTAATCGCAATTAATCAATTTGACAGCACTAATACATACACAAACTTTTATGTTAGATGCAATTAATCGATTCGACAGCACTAATATACTCACACATATTTTATATTTACAAACTTTTATGTTAGATGCGATTAATCACGATTAATCAAGCCAACAGCACTAATTTAAACACACACACACACACACACACACACACACACACACACACACACACACTTTTATGTTAGATGCAATTAATCGCAATTAATCGATTCGACAGCACTAATATAAACACATTATATATTTACAAACTTTTATGTTCGATGTGATTAATCACGATTAATCGAGTCAACGGCACTAATTTAAACACGCACACAAATTTACAAACTTTTATGTTAGATGCAATTAATCGATTCGACAGCACTAATACACACACTTATTATAGACTTTTATGTTAGATGCGATTAATCATGATTAATCGATTTGACAGCATATATATATATATATATATATATATATATATACATATATATACACACTCATTACTAATATACTGAAACTAGCAACAATATAATTAACAATGTATATTATTAATTAAATAGTATATTAGTATATATATTCAAATATTCATCAATACTGAAGCTTTTCTATTCACAATATTGAGCTGTATGTATTCATATTTTGCAGCTGTTTAGGGAGGGTGTTATTCTTTGTTCACACATTAATAAAATAAAGAAAAATGTACTTTTTAATTGATTGCCGCCATATTACTATATAACATTTACTCTGACCTCAAGCTCAATATAAGCATTTGTTTGTGTGTGTGTTTTAGACTGGTGAATGTTTGTTGGAGTTGCGCGGCCATACGCAGCAGATCACTGCAATGACATCATATACCTTCAACAGAGGTGGAAACGCACACACGGCGCTCATCACAGCCTCATCAGACCGAACACTCAGTGTATCCTTTTACACACATGTGCTGAAGTGTATGTGTTCTTTGTGTTGATGGTTGACCTTAATTCTATAGCAGTTATGGGATCCAGATTCAGGAAACCGAGTGCAGAATATATCTGATCTCCAGTCCTCTGTAAAGGTACAGTATGTGAAGCGTGTGTGTGGCCACCTTCCTGTTTCAGTGTGCAGCTTTTTTGGATTGTGTGTGTGAACAGGTCTGTTCCTCTTTCAGTGTGTGTCAGTGGATTCTGTGTGTTTGCACACTGATTAATGTGTCTGTTTTTCAGTGTTTGCTGGTGTTGGATCGTTTGAACGTGTGGCTATCGGGTGGAAATGAACTGTGTGTTTGGAACAGAGACTTTGAGCTGCAGTGTAAAATGGTTCATCACAGTGATGCAGGTACACACACACATACACACAAATGTTGGGTTTTTATGATTTATGGGGACTTTCTATAGACATAATGATTTTTATTCTGTAAATACTGTATATTCTGTCCCCTATCCCTAAACTTCCCCATTGCAGAAAACTTTCTATATTTTTACATCAGCATGATTTATAAGCTGCTTTCCTCGTGGGGACCAAATAAATGTCCCCATAAGGACAAGGATTTCAGATATTGCATTCTTTGTGGGGATATTTTGTCACTGTAACGTAGGGTTTACAAGGACTACATAAACACACACACACACACACACACACACATGAATGAAGTTCATGCAAAACAAATACAACACAGGAACTTCTGTCAAAGACCTGAAACTGTCTACATAACACATGATAACCTTAATGCAGCACATATTATTAGTATTTTTATAAACTTAAAGTGGCAACATGTAATTTCTGCAACACCGTATGTGACCCTGGACCACAAAACCAGTCATAAGTCGCATGGGTATATTTGTAGCAATAGCCAACAATACATTGTATGGGTCAAAATTATTGATTGTTCTTTTATGCCAAAAATCATTAGGATATTTAGTAAAGATCATGTTCCATGAAGATATTTTGTAAATTCATACTGTAAATATATAAAAATTGTATTTTTGTGAGTGGATATGCATTGCTAAGGACTTCATTTGGACAACTTTAAAGGTGATTTTCTCAATATTTTGATTTTTTTCAAATAATTTTCAAATCTCTGCCAAATATTGTCCTATCCTAACAAACCATACATCAATGGATAGCTTATTTATTCAGCTTTCAGATGATGTATAAATCTCAATTTCAAAAAATTGACCCTTATGACTGGTTTTGTGGTCCAGGGTCACATATAGAACTGCCAAAATAATTGTTTTCAAACTACTTTCAAAATGTCTATTTTGCTCACCAAGGCTGCATTTTTTACATCTAAAATACAGTAAAAATAGTAATATTGTTAAGATATTATTACTGTTTAAAATAACTGTTTTCTATTTGAATAGATTTTCAAATATAGTTTATTCCTGTGATGGTAAAGCTGAATTTTCAGCATCATTACTCCAGTCTTCAGTGTCACATGATCCTTCAGAAATCATTCTAATATGCTGATTTGCTGCTCAAAAAACATTTCTTATTATTATCAATGTTGAAAACAGTTGTGCTTCTTAATATTTTTTTGTGAAAACTGTGATAAATTCAGATTTTCAGGATCCTTGATGAATCGAAAGATCTTTTGAATAGAAATAGATGAATAGAAATCTAGTTATACATGTCTTAACTGTCACTTTTGACCAATTTAATGTATTCTTGCTGAATAAAAGTATTAATTTCTTTAAAAAAAATCTTACTGACCCCAAAGTTTTGAACAGTATATGTACAGTGTATTTAAAGAATTATTTTAATAAATCTTCTGCTTCATTCTGAAGGAATCTCAGCCATGGTGGAGTTATCGAATAACTTCATTGCAGCTGCCATGGATAAAGAGATTGGTAACTGAAAAATAATTTTATACCTAAAATAAATTAATGGTACTTTCAACAAATATGTTTCAAAAGATTTACACTCAAGTATCCTCTGAGTAGAAAAATGTTTATGTTGTAGCTAAAGCAATTTTTTTTTTCAAATAAGTTTGTTTGTAGTTAAATGAATGATTTCTGATGTTTCAGTGATTTTTAAGTTGAACCTGTCTGGCTCAGACGTTGCGGTTATGGCCATGCGTCATCTAGCTGACCATCACGACACCATCCATTCTCTCATCAACATCAACGGTGAGACATTTGATATCAATCAATACCAATTTTCATTTCTCATACACACATTAAGATCGTTTTGTATCTACTACCAGCTTGTGTTGAGAATTGTTGTGGTTAGTGTTGGTTATTGTTCATCTCAGACGGCTTGTTTGCGAGTGGCTCTCATATCGGTGAGCTCATCATCTGGGATTCAGTGGATTGGACGATCCAGGCTTATGAGCTCATTCTGTGGGAGGAGCCAGCAGGAGAAAGCCAATCGGAGGTTAGACTGACTCACCAGAAACAGATCGAGAGGTCGATTCAACACATGAGCTCAGATGGAGAGGTAAAGGAGCATTTACTTCCATTATAAATAGAGAAAATGCATTTATGTATGATAATTTGCCTTACATAGGTAAACCTCTTTCAGTTTATAGTGGCAGCTGTAGGCAGTGGTCTGTATGTTTATAATGTGCCGATGAAGAGTGTGGTGGCGTACAGGAAGATGGCCCATGATTCGAATGTTTTACACACCATGCTGCAGGAGGACGGGTATGAAAGGCATCAAATACTTTCTCAAATACATCTTTTATGAAGCATTTCAATAAAGCAAAGTGTTTCATATTTGTTTTGTAGGCGCTTGATGTCGTGCTCTGAGGACGGTAGTGTGAGGATGTGGGAGTTACAGGATCTCCCCCTCCCTGCTGAACCCGCCTCCTCAGGTGAGCAGGACACGCCTCCTTTTGACAGCACAAGCACCTTCAGATCTCATTTCAGCTTCTGTTTTATCTCTTAAAGGGGGGGTATCACACACAGTTTCATGTTAATCTTGAGTACCTATAGAGTAGAGGTGCATCCTTTATATCTCCGAAAAGTCTTTAGTTTATCATATTTATAAAAGATACATACGCTGTACCGAGTCTTTCCGAAAACAGCCGAGCGCCTGGAGGCGTGCCGTGTGAGCGGAGCTAAAGAGTGACGAGCACGCACAGCTTTTGCGTAGCGATCGTCTGCAAGCTATCAATGGTCAGCTAAACAAATGTATTTAAACACACACAATACACCATCGCATTATCCCTGGATAACTTTTAAATCACTACAATGAATATAGCGTATAGTGAATGATGAATAATGAATTTATGAATTCACTACGTTCATGTTGTTTACATCATATGCATTTAGACACCTGTTGCTAACAAAACAGACATTTGAAGCAGTTTTACTCACCACCTGCAGTTCCGACTCATGGATCATTATCGCTGTGACCGCTCCATCTTTCAGTTTCAAACGATCTGTAAATCCAGTGCTGAACTGGGCCTTGTTTATAAAACCATAAGCGCCGATCCTGAGGGCTCGAGCAGCCACGGAAAAACACGAGATATTCTCCATTCATTTTAACCAATAAAAAAGTGATTTCAACTATCAGTTTCTATGGTTATTTTAATAACAAATATCGACAGCGCATCAATGTAATGCGTGAGCGCAAAACTCTCAGCTCTGCTGGGTTCTTTGGGAAGCAAGGTTATCTTTCCCTCACAACCAAAAACACACTTCTTTGGTGACATTGTTGATTTCGTTTAGTCCTGTGACCTGTGCAGCGCTGCCGACGACTTCCGTAAAGCCGAACGAAGCGCGCTGATGGGCGTGCTCTCGCGCTCTCGCTCTGGTCGACGTGTGCGCGCACTCTTCCGGGAGGAGTGCCGTACAAGGAATTCCGACCTTCTTGACGTCACACAGGCACTTACTCGAAAAAAGACAGCGAAGTTTATGAGGATTTGGAAGAGTATTTTTGGCACAGAAATACTCCGTCATACGTCCAACTCGTGTTTTGAAACTTTGGCCATGTTTAGCATGAGAATCCAACTCTTTAAGTAAGTCAGAAAACATGAAATAGCATTAGACCCTCCTTTAAAGGAGTAGTTCACTTCAAAATTCAAATTTCCTGATAATTTACTCACCCCCATATCATCCAAAATGTCTTTCTTTCTTCAGTAGAAAAGAAATTAAGGTTTTTGATGAAAACATTCCAGGATTTTTCTCCATATAGTGGACTTCACTGGGGTTCAACGGGATGAAGGTCCAAATGTCAGTTTCAGTGCAGCTTCAAAGTGCTCTACACGATCCCAGACGAGGAATAAGAGTCTTATCTAGCGAAACGATCATTTTCTAAAAAAAAAAAAAAAAAAATGTACATACTTTTAACCACAAATGCTCGTCTTGCACTGCTCTGTGATGCACCACGCATGACGTAATCACGTTGGAAAGGTCACGCTCGACGTAGGTGGAAGTACCGCGGTAGGGCGAAAAACTCCATCTCATTTTCTCCTCCAACTTCAAAATCGTGTTTTACCTCTTTTTTTGTAAAGGGCGTTTGACTTAGTCTTTACTTGTTCGCTTTGTAGACACTGGATCGGCACTTCCGTCTACATCACGCGTGACCTTTCCAACACGATATGTAATGCGTGGCGCATCGCAGAGCTAGTGCAAGACGAGCATTTGTGGTTAAAAAGTATATAAAAATGTATTTTCTTTAGAAAATGGCCGATTGTTTTGCTAGATAAGACTTTTATTCCTCTTCTGGGATCATGTGGAGCCCTTTGAAGCTGCACTTCGGACCTTCAACCTGTTGGTAAAAAAACCTTAATTTCATTTCAACTGAAGAAAGAAAGACATAAACATCTTGGATGACATGGGGGTGAGTAAATTATCAGGAAGTTTGAATTCTGAAGTGAACTGATCCTTTAAATACCTTCTCACCCCTTTCCCCGTACCATCATAAGCCACATCCTTCCTTCCCTCTTTCTGAAATTGATCCAGATGTTCTCATATCATCATTTGTTTCGTCATCCTGTGCGGTGAATGTGTGTTTGTGTGGGTGGTTCGGTCCAGCTGCTGTAAAATGATCACCTGAGTACAACCACCAATATTTAAATGGAAGAAAAACAGCAGTATATCTTTCTGATGTTCTTAAATTGCACATAATTCAAATGCTATTAATAATAAACTATGATAATAAATGTTATTATAATAATATAATAAATTATAGAATATAATATTATACTATTTATATTTATTACTCTGGGATACTTGATTCTGATTGGTGTATTGCAGAAATTGTATTTTTTGGGATAATGTCTAGCTGACTGTATCCTTTGCTTATATAATATAATATACCTTTAATATTATAATTATTTAGTTATAATAGTTACACTTTACAATAAGGTTTCATTAGTTAACTACATTATGAACTAAGAATGAAGAATACTTCTACAGCATTTATTAATCTTAGTTAATGTTAATTTCAAAATTTATTAATACATTTTTAAAATCAAAAGTTGTATTTGTTGACATGAGTTAATGAAGTGTGAACTAACACGATAATGAACATTTTTATTAACTAACATTAACAAAGATTAATAAATGTAAAAAGATATATTGCTCATAGCTGGTTCATCTTAGTTAATACATGAATGTTAACAAATGCGACCTTATTTTGCCTGTTTTATGTACCCAAAATTAATTATATCTTATGTTTAACTATTATAAGAGCCAGTGGCAAATCCCCGTAGCACTGGCCGAGATTAAGCTGTTCTCGGCGGGTACACGAGCACTGAACAACCTCTACATATATATTTAATGTGTGACCGTCTCTCATTAAATTAAATGATTTATGACTGAAAACCGATGCTTGTGGGTTTCTTTTACAGTTAAATGCATCATTATGATATTACATTATCATGAGTTTTGGTGGTTTGGGCAATTCAGATGTTTGCTTTCTCTTTCAGGGTTTTTTGGCATGTTTGGCACTTTTGGCAGGTCCAGTAAGCAGTCATGCCCTCCTGCCAAGAAAATCCCAGAAGTCCCTGGTCTGCGCTCACTGGAACTGACCGGTGATCTGATTGGTCACTCTGGAGCTGTGCAGGTACAGTAATGTGGCATGGATGATTTTTCTTTGACTAGTGGTATTGAGTGTTTTTCTCGACCTAGTTTCAGATGAAAGCTTTCGATCATATGAGTAGAAATAGTGCCTTATTAGAAGTCATTGATCCTGGATGGAGCAGAGAATCGTTTTGACCTGCAGTTTAATTAAACTTTCTGACAGAGTGAAGGATGTGATCTACATACAAGTCAACTTTTGCATTGATCATCTGACATGTAGTCTGTTTCACCAGAACACCCATCACATTAGCATTACGTTATTATTCATATTGCATGTTTCAATCAACTTCAGCGAGTTTTATTATTTGCTTATCTCAGTGTGATTTAGGCATGCATATAAAAAGTCGGTGAGTAACTGACGACTGTTCTTTTAAGGCATGTACAATGTCTTATTATACATTCACATCTGAGCTTGACAGAACTTTTCTTTTTCTTTAAGTTTTTTTTTATTTGACCTAAAAACGTCTTCTCTGACAATAAAGGTTTGTTTGGCCAAGGCATTGAAGGCTAACAGGAGCCCTGATTTGACTTACAGTAGCATTTTTAACCCTGAAACATAGAAACGCCAGAAGAAAGAGGATGAGAGGGGTGGAGGACAGGAAAAGAGGCGAATAGAGACTTCATCTAATGACCTACACTTCTATTATTAGTTCTGTGTATAAAGTTTAAGAATGTTGTAGTTCCTGTAGCTGGTAGAGATTCGGCTCTAGCAATGCCAAGGTCATGGGTTCAACTCCCAGGGAGCTCACTTACTGATCAAATGTTTGCTTGATTTCTTGCACATTCTTTTAGTCATAGTTTTTGTCTTTAGATGAAAATAAACTTTATTTTAGTCAGTATTATCTTGTCATTCATTTTAGTTAGTTTCCACACTGCAAAAAAAATAAAATAAATTAAAATATTTTTTTCTTTCTTTCCAGTGCAAATAATGAGATGCAAAATGACTGAAAAATTGATCAAGATTAAGTGAGTTTATGCTTAAAACAAGAACAAATATCTGCCAGTGGTGTCAGAAAAATAATCATTTTCCCTTTGAATTAAAGGGATAAAAAAATGAAAATTATCCTATGATTTAGTCATCCTCAAGTCATCCTAAGTGTATGTGACTATGTTCTTTCAGACGAACACAATAGGAGATATATTATAAAATATCCTGGCTCTTCCAAGCTTAAAATGGTAGTGAATGGGGGTCCTGATTTTGAAGTTTAAAAAAGTGTATCCATCCATCATAAAAGTAATCCATACAGCTCCAGAGGGTTAATAAAGGCCTTCTGGAGAGAAGCGACGGGTTTTTGTAAGAAAAATATCCATATTTAAAACTTTCTTGTTTTAGACTTCTAATTTGTCTCTATCGCTTCTGCTTTCGTCATACGTCGGGTCAGAGGTTACTCTTTTGGCGTAAGTCGATTTGTGTAGCTTGTCTGCTGGAAGCTAGTTATTTTAGTTTATAAAGATTTATCTTCATCACTTCACATACAGGCCTTTTTTTTAACCCCCTGGAGCCGTATGGATTACTTTTATGATGGATGGATGCACTTTTATGGACTTCAAAATCTTGAGCACCATTCACTCCCATTATAAAGCTTGAAAGAGCCAGGATATTTTATAATATAACTCCGATTGTTTGTCTAAAAAAAGATATATACACCTAGGATGGCTTGAGGATGAGTAAATCATGGGATAATTTTCATTTTTGGCTGAACTATCCCTTTAAATTTATTTTTCTGACCCCATTAGTAGTAGATATTTGTTCTTGTTTAAGTATAAATTCACTTGATTTTAATCAATTTTACAGAAAACAAGACTATTATATATATATATATATATATATATATATATATATATAAAATTTCTTCTCAAGTAAATGCCTTCATTTAAGAATTTTTAGATATTTGTACTGAAACACAAGATAAAAATACTAAGATAATCATTTACTTGCAGTGTAATCTAATTTTAGTCAATTTTAGTTGTCGTAAAATTTCAAACCAAATATTCAAACATGTCAATTCTTTCTGCTTTAGTTATATTAAAGACTATAGAATAACAAGACACGTCACTCGTATTGTTTTGAATGGGAGAAAGTGCAACGCGCAATATGGCGGAATAAGTCCCGCCTTCTAAATAAGAGCCAATCGCCGACTGGTGAAGTCATCGCGTCACTGCAGCGGCCATTAGAATCTCCGGTTTCTATAGAAACAGTCAGACGCGCGCCTCCGAAATGAGACACAAGAGACGCGCATTTAGGACTGTGCATGCGCATTAGCTTGATCCAGCCTGAAAAATATTGTTTTTTGTCATGATTCGAGCAAAAAAATTTATGAGACAGTTGTTGTCATATTTCATTGGTGATTACAAATATGAAATTTAATCGAAAACTTGGCAAACAGCTTTGGAGAATTTGATGTTTCCCCATTCAAAGAGATAGGAGTTGCACTTGCATGCCTGAGAGGCGTTTCAAAGATGGCCGCCGAGTGAAATGACTTGTCTTAAAGGGACTTTGGTTATACTCACTGTAAGTTATGTAAAAACAAGTATTTTACGAAGTGACAATTCGTATGCTGAAATCACGTTCATCGAAGCCAGACACATTCAAGTTACAAAAGGCTTTTAGTAATGTGGATTCGTTATGATGGAGGTCTCTGTAAATAAAGGTCTCATTGTGGCTTGTGTTCCAGATGTTTCTGAGTTTCAAGGAGAAGGGTCTGGTCACCTGCTCCACAGATCACCTGCTCATCGCGTGGAAGGATGGAGAGCTCCAGTCTCAACTCCGCAGTCTCGCCGTATTCCAGAAACTGGAGGAAAACCAGGAACTGTGATCTAAGCCTTTTTCCCATCATCTTCAGGTCGTGTTTTAAATATCAACACCTTTCTTTGCCTTACTAACCATCTGCAAAGCCGCATCACATCAATGTTTTAACTTTCAGATCATTTCAGTATGATAAAATGCTTACAATGTGGTGATTTTAATTTGTTGGTTTTATGATTGGCTGTTAAATAAGTGTCTTATAGTAAACGTCTGTTGATTTGTATATATTGTGATTGATGCAAGTTTGTCATTTTAAAACTGAATTTTTAAAAGTGCAATGATAACAATAAAGTCTTATTTGTTAACGTGTTAATTTATTATCTAATATGAACTAATGAGGATCTTTTTGTTACAGCATATATTAATTAACCTTTGTTCATGTTAGTTCACAGTGCATTAACTGATGCATACAACTTTTGATTTTAATGTATTAGTAAATGTTGAAATGAATAAATGCACAGAATTGATCATTTTTGGTTGATGTTATCAAATCTAGATAACTTAAATGAAAGCAAAATAGTGTTTTCAGTGTGATTCTTGAATGTATGCTTCTTTTTTGATGAAAGCGCAGTTGATTAAAGCTTGGTGTGTCCAAGTAAATTCAGATCACAAACATGTTATTGCAAATTTTTATTTTTTTGTATGTGTCTTACAAACACAATGGTTTCAGAGTTGGAGTGACATCTCCAAACGACAGCAGATGTAGAGACAGAATCAAAGAAGTTTTATGCTATTTTCTTTGTACAACTGATGACAAAAACCTGTTTAATGGCATGTGACCACTTTTACTTTCAGTGATGTATTTGTTCAATAAAAAATAGTTCATATACATTTGCGCAAGGATAATGCTCGTGTGCATTCCCAGTACTTCAAAAATACAGTAATTGGCACAGAATCCGCACCCATCGATACAGTTCACGCTTGCTAATCGACCAGGCTGCGTCTCATCCGGTTCTCAGAGCAAGACCCGCCCCCGGCTATGATGTCACTGTGAGGTCATAATGGTGTGCCAATAAGAGAGCCCTTTGATCGTGAAGGTGAAGTGTGAAGGATGAGACTTTGAAAAGATTCACAGCAACGTTCAAATATGACCATGGACTGATCCGCCATGAAATATTTTAACATTTTTTTTTAATACTTTAGGTAGTTAGGTAAAGTTAGTTGAGTAGTTAGGTAAAATTGTTTTATAACACAACATTATGCGGTACTGACAGTAGCTATGTTTCCATCCAAAGTTGCAAAATTGGAATATCACATAAAACATCTGCGAATAAAGCACCGTTTCCATTCCATGTGTTCAAGAAAACAAAACTGGAAATAGGTGCAAAATATCTGTAACAAAAATGGAAGTTGCTACAATCAGGGAAGCCACTGTGGCTCCTTTTTCCGCTATCATAAATGACTTGTGTCTCAGAGCGAGCAGACGAATGTAATAAAAGATGCTTCTTGGAGGGAATTAAACCAAATCATTTTACTGATAGACTTTCCCAGACAGCAACATAGTGTTGGCCCAGATCCGGCCCAGATTTGGTACTCGTGGATTCCACACCAGTTGTGGGCCGGATCTGGGCAGACATTATGTTGATGTCTGGGTTGTCTTAGGCATTTCAAAATGATCAAACCAACATTTGAAATGCTGTGTGATGCGATTGGTCCACTGGTTAGTCCAGTTATCCAATCACATCCACTGTTGAGGCAAAGTCACTTGAGTCTGTTGTTGCGCATCAAGGGATTTATTCAGTAAATGTGTTTCCATCGTAGTTTAAAGCGCATGGCTTCTTATCGATAAAAAGGTATCTGCCTCAATTGAGCGCATAAAAATAGGTGGATGGAAACATAGCTAGCGATAATGGATGGAGCATGAGCGCTTCCCATGAGCCTGAGAGTTTCTGTCACTTAACATAGAGATTCTCAATTTAAATCTGAAATAAGATGCAGCTGAAATGAAAAACGAACCTTATGGGTGAACCTACAAGACAACAGCAACCATATCTAATCAAAGAAATATTTTGTCTCAATTTCTCAACAGCATTGATGTCATAATATTGACTTCAAAGCAAAAATAATTGTGACTTATGCCTCTCATTCACCTAAAAAGTAGTTCCAGCTGAAAAAGCATGACTTTTAATATGACAATAATATTCTAAATCATAATAAATTTTATTTTTAAAAAGAAATATTAAAAATCATAAATATGAGCTTTGTGTTTCTGATTTTAAACTAGGGATGCACAATATATCGGCCACCATATCGGTATCAGCCACTATATTCATTTCTAATTAGAGATGCACCAATAATAATCGATAACGGCCAAAAGTGTGAAAATTTGCTTTTATCCGCCAATATCGATTAATGGCTGATATATCAGTGCCTCTCTAATTAAAAATGAATATAGCGGCCGATACCGATATGGTGGCCGATATATCCTGTCAATCAAAAGGACAGGAAATGCACTGAATTTGTGCTTTGTATAAAGAAAATGCTAAGAAACCAGTTTGATCTTCAATGTTAATAGTATTTATATGAATTAATAACATTCAGAAAGACATAATTTAATCTTCAGAATGTCAATATTAATTTGAGTAATGTGTTTGTTTCTAACTGATACCAGTTACTCTGAAAGTTGTATAGAATGGACAGAATAAAGTTTTAATTTGCATTTCTTTCAAAATATAATTAAAATATAATGATTAATTATTACTTATAATGAAATTATCATTAATTTAAAAGAAGGTATAAAATGCAGAACCCCCAAACTATCGGTATCGGCAGATATCACTCTGAATAAGCGGTATCGGTGGAGAAATTTAGTATCAATGCATCTCTATTTTTAAAGTTATTGTTTGAATTGCTTGAAATATGATTGAAATAACTTCAAAAAGGAAAATACAGTTAAGAACCGTGCAAGTCTGTCATATAGGCTACATAAAATTATAATGAGAACGTAATAATTGTGTGCTTGGGACATGACTTTTAATGGTGAAACTTTTGTTTTTGTAATCAGCCTCTCAAAAATTATATAAAAATTTCGATTTACATTTATTGGCCAATATATCAGTTATTGGCTTTCAAATATACAGAGTTATCGGCCAAAATTTTCATATCGGTGCATCCCTATTTTAAACCCTTTGTAACTTTTAAGTACACTACTGCATATGCGATATTTGCTTTGCTTTTTAAAAAAATAAATACAGAGAGACGAGTCAAAATAATTTTCTATTGTAATCGAAATTATGCCCCAAATACTGTTGATAAAACTTGTACTGAAACCAGACTGTTTCTTTACACACATCATCACTAAACATTCAACAATAAACAATAACTAAATTATCCAACAAACTCCGGAACAACTAATAATCCTCATGTTAATATTACAATGGATCACATGGTCACGTCATATTTTAAATCTGCTGTAGAATCTCATCATCAGTGCTGAGTGAATGAGGACCGGTTTAACCCACCGCGTGTCTATAACAGAGATTAAGGCATGAACCTGAATATGCTCTCTAAACTCTACATAGTAATATCTGTAAAAGAGTCCATATAAATTCATAGTCAAAACATCTGAGCTTAAAAAGGGACTTTCCCTGGAACATTTTGTACTTTAAATTACCTATAAAGCCTGTGTGTGACAACGCAATGAAATGTTTTGTTACAGAGCAGGATAATGCAGGCCTACAGGAGTCAGGAAGAGAGAGGATGAGCGGGGTGGAGGACAGGAAAAGAGGGAATAGATACATCATCTACTGACCTACACTTCCATTATTAGTTCTAAAATGTTCTATGGCTTATCTCTGTCGGCTCCAAACCCAAAATCACAGCAGATCAAGACTCGCCTGAGATGATCGAAATTCTTTGTTCACTGAGCGAATTTCATTTTAAACCATGTCGTTTGATTTCGCACTACAAAATGTCAAAACTGCCAGTGACATAGCTAACCACTAATATTATACCCTGAACATCTACATGACAGAACATCACTGAATAAAATTTACTATTACACAATAAATGAAAGCATGTCCTGTCCGAAAAGGGGGCACTTTTGTGTACTCTACCAATCAAAAGTTTGGACAAGTTCAAGCGTGTCCAAGCATTTGACTGGTAGTGTCATGAGAAACTTAGTTTGTTGTACTTTTTTTTGGTTACTGATCACAAGGACCTTAGGGAACATGATTATAATGCTATTAAAAAAAAAAAAAAAAAAAAAAAAATCAACAAAGCAATTTTTCCTAAGAAATAAACAAACACAAGCCCATAGTTACGCAAAATGGAAATACATAACACCATCAATGGAGTTAAAGGGAGAGTTCATCCAAAACTCATCATTTACTCACCCTCAAATTGGTCCCCACACTGTAAAAAATAATTGTTGGCTTAACTTAAAAAAGTAAGTGTTCATTGAAATTTAAAATTTGAGTTAATACAATGAAGGCGATTGATTTAATCAACAGAAACTCAAAATATTATGTTATCTGAACCACATGAATTAGCTAAGCTAATTTGACAAAAGAACAAATGTTTTGATAAGAAATCATGAAAGTCTTTTTTTTTTTTTTTTAACAGTGCATTGACTTCCATAGAACGGAAAAAAAATATTATGTAACTCAATGGGGACCATCAACTGTTTGGTTACACAAATTCCCAAAAAATATCTTATTTTGTGTTCAGCAAATGAAATAAATTCATACAGGTTTGGAACAACTTGAGGGTGAATAAATGACAGAATTTTAATTTATGGGTGGACTATCCCTTTAAATAATGTGTACGGTTCTTTAGATTTACCACTAGATGGTGACAAGAGCATCTGTCATCTTTTGTACTGCAGCATTAATATCTGTAGAGCTGTAAATAATATTTAAAAAAAATGGGTGAAAAAAAACAGTATAATATCTATTAAGCATGCATATATAGTATATTATAAAAGAATTCTTAATGCATTTATATAATACATCAGTTGTAGGTTCTTGTACAAAATTGTAACCACAGTTGCAATACAAATTACAGTTATACCTTTAAAAAGTATAATGCCTTAAAAATTCATAATCATAACCCAATTTCAGAGTGTATGCCAGTGGTTACACAAACATTTTTACTCACACAAACAAATGTTTTTTTTTTTTAAGTGAAAAAAATAATCCTTGACATTATCTGCTAAAAATATTGTCTGATTTAGATCAATACTACTGATTTAAAAATGTTAATATTGAGCAATACCCATGCATTCAGAATACTTTATATAATACATTACATATACAGGCTTCAAAAGTGCTACCAAAACCACTGTTCTACCCTTGTGACCACATTAAAGCAACAAGAAAAAAGGGAGGGAAACAGATAGAATCAGGAAGGATGAGAGAACAGGAAAGAGGAAAATCAAAACCCTGCGAGCTGCTGAATGTGCACCGCATGCCTTTAACTGCACAAGCGCTTAAAAACAGTCACTGTGATGCACTGCCAACCGAAGAACAACAAAAACAGCTGCTGCCATCTTACAAGGGCATTGTAGAATCAGAACTGTTGATGTCATTATGATGTCATCACAGTCGGAACACTCTTGGTGGTGTCGTGCTGGTGAGTTCTAGAACTAGAACAGTCGCTGTGAAGTCATCGTAAAGATGAAGCTCTCAAAAGCTTCTTTCCAATCACGTCTACACAATGTGTAAAGAGTAAAAGGACGAGTTATAAACATTCCTACAAAGCCTGCCTGTGAGCCAATGCAGTTCAGCTACACGTCCAACTGGGGTGCCATGACACTAATAGCTACGCTTAATAAAAACATTTGGGTTTAAAAAAAAAAAAAAAAACCTTCTCAACAATCGGTCAGCGTGACTGATTTCAAGAAATCTAAACTAGTTCTTTTTTTCAGTCGGAACGGCTTCAGCCAAACATCTGTTATCGTGCTTGATTATAAACGCACCTTTGGCACTGGATGCTTTTTGGCCTACAAAAGGTGAACGTTTGAAGCTTGTCGGCGATGTGTGTCTATGGTAAAAGCAGACCCGCGATTATGAAAGCGATATACAGCCAAGCTCATTTTGTAAATAAATAATACTTAAAAATGGTGTAACACTTATAATACGTGTGAGTTCACCAGTCAGCAAGAGCAAACGTGTCAGTGGTCTCATCATGAGGCTGTGCTGGAGTTTAGGTTTACACACAGATTAGGGAATGTTGCATCCGTACGGACCATTGCGTGAAGTAGGAATGTTAACTGCCATGTGTAAAATACATTTATCACTAAGCAAATCATATCATACACTCGTTCTCTCGCTCACACACACACGCATCATCAAGCTTCACGTTATTACAGTATGTGTCTGGATATACAGTGTTTCTGAGAAATATATTCTTTGTTATTATTGGCTATTTATATCAAAATTATTGATTATTATACACCAGTCCTTGGAGTCTGAGAAAGGCTTCTGATACAGAAAATGCTGGAATAATGACAGCCCGCAGCGGGCTGATCCGTTGCAGTTTTTACATTCTCACACACTGAATCGTTTTCAGTGCTGGTCAATACCAATTCATTGTCCGAATACAAGCACGTCTTCAGTTCTTCCGGTTTGGCAACTTGACATTTGTTTCTCTTGACAATATTCTGTCAAAATATTCCATCTGCATTGAATTTGATCAAATTAATAAGGGGGAAGATGTGGCAGGACTGAAGGGAGTGCCTCAGGGCTCCCTACTGGGTCCTTTGTGGTTTCCAAAGTAGTTTAGTCCCACTGACACACAGTTTTCCTCCTTGTAACTGCTTCAGAGTCCAAATAAAGCCCTTTTGGCATTTGGATCTATGATCCCACATGTCTGTTAATATTATATGTGCATGTGTATAGTTACAGACCTCTCTGAGCATACACGCTTCAGTCCCAGTGTATATCCCATAGTTTAGCGCATATAGTATATACAGTCCTCTGCTGGACTAAGATCAGTCTTTATCTTCTTGCGTCAGACATAAAAAAAAAAATTGCTGTCCAGAAACCATTAAAAAAAGCTGAAAGAACACAGAGGATTTAAAAAAAGAGAAGAGAAGAAAGTGAAAAGATGCTGGAAGAGGATTGTATGCTGATAAAGTGCATTCATTTTGTCGTTTGTTTGTATTTTACCCTTTTTACCGGGCGATTGTCGCTAGGGGGGGAGCGCCGTCGGAAAAACAGGGCTGCTGATCTGTGTTCAGTGGATGAAATCTTTGAGGCCCGGCAGAGATGCTACATTCAACCTCTGATCTTTGACCTCGAGGGTAAGGGGGTCATGAGGGTTCAAGGAGGAGGTGGAGGCCGCAGGCTTTTACATTTCATCTCATCCAAGTTCTTCCAGTATTTGTAGTTCTCCGCCAAATGCTCCATCAGACCTGGCAAACTGGCAAATGCTTGAGAGAGAGAGAGAGAGAGAAAGAGTACAAAATTAAGTCTATTTATACAAAAAAAAACTTTTATTCAGCTTGCATTAAAGTGATTAATAGTGACAGTAAAGACATGGTACAAAATATTTCTATTTCAAATAAATTGCTGTTCTTTTGAACTTTATGTTCTTTAAAGAATCATGAAAAAATTAAGGTTTCCACAAAAATATTGCACAGCACAACTGTTTTCAACATTTATAATAATAAGAAATGCTTCTTGAGCATCAAATCAGCATATTAGAATGATTTCTGAAGGATCATGTGACACTGAAGACTGGAGTAATGATGCTGAAAATTCAGCTTTGATCACAGGAATAAATGACTTTTTAAAATGTATTAAAATAGAAAAAAGTTGTTTTAAATTGTAATAATATCCCACAACATTACTCTTTTTACTGTCTTTTTGATCAAATAAATGCAGCCTTGGTGAGCTGAATGAAGTCTTTTTTCATAACAGTAAGCAAATGTTGTTCATTCTAATGTTTTTCTTTTTCCTCATATTACCATCTGTTTGGTTGCGTTGGTTTCTGGCAGACGGACTACAGACGGTAGACTGTGTGTGTTTTTGTTTGCATGAGTGTAAATATGGAAATTTGTATGTTCACACATATGCACACACTCTCAGATTTCTGGTACATCCTCTTGAGGATGTTTCCAGTGCCCCCCGCTGAATCTGACACACACACACACACACACACACACACACACACGTTTGTTTTTGTGAATTGTGGGGACATTCCATAGGCGTAATGTTTTTTATACTGTACAAACCGTATTTTCTATCGCCCTACACTACCCCTACCCCTAAACCTCCCCATCACAGGAAACTGTGCACATTTTTACTTTCTCAAAAAAACTCATTCTGTATGATTTATAAGCCTTTTGAAAAATGGGGACATGAGGTAATGTCCTCATAAGTCACCCTCTCCTTGTAATACCTATGTCATACCCATGTCATTACACAAATTTGTGTCCAGATATGTCACAAAAATACGCGCACACACACACACACACACACACACACGCAGCTCCTCTGTGATAAACTGACCTAATCATGACCTTGGGAACTAAATCTGTGGAGAGCTCAAGAGATTCTGCTTCACTGCATCCTGACCCCAGACTACGGAAATCAAAGACACACACACACAGATGCACATTCTTTCTCTCTCTCACTCTTCCTCTCTCTCGCACACACACACACACACAAAATCACCCCTGCCCCTCTCCATAATTTTTAAAGTTTCCGTGACATCATGGCTGTTGTGTGTTGACAGTAAGCAGGTTTATTCTCTGGGGTTCAGCTCAGTGGGAAACAGAACCTAAAGTTTCCAAAGCTCACCACAATCAACTCAACCTCTAGATAACATTATCACAACCTCTCAGCAACCATCTAATAGACCCCCGTGCTTCACCCCTCCAGTCCAACATCTTCTGCTGCTAATGGACCATTTCATCTCTTTTAGGAGAACCAGATGAGTCAAAAGATGCCTGGGAAAGTATTCTCTCTCTCTCTCTCTCTCTCTCAAACTCAAGACAAACATACTGTACGTAATACTTCTTCATTATTATGTATGTACCAGAATGATCATTTTCTACTCAGTGTTTGGTGAATTTTTTCCCACATTTGTAGTGCCTGGATTTTTTGAGTGAAATACAGTGGGTACGGAAAGTATTCAGACCCCCTTAAATTTTTCACTCTTTGTTATATTGCAGCCATTTGCTAAAATCATTTAAGTTCATTTTTTTTCCTCATTAATGTACACACAGCACCCCATATTGACAGAAAAACACAGAATTGTTGACATTTTTGCAGATTTATTAAAAAAGAAAAACTGAAATATCACATGGTCCTAAGTATTCGGACACTTTGCTGTGACACTCATATATTTAACTCAGGTGCTGTCCATTTCTTCTGATCATCCTTGAGATGGTTCTACACCTTCATTTGAGTCCAGCTGTGTTTGATTATACTGATTGGACTTGATTAGGAAAGCCACACACCTGTCTATATAAGACCTTACAGCTCACAGTGCATGTCAGAGCAAATGAGAATCATGAGGTCAAAGGAACTGCCTGAAGAGCTGAGAGACAGAACTGTGGCAAGGCACAGATCTGGCCAAAGTTACAAAAAATTTTCTGCTGCACTTAAGGTTCCTAAGAGCACAGTGGCCTCCATAATCCTTAAATGGAAGACGTTTGGGACGACCAGAACCCTTCCTAGAGCTGGCCGTCCGGCCAAACTGAGCTATCGGGGGAGAAGAGCCTTGGTGAGAGAGGTAAAGAAGAACCCAAAGATCACTGTGGTTGAGCTCCAGAGATGCAGTCGGGAGATGGGAGAAAGTTGTAGAAAGTCAACCATCACTGCAGCCCTCCACCAGTCGGGGCTTTATGGCAGAGTGGCCCGACGGAAGCCTCTCCTCAGTGCAAGACACATGAAAGCCCGCATGGAGTTTGCTAAGATGGTGAGAAATAAGATTCTCTGGTCTGATGAGACCAAGATAGAACTTTTTGGCCTTAATTCTAAGCGGTATGTGTGGAGAAAACCAGGCACTGCTCATCACCTGTCCAATACAGTCCCAACAGTGAAGCATGGTGGTGGCAGCATCATGCTGTGGGGGTGTTTTTCAGCTGCAGGGACAGGACGACTGGTTGCAATCGAGGGA
This sequence comes from Hypophthalmichthys nobilis, assembly GCA_037950665.1. Taxonomy (NCBI): domain Eukaryota; kingdom Metazoa; phylum Chordata; class Actinopteri; order Cypriniformes; family Xenocyprididae; genus Hypophthalmichthys; species Hypophthalmichthys nobilis. Next base: position 5,276,534 of record CM075490.1, read on the forward strand.
AAGATGAATGCGGCCAAGTACAGGGATATCCTGGATGAAAACCTTCTCCAGAGTGCTCAGGACCTCAGACTGGGCCGAAGGTTTACCTTCCAACAAGACAATGACCCTAAGCACACAGCTAAAATAACGAAGGAGTGGCTTCACAACAACTCCGTGACTGTTCTTGAATGGCCCAGCCAGAGCCCTGACTTAAACCCAAACGAGCATCTCTGGAGAGACCTAAAAATGGCTGTCCACCAACGTTTACCATCCAACCTGACAGAACTGGAGAGGATCTGCAAGGAGGAATGGCAGAGGATCCCCAAATCCAGGTGTGAAAAACTTGTTGCATCTTTCCCAACAAGACTCATGGCTGTATTAGATCAAAAGGGTGCTTCTACTAAATACTGAGCAAAGGGTCTGAATACTTAGGACCATGTGATATTTCAGTTTTTCTTTTTTAATAAATCTGCAAAAATGTCAACAATTCTGTGTTTTTCTGTCAATATGGGGTGCTGTGTGTACATTAATGAGGAAAAAAAATGAACTTAAATGATTTTAGCAAATGGCTGCAATATAACAAAGAGTGAAAAATTTAAGGGGGTCTGAATACTTTCCGTACCCACTGTATGTGATATTTGTTATATCCACAAAGGCCATATAAAATTCATCACAAATATTGCAGTAATCTTAAGGCAAGATCTATTTGACCAATTCAAGGTTTTCTGGTTTTCTGCATTTTCAGTTTGCATCTTCATATAGTTTACTCTAGACAGGTGAAATGCCACTCAGGGCAAAATGAAAGTAAGAAAATATAAAACGAAAAATAATTCAAAATATTAATAAAAATCATAATAGTATTTCAGTAATACTAAAATACACTACTGTGAGGCTAAAAGCAAATACATTTATATTGAGATAAATATCAAAATATTGTCAAAAGGACAAGATATAATTTTTGATCTATACGGCACAACCCTAATTGCAAAAATGGTAAGAAATCACCAATGTATTCCATATGTGAGTATGTTTATATTTACCATCCCAGGCATCAAACATGTCCGTGATGAAATAGTCGATAAATGAGATCTGGGATTTAGGAATGCTGCAGGTATTCCGGTCAAACACTGGCATGACAACCGGCAAACCTTGTCTTTTCTCCTCATCAGTCTAGGGAAAGAGGGAAATCGCAAACACAGAAAGCATACTATTAGAGAGAGGAAATATTTGTAAAAAAAAACATTTTACCATAATTGAATATAAATATATATATATATACTACGGTTCAAAAGTATGATTTTTTTTTTTATGTTTTGAGATTAAAAAGGCTGCACTGATTTGATAAAAAATACAGTAAAAACAGTAATGTTGTGGAATATTCTTTATTAAAAAAAACAACGTTTTTTTATCCGAATACATTTTAAAATGTAATTTGTTGCTATGATGGTAAAGCTGAATTTTCAGCATCATTACTCCAGATGATCCTTCAGAAATCATTGTAATATGCTGATTTGCTGCTCAAGAAATTATCAGTGTTGAAAACAGTTGTACTGATTAATATTTTTGTGGAAACCGTGATATGTTTTTTTTCTTCAGGATTCTTTGATGAATAGAAAGTTCAAAAGAACAGCAATTTATTTGAAATAGAAATGTTTTGTAACAATATAAATGCTTTACTGTCACTTTTGATCAATTTAACGGATCCTTGAAGAATAAAAATATGAATTTCTTTAAAAAAAATTAAAACGCAAAACATACTGACCCCAAACTGCTGAAAGGTAGTGTGTGTGTGTTTATATATATATATATACCATATATATCAAAATGCAGTAAGTTCTCATCGTCCAATCAAATCCGGATAGAAAAAATCAAGTCCTGCCCTACATTATTTATTACTGAATACTCTGTTTCATTTGAAAATACATTGTGTATAATGAAAATACATTATAAATGCTTTACTGTCACTTTTGATCAATTTAACGCATCCTTGAAGAACAAAAATATGAATTTCTTTAAAAAAATTAAAACACAAAACATACTGACCCCAAACTGCTGAAAGGTAGTGTGTGTGTGTGTGTGTGTGTGTGTATATATATATATATATATATATACCATATATATCAAAATGCAGTAACTTCTCATCGTCCAATCGAATCCGGATAGATAAAATCAAGTCCTGCCCTACATTATTTATTACTGAATACTCTGTTTCATTTGAAAATACATTGTGTTATGAAAGTTAAAAGACATTGTAAGCATGTGCATGTGGGAATGCAGTGCATATGTGACTGAATGTGTTTACCTGAGCAAAGTACTCCTCTGAAATGCGACCAGCCCATTCGATGCAGAGCTCCAGAGGTCTGCAGGGATTGGCCACATCGGCACATTTAATCAGCATCCGTTTAATTAACAGACGATTCTCAGGAGAGTTACGAATACTGGCCTGTCCCTCACAATCACTGCCTTCACTCTGTTTCACATGCAGATCAGCAGTGGTTAGATTTCACTCTTACATACAGTATGTACACAGTACAGTATGAAACATAGTAACGTGTGTCTTACATTGGAGCTCGTCTCTTCAATGGCACTCATGGGTTTGTTAATGCTGTTTACGAACTTATTGACGTGTTCAAAGTGTCGAGTCATTTCTGTTGCCAACACCATGTCAATTATGGCCTGCCGTAGGGTCCGAAACTGAGTCCTGAATATTGAGAGGTTAAGAGAGTTTAGTACTGGACCACTGTGAGTCATGTAAAATGTATGATTAAGCAGACACTGATACCTTTCCATGTTTTTGAAGATGTTGCACTTGCTGTCTCGTACAGTAAGCTGGAATGCAAGAGCGGCGTGATGGCTCTCCAGGACGGCTGTGTCATTGTACAAAATCGCTAGCTCACTCCCTGCATTGCACAGGAATGAGTTGGTACGGCCCGGGTGATCGACGTCATGGACCGTGGCTGCCAATAGTGCTGCAACTTCATCTAACTGGTCAAGACTGCCCTGCAAACACAGCAGAGACACCGTTGGTGTAGGCAACTTCTAAAAGTAACCCAAAATTGTTTAGGTCAGCTCAATATTAGTGACTGTCTGATTATTCATTCTGAGATTAACAGCATCAGTCAGTAACTGAGGAAACTTAACTGGCTTCGTCAATAAATAATGTACAAATTTTGTTTCAAATATTTTAGAGTTAATTTTGAATAACTATTAAGGTTTAATTACTATTAAATGTTACAAATTAATGTTAAATATGAATATTAAATATATGATTTTAATTTCAGCACTTGTATTTGGAATTTGAATAATTAATGATTTTGTTTGTATATTATATCAAATATAAAATTCTAATGTAATATAATAAAATATAATATACTATAATAATAAAAGTATATTTATAATATTTATTAAAAAAATAATACTGCAATTTCTGATTCAATCCATTTTACATTTTGATTTTATTTGGCAACTGTAACAGTTTATTTAACATTTATTAAAAAAAATTTTTTTTTTTAAACAGTTAAAATTGTATTTTATATTCATTTCATATTATTTTAATACTTAATAGAATTTAATAATTGTTTTTAAAAAATGTTTAACAATGTATTTGAATAATCGATTCATATTATTTTCTGTATTTATAATATAATATAATATAATAAAATATAAAAATTATATTGATATTATTCAGAAAAATATATATGCATAAAACGATTAATTATTGAGAAATATAAGTCAACCACAATTTGACATAATTCGGTCTGGATAGTTTTGGTAAAATTCAGATTCAATCCAGTTTATATTTTGATTTTATCTGGCAACTTTAACAGTATAGCACAACTTTATTATTATATTTAATTTGTAGAATTATATTATAAATGATACATTTATTTATAAAAAAAAATATTTTAAAATAATTTAGTACGTAATATAATTTAACAAAACATTTATTTATTTAGAAATGTATAACAAATGTACAATATACTCTTGAATCTGTGCAAATAAACAAAATAAGTCTCACTAAATCATCAGTTAAAGCACTTCTGGAAGGCTCTCCTTACCTTTGACCATATTTTTCAATTTTGGATGAAAGTATGAATTGAAACATTTCTGTTTCTGTGTTCTGATTGGTTGTCAGAGTTACCTTGACTCTGTCCTTGCGCAGGAAGTAGGCTGTGGCGTGCAGAACGTCTGCGGCGTGTGTTGAGTTGTGGTAGGAGTTGGAAGCGTGGTAATTAGCCTCGATCACCTGCAGCCACGAGCGCAACGTGGCCTCTGTGCAGTTCAGGAACTCACACACACCAAAAGCAGAGAAGATCTTCACACCCAGGTATGACAGCGGCCTGCACACACACAGACACACACACACACACACACACTAAAGCACTCAGAACTTTTCCCATTAAAAATAAAGTTTTACACAAAGAAATAAACAGAATAATGATCAAACTTTCTGGTACCTTTTGTGTGTAGCTGCTTCCAGCTCCAGGATATTGAATTCCCAGCGTTCCTCCTCGTTGAGCAGCTCTGCGATGGATGGCGGGATGTCGTTTAATGGCACAGGTACTGCCAGCTGACTCTGACTCATATCTGAGGGGTCAAAGGTTCAAGGTCAAGATGGAATATGGCAGAAAGACACAAAAACATAATTCAGACACTTTAAAAAGCTATGAGTGAAAACTTTTTTACTTGCATAATTATCACCCAAAAATGTACAACAAACACCCTGTGTGGCATTTTACATATCAAGTAAAACAGATATTTAATATTAATTTGTAATACTTGATAGTTATATCTTAATATATAGTAAAAAGTCACCTCAAAAATATTTGATGTATTTTGAAATGTATTCTTTGTATATCAAATAATATAATAAACCTTTTAACCCTCAACTATCTGTAGCTTTTCATTTTCTTTCTGTTAAACATTTTCTAGCCTTTTTCTGCATGATCTAATTGTAGTTAATAATGTTTAAGTGTATATAATATCCTATGATACTATATAATATATATTAGGTATAATCAAAGAAGGTAAATAGGGTGATTTTTTAATTCATTCTGTCTTTATTAATAGTTTATTCAAAGTTAGTTTACAACGTTTTTTATCCAACCTGTATTACAATAATAATTTTCAGGGCTAGAACTTACTGTGTAAAGCACTTTTGGAGAAGACATATTCATTCCCAGAGAGCCTTCTGAGTCCATCCTGAATTAAAGAAAAATACACATCAATACATCTGACTGAAATGAAAGGGAAAAAAAGACTTGAGGAAGCCAAAATATTGTTTCCAGCCAACATAATCATAACAACAGACTTAAGCACAGCACTACCACGCTACCCATAACTCACTCAAGCTTGCTCTCATGAGAAAAGCCATTTATCAGGCCTGGAGGATATTAAACACACAGAAAGCAGATCCAGATTCAAATAGACTCATCCAGTACTTAAAACAAACTCTGTCTGAGATGTTGCAGGCGTAGGATAATAGAACTGTACATGCATAAATATGACACACACACATCCCGTCTGTAATGATCACAGGCTTCCAGCTGCACTATCTCAACTCGGATATTTTACTGTGTGATTGACCTCTGACCTCTCCCTCAAAAGGTCACCCACCAAAAAGGTCATTTAAACTCTTGAGGTTTGTGCATCGCATCCGCTTGAACTTCATGTAACAGAAAAAAAAGTGACATTACAAAAGGAAGCGGTCTGAATCTAGCTTGTAGTTAATTTGCATTTTTAAGATTCTGAGATACACTACAAAGGTTTGGGGTCAGTAAGATTTTTAAATGTTTTTCAAAGAAGTAATTTATTTTATTCATTTATTTAGTGGCGGAAACAAGCTTCCATTTAATACAGCGGTTATGGGTGTGAAGGTAAAAATAACAACTTTCTCTCTTCTGGCTGCTGTTATCAGTCTCTCTCTATTTTTTTTCCCTCTTTTTGAAAGTTGTGGATACACTATTGTGGAGTTTTTCTTTTGCTATATGAGCAAATTGGAATACAAAAAATAGCCAACTATGATGACTTCCGCTTCTGACAAACCCGTAAATGTGAAAAGGGTCAATAAAAGCATTCATTACTTTGACAAAATTTTTTTACTGACCCAAATTTTTGAACAGTACTGTGTAAATGATTCAAATCTGCCTCAAATAAATATTCCAGATTAAATACAACTCTATTTACAGCATCTTGCTGAGTCAAATGTTGATTACCACAGAAAATAATTTCATAATTTAATTTGTGTAACCATGTGTTTACAGTAAAAGCCTTTTGTTTACAACAAACGTAAAAATAATGTAAAAAAACATAAAAATATGCTTCTATTACACTTTTTAAACGTTTATCACAGTTTTGAAAGTATAAACAAAAATGGAATTTTTAAAATGTCATCTCTCAGTAAAATGCTGTTTTACTCTATTTTTCCCCACACTTTTTAACTAGTGACTTTTTCATGACTTTTCCAGTTGTGATGACTAGAACAGAATTTTAAAAAATCTACATTGCATAATATTAGAAGAAATATTTTTTTTATAAGTATAATTAGAAATTTCAAATTTATTTCCATGACTTTTCCTGGCCTGATATCGCTAAGCTTTCAAGGACTGTGGGAACCCTGCCAACTAACAATCTTCTAACTCGTGTTTGCAGCCAAAAAGTAAACCTTTTAAACTTCTTGGTATTTGTATCCAACTATATCAGCAAGACGGATAATTTAAGCTCCAGTGTACGGGAGTCACTGCATCACTGTGCATTGACATACTGCTCAACTGCACCAACTCTCAAATCAGTGCCTTCTGTTCTTCGTGTCCCTGCAAATCTTTGTCTGTGTGAAGACTCCTTCAGTCTAACAACTCTTTTCTTGTCTAAAACATTTTAAATCTGGTTTAAAAGTGGAATACTTTCAAAAGGGGAGACGTGGAGATGGCAGACAGCGAGACCGCTGTGTAAACAAGCGCGGCACTGTCGTCACAGATGGCTGGCTAACTGTGAAACACCCCGTGCCAGGCAGCATGAAGCTTAATGCATCTGTGCCACAAAAACAAGAGCATTCACATCTACTGACTGCCACTGACATACAGTCACACACTGTAGATAAGAACTTTTTCCTGGCAGAGCAAGTCTGAATATCTCCCGTAATGATGATTCTCTGCTGAAAAAATCTGCTCTAGTTTTTGAGTACGTACAGGAAATCAGTCTGTGGAATTTCTCGGCTGTTTAATATTGATCTGTACTGTTTATGATGTTTTTGTACTGTATGTGTTTGAAGAGGATTTTAAAGCTATTTCTGTGTATCATGTGGTTTGAGATGACTTGTAGTCTGTTGTGCCATTTAATTCCAAACAGGAGTTATACAATAGAATCAAGCTTTGAAATAAAAAATAAAATAAAATAGCTTTGAGAATAAAAGGTGAATGCTTGTAATAGAGGAAGTAATAGACATGCCGAATGACCCCTGAAACTTCACTTACACTCATGAGACCCCCCACCAGATCATTGGTGTGGGGGTCGTCTTCCTTTGAGGCTAGCTGGGGTGAGTACAGTTCGGTGGTCCGCAAAATCTCCAGAACACGATCCAGAGCTTCCGCTACTGTCACGGGACTGCTCTCCTGTGCTGCGTTAATGATATTTATCACCTACAAAGGGAACAAAATACAGGAAGACTGAAGACAGAGGGTGAGAGACAACAACAAAACACTAATCAAAGGTTTAGATACATAAATATTTCGGTGAAGAATTTCCTCTTTTGACATCTGTTTTGCTTCCATTGTCACAAACAAATCCTGAGTCATGACCTGAGCAATCATAAGTATATAACCGCAGACAGACAAAGGTGTTTGGCGTGTATCTCAGGGATGTGTGCCAGCTGAACTGAATTAGAATTGAGGTGGCAGACAGGATTCAAACTTTACAATTGTATTTGAATGGATGGGTGTGACATTTAAAATGAATTGAAAATTAATAATATTTTTTTAACTAGAAAAGCAAAGTTTGTAAAGACTGAATATTAGCTTGAAAGGCTTGTTTGAAAGTTTGAAAAGTTTAAAAAGCCTTGAAACTTAAGTTTACTAAGTTTACAGACCTTATGTATGATAAAATGAGAGTTAGATAGATAGTCAGAAAGACAGATAGACAGATAGATAGTCAGACAGACAGATAGACAGTCAGACAGACGGACAGACAGATAGATAGTCAGACAGACAGACAGATAGATAGTCAGAAAGACAGATAGACAGTCAGACAGACGGACAGACAGACAGACAGACAGATAGTCAGAAAGACAGATAGATAGTCAGACAGACAGACAGACAGATAGATAGTCAGACAGACAGATGGAAAGACAGACATACAGATAAACAGTCAGTCAGATGGACAGGCTGACAGACAGCTAGTTAGACAGATAGATAGACAGTTAGAGAAACAGACAGACAGAAAGATAGATATTCAGATAAATAGTCAGACAGATAGATAAATAGATAGATAGTCAGACTGACAGATAGACAGTCAGACGGACAGACAGATAGATAGATAGATAAATAGATAGTGTGGTAGATTTTCCAAGACGCACCTGACTTAAGTTTACCTGTTCCTGGGGCGTCTCCTAATCGACACCAGAGCGTCTCCTAATCGACACTCAATAAATTTCCTGATCTTTCGGAGCGTCTCCAAATTGACACTCAATAATACACTTGATCTTTCGGAGCGTCTCCTAATTGACACTCAATAATATCTCGGTCAATGTCATGACCCTCTTAAACCTAGTGTTCCCTAACCTGACTTGCTGCGCAGCAATAACCAGATACTCCAGTTGTTGTCCTTCAAAGCTTTAATCACAGCCGGGAGAGTTCCCATCAATCCCAGAGAATCTCTCTCCGAACAAAGGAATACAGCAGGTTTTATAGGATTTCAGATACATTTCACAGTCAGTATAGCATGATCTATTACTCATTATCATCAGTCTTAATATGATTGGTTCAGATTTAAGAAAAACATCTCAGTTCCTCTGCCCCGCTTACTGGCGGAGTAAATTTAGATTAGAACAACTGAATCACAAGATCATCAAAAAATATCAGCAGGTTAATAATTCAGATTACTCAATAGGTTAAAACAATTTTTCAAAGACTATATTTTATCCTTAGAAGGATGCTGCCTAGCCAGCACAGCAGAATTTTTCCACTTGTTACAACACTCAGTCCTAGTGACTATTTCTCTATTTCAAAGTTAGCTTATTAGGCCTGTAGGAGAAAATAAATGTTAGTTCATTATTAATTAGTTCAAAAATTCCATCACAATAGACAGATAGATAGATAGACAGACAGACATTCAGACAGACGGACAGACAGATAGACAGATTGTCAGGCAGACAGATAGATAGAAAGACAGATAGATATAGTCAGACAGACAGACAGATAGACAGTCAGACAGATGGAAAGACAGATAGATAGTCAGACAGACAGATAGATAGATAGTTAGTCAGACAGACAGACAGACAGACAGACAGATAGTCAGAAAGACAGACAGATAGATAGATAGATAGATAGTACGACAGACAGATAGATAGTCAGAAAGACAGACAGACAGACAGACAGATAGATAGATAGATAGATAGATAGATTGTCAGGCAGACAGATAGATAGTCAGAAAGACAGATAGATAGATAGATAGTCAGACAGACAGACAGACAGAGAGACAGATAGATAGATAGTCAGAAAGACAGACAGACAGACAGACAGACAGATAGATAGATAGATAGATAGATAGATAGATAGATAGATAGATAGATAGATTGTCAGGCAGACAGATAGATAGTCAGAAAGACAGATAGATAGACAGACAGATAGACAGTCAGACAGATGGAAAGACAGACAGATAGATAGTCAGACAGACAGACACAGATAGATAGATAGTCAGACAACAGATAGTCAGACAGACAGACAGACAGACAGATAGATAGTCAGACAGATGGAAAAACAGACAGATAGATAGATAGATAGATAGATAGATAGATAGATAGATAGATAGATTGTTAGGCAGACAGATAGACAGACAGACAGACAGACAGACAGATAGATAGTCAGACAGATGGAAAAACAGACAGATAGACAGACAGAGAGTCAGACAGACATATACACAGTCAGACAGCAGATAGACAGGCAGACAGATAGTCAGAAAGACAGACAGACAGACAGACAGATATATAGATAGTCAGAAAGACAGACAGACAGACAGACAGATAGATAGTCAGAAAGACAGACAGACAGATAGTCAGAAAGACAGACAGACAGACAGACAGATAGTCAGAAAGACAGACAGACAGACAGATAGTCAGAAAGACAGACAGACAGACAGACAGACAGACAGACAGACAGACAGACAGATAGATAGATAGATAGATAGATAGATAGATAGTCAGGCAGACAGATAGATAGACAGATGGACAGATGGAAAGACAGACAGATAGATAGATAGACAGATAAACAATCAGTCAGACAGACAGACAGACAGACAGATAGACAGTCAGACAGACAGATAGTTAGACAGACAGATAGATAGACAGTCAGACAGACAGACAGATAGACAGTCAGACAGACAGATAGATAGACAGACAGATAGACAGTCAGACAGATGGAAAGACAGACAGATAGACAGATAGATAGTCAGACAGATGGAAAGACAGACAGATAGACAGATAGATAGTCAGACAGACAGACAGACAGACAGATAGAGAGTCAGCCAGATAGATAGGCAGTCAGACAGATGGAAAGACAGACAGATAGATAGTCAGAAAGACAGACAGACAGATAGATAGATAGATAGATAGATAGATAGAAAGATAGTCAGTCAGACAGACAGACAGATAGATAGTCAGAAAGACAGATAGTCAGACAGATGGAAAGACAGACAGATCGATAGACATAAACAATCAGTCAGACAGACAGACAGACAGATAGACAGTCAGACAGAGATAGTTAGACAGATAGACAGTCAGATAGATAGATAGATAGATAGATAGACAGACAGACAGACAGACAGATAGACAGTCAGACAGACAGATAGATAGATAGTGGCTTAAAAAGGTCAGAGTGTATAAGTGGTTGTTGTTATCTTCAGTAAAGCAAGGGGTTATAAAGGTCTATGGGCTTTTTGTATTCAAGATAATGCATGTGTACCTTAGTGATCGGAGCCTCAATAGTCATGGAGTGGATTCGGGCCATAGAGGAATATCTGCGATTCTGTAGACTGGGAGCTGAAAGAGAGAAAGAGAGAGAAGAAAAGAGCTCTTTAAATAGCTCCGTCTGCGTCAGAGTGCACTGAGGCTGTGGGTGTGCTGATGTCATCAAACTACGTCACAAAAAGCCCCTCTTAGCCGGAGCTCACACACACACACGCTGACTCACATAAAACACGAATACATTATAAACACACACATGCAGACACACACACACAACATATGAGCACAAATCTCTCATTTTCTCGTTTTTGTTTCCATTTCTCTTCATAATTACTTCTAAACTGTTAAAGGGATTCGCTTTCCATCATTTAGAGTGTATTCTGATGAAACACATCCTCTCTTCCTCTTACCATCGCTGCTGTGAGAGCTGATAGATCTGACGTCCACAGACTCTTTCCTCCGGTCCTTGTGACGCAAGGAATTGCACTCTGGACAAAGACAAAAGAGGAATGAGCGCACACGTCCATAAAGTCATAACTACATTAATAATCTCTTATCTAAACACAGCCAATCACTATTTTTACCTGCATCATCATCATTATTATTACGATCAACATCATCACAAGCACAGCAGTGATTTTATGAAGCAACTGAGACAAATCACACACACTTTCCATTCTCAGAATAATAAAAAAGACTAGATGCTCATAAAAAAAAAAAAAAAAAAAAAAAAAGCTTCTGGTATGCTTGCAAGTATTGAGTGGCTGCCAGGGCGTTGTTATGCAGTTGCTAAGGTGTATTACGTAGGTTGAGTGGTTTTTATTGAATTGCTATACAGCTGATAAGGTCTTCTACAAGGTAGCAGGGTGTTGCCAAGTGGTTGCTATGGTGCTCTGGGTGGTTGCTAGGTAATTGCTTACTCTGATGTTTTGGTATGTTGAAATCTGCAAAACAAAAATTGTAAGTCTGATTGCTTAGAAAAGTGATAGCACACCTTTCCTTAATAAGTTGCAAGATTTGAGGTATAATTCATGTCCACACATTTTTCTGTAATTAATCGCGATTAATCGCACCTAACATTAAAGTTTTTAAAATATTTTTATATTGTAATAATTTCACATTTAATCACCAAATTAATGTAGAAAAAAACATGGATATATATACATATATATATATATATATATATATACACACACACACACACTGATCAGGCATAACATTATGACCACCTTCCTAATATTGTGTTGGTCCCCCTTTTGCTGCCAAAACAGCCCTGACCTGTCGAGGCATGGACTCCACTAGACCCCTGAAGGTGTGCTGTGGTATCTGGCACCAAGATGTTAGCAGCAGATCCTTTAAGTCCTGTAAGTTGCGAGGTGGAGCCTCCATGGATCGGACTTGTTTGTTCAGCACATCCCATAGATGCTCGATTGGATTGAGATCTGGGGAATTTGGAGGCCAAGTTAACACCGCAAACTCTTTGTTGTGCTCCTCAAAACATTCCTGAACCATTTTTGCTTTGTGGCAGGGCGCATTATCCTGCTGAAAGAGGCCACACCCACCAGGGAATACCGTTTCCATGAAAGGGTGTTCATGGTCTGCAACAATGCTTAGGTAGTTGGTACGTGTCAAAGTAACATCCACATGGATAGCAGGACCCAAGGTTTCCCCTCAAAACATTGCCCAAAGCATCACACTGCCTCTGCCGGCTTGCCTTTTTCCCATAGTGCATCCTGGTGCCATGTGTTCCCCAGGTAAGCGACGCACACGCACCCGGCCATCCACGTGATGTAAAAGAAAATGTGATTCATCAGACCAGGCAACCTTCTTCCATTGCTCCGTGGTCCAGTTCTGATGCTCACGTGCCCACTGTTGGTGCATTCGGCGGTGGACAGAAGTCAGCATGGGCACCCTGACTGGTCTGCGGCTATGCAGCCCCATACGCAACAAACTGCGATGCACTGTGTATTCTGACACCTTTCTATCAGAACCAACATTAACTTCTTGAGCAATTTGAGCTACAGTAGCTCGTCTGTTGGATCGGACCACACAGGCCAGCCTTCGCTCCCCACGTGCATCAATGAGCCTTGACCGCCCATGACCCTGTCGCCAGTTCACCACTGTTCCTTCCTTGGACCACTTTTGATAGATTCTGACCACTGCAGACCGGGAACACCCCATAAGAGCTGCAGTTTTGGAGATGCTCTGACCCAGTTGTCTAGCCTTCACAACTTGCTCAAATCCTTACGCTTGCCCATTTTTACTGCTTCTAACACATCAACTTTGAGGACAAAATGTTCACTTGCTGCCTAATATATCCCACCAATAACAGGTGCTGTGATGAAGAGATCATCAGTGTTACTCACTTCACCTGTCAGTGCTCATAATGCTATGCCTGATCTATGTATATATATATATATATATATATATATATATACACACTGTATATATGAGAGATTTATATACATTTTTTACATTTAAATGATACATTTTTTGTTTGAATTAAACACTCTTTAAGAAGCATTTTCTCTTTCATTTTAGACCATTTTTTATGTAGTATGAACAAAAGTAATTGTGATTCTTAACCCTAGAAAACTGCATGTGAAATGGGGACTGCTGATGCTTTTATTGTGTCACGTAACATATGCACATGCACGCAAATATATTGGCAGGCAAATTATTATGGCTAATTTTACCAGTCTGACAGTCCCAGGGTGCACTGCAGCCATCTGTCTGTTCTGCAGCATGACCTATCTCTGTCTTTTCTCTCAACTTCTCAATACTGCATTGATCTATGCATTTTCAATCACGCTTTTGTTTGCTTCACAGTATGTCACACAAACTAAATCTATAAAGACCTGTTATGGGTTACAGTATGCTAATTAAGCAATAGTGCATGAGTGATTCAAACACAAACAGTAAACAAACAAACAGATAAAGACAGACGTCTCGTACTGTACCTGATTGTGAATGTTCACCAGAGCATTTGTCCTCTTTGCTCAACTTATGAACCTGCAAACACAGATCTCTGATCAGTGCACGCTCTCTCTCTCTCTTACACACACACACACACACACGTTGTGTTTTCCTGTTCCATAGACATAATGATTTTTATGCTGTACAACCGGTATACTCTGTCCCCTAGCCCTAAACCTCCCACTTTCTCTCACAGAAAACTTTCTGCATTTTTACATTTTCAAAAAACATCAGTTAGTATGATTTATAAGCTGCTTTCCTCATGGGGACAAAAAAAAAAAAAAAAGGATTTTGGATATTGCCATCTATGTTGGGACATTTTTGTCCCTATAACGTAGGGTTTACCAGGACCACATAGACACACACACACACACACACACTGATCTCTACTTGTTTCAGCTCTCACTGATCTCTAGCAACAATACAACAATAGCAAATGTGCAAATAATGTCAGGTGACAATTAGAGGGTGATTATCTTTTGTGTGGAATAAAGAGGGCAAGTTTAGAGAGTTTTCAGACAATTCCCAGCTTCAGACATGCTTTGCTGTTAAAATATTAGTCAGATGTCCCCTTCTTGTCTAAGTGGGTGGTTCTTGGCCAGAATAAGCTACAATATGCCATGGGGTTGACACACTACCAACATTTTAGTAGCCCATACCAATGCCAGTCAATACTTGATACTAATTTCAATACCATCAACAAAAATGCTATTGAACAAACTACTTTATTTAAAAAGTGAGACATTAAAAGGAAATATGATTAAATTTAATATGTAATTAAATATAATTATTAAATTGTTCAATGTAATTAAATATAAGTTTTGAGGTACACTACCATTCAAAAGTTTTAAGTCAGTAAGATTTTTTTTATTCAGCAAGGATGCCTTAAATTGACTTCAAGTTACAGTAAAGACATTTATACTGTTACAAAATAATTCCTGAGTCCCAGTTTCCACAAAAATATTAAGCAGCGCGACTGTTTTCAACACTGATAAAAATAAGAAAAGTTTCTTGAGGAGCAAATCAGCATATTAGAGTGATTTCTGAAGGATCACTGAAGACTGGAGTAATGATGCTGAAAATTCAGCTTTGATCACAGGGATAAATTACATTTTTAAAATATATTTAAATAGAAAACAGTTGTAATAATAGTTCAATATTACTGTTTTACAGTATTTTAGCCTTGGTGAGCATAAGAGACTTCTTACTGCCCCCAAACTTTTAAATGGTTGTGTAAATATTAATATAAATACTTTTACAACGAAATCAAAGCAATTAATAACATATTTTATGTTCAGTCACACATTGTGACTGAAAACCAAGCAACTAACAAAATGTCTTGTTGCCTGTCATTAGTTGCAGCTGGTTAGGATAGAGATTCAGATAAACTTTGAACAGACAGGATTTATCCTCTCGTCACTATATGTCGAGTTTGTGCCTGATCAGAACATGGGTTAAGCATTTGTTAAGTTCACCTAGGTGGAAATCCTGCCAACCGCAATCCATTTAATCCTTTTAACATGATCAAGTTTTGAATGAATGAAACAGGATTTTAAGTCTTAGGTTAGAGATTAGAGAGCACTGCCAAAAATGAATCTATGCAGGATAATGATTGCGTTTTAGTAAAAGTTACATGCTATGACAGAAACAGAATATGGCTATATTGCATGTACTTTCACACTCATACATGTGCACAAACACACACTCAAAAATAGAAGCCATGTAGGTAAGAGGATAAAAGAGCCCAGTTCCATGGTCCTGAAAGATGAGGTCACAAAATCTGATTAACCGAGACCATAGGTTTCATAACAAACACTCTCACTGCACCACAGGAGAAGATTTACAGCATGCCCTCTGATAATTAGTGCATTACTTTCTTCTCGGTTAATCCAGCGGAATTTTGTAACGTGCATTTAATTTCATTAAAGGGGATCTATTATGCCCCTCTTACAAGATGTTATATAAGTCTCTGGTGTCTGTGAAGTTTTAGCTCAAAATAGCCCACAGATCATTTATTATAGCTCGTCAAATTTGCCCCTATTTGGGTGTGAGCAAAAACACACCATTTTTGTGTGTGTCCCTTTAAATGCAAATGAGCTGCTGCTTCCGGCCCCTTTTCCAGAAGAGGGCAGAGCTTTAACAGCTCGCGCTTCAGTTGCTCAACAACAACAAAGCTGGAGAGTCTCACGCAGCCAAAATGACGATTGTCAGTAACGGTGTTCAGCCTTACATTGTTCAAACCGAAGTCGGACACTGATGGAGAGACTCAGGAAGAAGTTACAACTTTTAGAATGCATCTGGACGTTTCTGAATAGTTAGTGGATAAATTTATGTAGTTGCAGTGGAGTTGATTCAGCTCATCGACTAGCATGTGCCGTCATGTTAATCTTTTTCTGCAAATCCAGCGTTGAATTGACCCTCGTTTGTGAAGCAGTCCGGCGTAAAATGACGGCATGGTAACAACACTCTACTACAACAACTCTTCCTCTTCTCTAAAGCAGCCCAACATGGCCTCACCCCCTTTGTTGTGTGTTCTATGGGGCAGGGTTTATGTCAATTTTAGGGTTATTGATGTCACTAACCCGGGAAGAAGCTCATTGTAGTCCCTACCAGATGTTTGTTGTGGTCCTTAAAAAGCGATTTCTTTAAAAGAAAATATCTCACTTTGCATTGACCTTTGAGCGTCGTAACTTTGCAGATGTTGTTTATGCTCAAACAGCAACATTACACACTAACTAAAGTTAAAAAAGTGAAATCATAATCAAGGACTCCTTTAATATCTGTCATGTTTTCCAAAAAAAAAAAAAAAAAAAACCAAGAAAAAAGCATTTGCTAATAAGGTCAGAAAAAATTATATTCTCTGAACACAAGCCATATTATTTTTGCTTTTCAAATAAATGTATCTTGTGTTTTGTATAAATGTATTTTGTGTGTATTTTTGTTGAATAACAAGTCAAAAACACTTACTAAATGCCTCTTGAAAGCTACTTAACAAAAGCTTCCATTGACCCAGTTGGCCTAGTCTAGTCTAGTATCCACTGCATTTTGACAGAAACTATGGTTAGTTACCATGGTCGATTTCTGTAAGGCTTGTAACAGACACAGACGTGAGCGAGTGTGTGAACGGTAATACTAACACCAGTGAGTAAAGCTACAGCTATTTCACACACGCGTCAGTGTGTCTGTTTCTCACAGGCCTTTCTGATCAGCAGCTCCACCTAATGCTAGAACTAACAGCAGGGTTTAGACTTGAGCCTGTGGAGGGTTATTAATAACCCTGACGCCCGTCTGGCTCTCTGACACCGGCCTGTCAGGATGGATGGTTTAGCGTAGCAAACATTTTTGCCCACTGCCGTCCCCACGAGCCTTGCACACTTTAAGTTTTGGCGCTAATTTGGGAGCTCAATTGATAGCTTGCTCAATATTTATTGGACACTCACTGATTAAAAGTAATCTTAATGAAAATATCACCTGGAAAAGCAGATAAGAAATGTACCTGTCTGTTGTTGTCACTGTAAGGCCTCTTGATGGACACAAAATGGCGAATTTTTCTAGAAGAGAAGATAACAGTTTACTTATTTATTGTAACTGATCTGTACATATAATAAAAGCAGCAATGATAGCAGCAGTATGCTTAAAATGTTATTTACATTTCTATCACTTTTTTACGATCATGTGACTTACCCTCCCTGGCCAATCACAGGAGTGATTCTGACATATTGCTGAATACTGTCCCCTGATTTCCTCTGTGAGAAATAGATCCCCTGCCATTCCTAAGCAAGCAAACACATACATATTTTTTTAAAAATCAGCTAATAATTGAACTAATGATAAGTATTATAATGCTTATAAAAAGTGGCACATTACTAATCTAATATTATGACCCTCATAAATCAGTGTGCTATGGCCGGCTGACCTTTCCTTTCTTGATGCAGGTGTTGATGGTGTCCAGCAGGTCGGCGCTGTTCTTGTCACTCTTGGGTAGTTCAGTCAACTCTTTACCGATCAGTTCGCCTCTATGATAGCCCATCATCTTTTCAAATGCTGGATTTACATACTAAAAACACACAGAACAATAAATATAATCATATAATCCAGTATACATCAGAGAAAGGGGAAAGCATCATTATATTGTATTCTTATATCATGATCTTTTTGTCGCAATACACAGATGAGAAGTCTGACATGTGACATGAACAGTGATGGGAATAATGGGGTTATAAATAAACGGCGTTACTTTTTTCAGTAACGAGTAATCAAACAAATTACTTTTTCCCCCGTTACAACGCCGTTACCGACAAAAAAAATAATAATAATAATTGAGCTCACTGAAGCGGTTTTCATCCGAGTAGGCTCTCTCTCATCCATAGGACCTGCAAAGTTTTTTTTTCTGGTGTGTGTGTTGGACTAGTAGTTGTTCATTTAAGCCATTAGTTGACTAATCACATTTATATTACTTTGATTTCTTAAATACTGGACAGAATAAACCATAATAATGAGCATTTACGTAATATAGGCTATATAGCACTCAAGTGCACGCATAAAGCTTGCCATAAAGAACCGGCAAAAGTAATGATTATGAATGTGACAAAAACAGTAAGGAGACATTTTAATTGTTTATTAATAAACTAATGTTTTCTGAATCAGTGTCGGCTGCAAAGACGAAGTTGACATTGCTGACTCTCATCATCTCCGTGGATGCGCTTAGAGAGAAAATGCACATTTCATTTGGATTACATAATCAGAGAGTAGCCTATTTCTTTCCGTTTTGAATTATTTCGTTTAAATGTAGACATTTCAAGCTTTCTATAGATATATTTCTCATGTCTGTGAGGCAAGCAGCCGCTGAGTTTCGGTTCATTTAGCCTATAAGACGCGCTCCAGTTCACATGCAAGTGACCGCGCCGGCGCCATGATTATATTGTCATGATTATATTTTCTGCTATATTTGCTTCTTATGTATTAAATCCAGGCAACTGGTTGATGAAACATTAATTAAAATTAAGATACAATTTTTACAAAATGAAATTCACTTAGAAAGGCTTTCTACAAAACAAAACTTAATAAAGTGGTCAAAATCATGTCTGACCCACTCCATGTCTCCTGATATATTGCGCATCTTATGATGTATCCTATCTTACTCATTTTGTTCACTTTTCATAATAAAATAGATGAATTTAAAACATAACATTAAACAAATAATAATTTATTTTTAGACATATTTAATATTGGGGGCATTCAAGTTAATTGACATATTAGATTTTTTTTTTTTTATAGAAACGCAATAGATACTTTCCCTGGTAATTAGTTACTTTTAATAATGATGTAACTCAGTTACTATTAACTATAACTAGTAACTATAACTAATTACTTTTTAAAAGTAACGTGCCCAACACTGGACATGAACGTCCAAGGGTTTAAATGGCCTACCTTAAAATGCAAGAGTGAAAAGAAAATTAGAATAGGAATACACTACTATTAAATGAATTCTGTTAATCTCAATTATTTTTATGACAATTAATCAGAAGCAAAATAACTGTGAAAATAAAGTTATAACACAACTTTATAACTGTGACAACCTTACACTAAATCATTTTGGATTTACAAAACATCAAAAATAAAACACGTGAAAATCTTGCTGTCAAAAATGATGTGGGTTCACTTTAGTTTCAGGCCATTCACTGTTCTCTAGAAGGCGGTCCTTGAAGGATGTTGATTTGAACAAAAAGAGCCTGCTTAAATGTAACCAAAGCCCTGTGGGATGATCTGTTTGGATACCAAAACTCACTTGAATGACATGATCTTCACTGCTGATCTCCACGGCTTCCTGACACTGTTCTAATGCAGTAAACAAAGAGTTACAAGCCCTGCAACAACAGAAACACAAACAAATATTATATATATACATATATCTTACACAATCTTCTTCAGTTCTGGAATTGAAGCTGAAGCTTGAGACTTACCTCAGTTTAAACTGAGCTCGAACCTCTCCGTGTTCTAATTGGATTAACTCATTATAGCAGGCCGACACACTGCTGTTCTCCAGGTACCTCTGAAAGACAGAGAGGCATATAGCTGTCTCATACAGCACTGCATATATCACACAGTATGCATGCTGTCCTATTTTTCTACTGCCTGCTAAAGTTGAGTCAAGATTTTCCGGCAGGGATCAGTAAACAAACTTATCTGCTCTGGATATTTATATTGAGGAACATCTGGGAAGTCTATGGGACATGACATTGAACTGAGATGAATGTTAAAATGCACACTGTTACTTGTGAGAGTAGTGTGATAGAATCACTTAACAACTTTGTCTGAGCAAAATGATATCCAAATCATGATCATGAGCAAAATTGTAAGCACAAATAATAATTTAATTTTATATTGTATAATTATAAAAAGGGACAAATAAAAAAATTCTGTGGTAATCAACAGTAAAAATGCTGCTGATAGCAGTCCTTTAAGCAATATTTGGTACATCTTAGCCTGAACAGGACAAGCCCACACCCATGTATGTTCAGCCCCGCCCTCTGCTTGCCCCGCCCATGTAGAAGAGCAGATATACCCATTTTAAGGCCCCAACATACTTCAAGCGAAACCAAAGAACGAACTGGTGTGACATCATTTTGAATAAAATCAGGCCAAAACGTTTGTTTGTTTTGGGAGTTTGAAACAGCTTGCCAAAGTGAACTTTCCTTAAAGTTTGTTCTGGCTAGTAAACACTTTCAAACTAACATTTTTTCCATGGTGATTCTGCACACTAAAAAATAATGTGTTGACTCAACAAAAATAAAAAATTAAGGCAACAATTTGCATCAATTTTTTAAGTTACGACTACTTTGAGTGAATTTACGTTCAACCAGCATGTTACATTGAGTTAGAGGAACTTAATAATTTGTAGCATAAACACAACTCTTTAAGTTGATTACTCAAAAAAAATTAAGTTGCTCCAACTACCAGAGTTGTAGCCCTGGAACCAATTAATCTTATCTATTTCAGTTCAAATCAACAGCAATCATAGCACATGCTAAATGTAACTTATTTAAGATGTACAGTATATTTAATGAACAAGTAAGATATTACTTGTCACATATTTCAAACTTCTTTTTACACCGAAGCGAAGAACGAAAAAGAACTTCGCAATAGAGCTGCATGATTCTGGATAAAATGAGAATCACGATTTTTTTGGTTTCAAATTCTCTCACGATTGTGAATAGACAACTAAACAAAATAACGTAATTTACTAAAGGTTCTGACAAAATATTAATTGCTGGACTCTAATTGCTGAAATATGTTTGAATGAATTATTTAAACATGGTTTTGAATTAATTCAATGACTCATTAATAAATACTTGTTTAATTACAGAATGAATCAGTTTTGTTGCAACGAATCTTTTGAATGAATGATTCAATGACAAATATATTTTTTAGCAGCCACTTGTCGCCACCTAGTGGCATAAGATGTAATTGATACAACCGTTCATACAACCGTGTACAACAGTGACGTGCCAAGTTCATTTAAAAAAGTGCTCTATTGCTCTATTTTGATCGCTATCGTAGACATCAGTGTTTATACACTAACTTTAAACTTTTATATCAGTACTCCTGTGATAATTTGGATATTGGTAACACAGAAATAACTACTGTGTGGTTTAAAACTGCTCTCTCTGGCTCTGGTAGCACGAACACAGATTTGAATGTTCCGGTATGATTTTGTCAAAGGTTTAAAAGACACGGGCAAATTGTTGTCATTAATAAAATAAGATCATGTGGGCGCTTAAATCGAGATCGCAATCTTTTTACGATTAATCGTGCAGCTCTACTTCGCAATGAGTGTATCGGGGCCTTTAGAGTAAAATACTCACTCTGGAGAAGCCAGCAGAGAGAAGAGGAAGGACAGATGGTTCCTCCTGATCTGAGGGACTGCAAGAGAGAGGAGACAGCAAGAGCAGTAGGAGGAATATGATGGACATCCGTAACACATGGATATTAGATAAAAGTGTTCTGAGGTAAACCTTACGTTTGTGGCATCACTGCCAAAATAATAGTGTGTTCAGAAGGCTTGGTCGCTCGAATCATCCTGTTTAAAAACACATACAATAATATAAATAGGTTTTTATATTTTATAGCATGACAAATACAACAGTGAAATCAAGCATCTCGTACACATTTCTCTCTGTCTTGCACACACACAACTCCAAAAGACTCTCCCTCACACACTCAGACATCTACTGGGAAAAAAGTGATTTGGCAACAACTAGATTTGGCAGAGAGTTGCCAGCTTTGAATGTGTGTGTGTGTGTGTGTGTGCACACATGCATTTAAACCTCTGTGCAGGAATTAAACCCGCCACCAATAAAATGCAGGCCACTTCCTCCGCAGTTTAGAGTAGTTTTCCCTTATTTACCCGCCAGCCACTGTGTTGGGCAACATGTAACTGGTCTTAAAGTGTTCTTAAAGATTCACAAATTATTGATTCTAACTAACCCAATTTTTTTTAGTGAAGCAAAAACATACAGTTTTCACATTTTTTCACACACAACCGTTCAAAAGTTTGGGGTCTGTGAGATTTTTTTATGAAAGAAGAAATGCTTTTAAAATGCTTATCAAGGCTGCATTTATTTGATAAAAAATACAGTAAAAACGTTAATATTGTGAAATATTATTACAATTTAATAGAGTTATTTTCTATTTGAATATATTTTAAAACGCAATTTATTCCTGTGATGCAAAGCATCATTACTCCAGTCTTCAGTGTCACATGATCCTTCAGAAATCATTCTAATATGCTGATTTGCTGCTCAAGAAATTATCATCAATGTTGTTTATTATTATCAATAATTATCAACAGTTGTGCTGCTTAATATTTTTGTGGAAACCATGATATTTTTTTCAGTATTCTTTGATGAATAGAAAGTTAAGAACAGCATTTGAAATAAAAATGTTTTCTAACATTATAAATGTCTTTACTGTGACTTTTGATCAATTTAATGCATTCTTGCTGAATAAAAGTATTAATTTCTTTGAAAAAAATCATTTTGACCCCAGACTTTTGAACAGTAGTGTAAGCAAAATGCACATTATAACTAAAAATATACCCAAATGAATTAGAATCAAATCGAATTGAATCAAATTTGGAATTCTGTACTTTCAGCCCTAGTGAAAACATCGTGTTTGTATAATTTCAAATATAATAATGAGGTTTTTTTTACTTTATTTTACACTCCTTTTCCCCATGTACATACTATGTACTTACTTATTATAGTAATTGCAGTAACTGAGTAATAACTAGGTACTGAACCAACCCCTAAACCTAACCTTAACCAATGTAGTTATCTTATATTACCCAGTATTTTCTTAGCTAAGTACATGTACTGTAATGTAAAGTACAACCAAGTTATTAATTGCATTGAAAAAATGTCCTGGGGGGGCTTTGTGGCAAAAAAAAGTCCTGCCTACTGTGCAGAAATTTCCAACTGTGTATAAGAGATGAACAGAACTGAGCGAGAGAGAGATGATGGATGGTTTGCTTGTACCCACCTGCAGACGGCTTCAGCCTCAAAGTACCGTGAGTGCCGCCCATCAATGATGACGATCTCGTGGTGTTTATCCAAGAAACACTCCACCGCAGACTCAGGTGTTCGTGCGATGTTACACCTGAAGCCCGCCCGCTCACACGCCCACCAGAACGCATCGCTCTGACTGTCCTCTTTAGCGAAGACCAGTAACACCTGAGCGAGAGAGAGACGGAGAGAGAGAGAGAGGTGCTGTTGTTGGTTGCGTGTGAAAGGTCAACAGTCTTTCATCCTTTTGAGCGTTGTGTAACCATGGAGCTGCGATGTGAAATTCCACATGGCCCAGGTCGTTCAGGACGCCTCTGTCGCCGCTACCTCACTCTGGAGGCCTACTGTGCAGTGTCGCATGTCCACCTACAGGGGGCGGAGTGACCTCACCCGCTCACACACTAATGCTGCATCCCAATTCACCTACTTATGCTATGCCCTACTCTTTTTCTGAAGAAAAAGTAGACTTTTTGTGGAGTGTGTAGCAGAAGCATAGGCAAGCTTTGGGAGATGCATTTTGTCACATAGTTTACATGCATTCTGTCAATCATCCTGTCACAGTTAACATCCTCATAGTTCACACAGCAACAGAATACGGTTGATACAGTTGACCATGTGTCCAGTGTTTCCCATACATTAATTTATTTGTGGCAGCCCGCCACAATATCAACAATGACCACCACAAATAGATTTCAGTCCTTCCCTTTCATTAATTAGACTGTGGCGGCCGGAAAATATATTTAAAGGGTTAGTTCACCCAAAAATAATTTCTGTCATTAAGTACTCACCCTCATGTCATTCCACACTCGTAAGACCTTTATTCATCTTCAGAACACAAATTAAGATATTTTCGATGAAATCCATTTTTTTATGCCCCATAGAAAGCAACGTAATTACCACATTCAAGGTCCAGAAAAGTAGCAAAAACATTGTTAAAATAGTACATGTGACTACACTGGTTCAACCTTAATGTTATGAAGGGACGAGAATACTTTTTGTGTGCAAAAAAAAAAAAACAACTTTATTCAACAAATTTGTCTCTTCCTTGTCATACTGCTATGCTATTTTCGTTGCAGAGCTTCAATGTTTACATCCGAACGGCAGCTCAGTATTGGCCGGCTCTGGTCACGTGAGCAGCATGACGGATGTGTGTGATGCTGACGCAGGAGCCAGCCAATACTGAGCCCGCATTCAGACATAAACGCTGAAGCTCTGCAACTAAAATAGCGTAGCAGTATGACAGGGGACAGACAAATTTGTTGAATAAAGTCGTTATTTTTGCACACAAAGAGTATTCTCATCGCTTCATAACATTAAAGGTGCAATATGTAGGATTTCTGTCCGCTAGAAGTTGCTAGAGGCCTATTCAAAACAAAGGCGTAGCTTAATGACGGCAAGTTTGAGCGCGGAATCTTGGGACATGTGGTCTTCACATCATAGCCGGTGGAAATAATCATGATAGGACTCAGGAAGAAAACATGTTCATGGATGCGATTATTAACATTACTGTAGTATGAAGCAGAGCAGGACGAGTGTTGTGGGAGCTGAACGAGGCCGAACACACACCTCACGCCTTATTATGACACAGTCGCCGGCGCCGCTTCCGCATTTCTGGTCATGAGTATGAGGTAACGCAGCTTTGTTTATCATATTAGATACATTTGAGTGTGTTGAAATGATGTTATAACGTTACACTGTGCGTTCGCTCGGCGGCTGCTGTGAGACACTTGTTGCACACTGCAGTAAGATAGATCGATTTTAGAATATCATATTAAATGCTGGATGGCTTGTGTTGATAAATGACATGCAATTACTTTTAAAACGTATTGTATGACAGAGATAATTCTGTATTACTGTTACTAAAAATAAAGCTGCATCTGATTATGCTATGTTAGCTACTTCACAAAATAGTGTTTTTCTCTGAGGCATGGTAAAGCATGGTACTCGCAAAAAAAATCAAGAAAATTAGATTTAAACAATAAGTTTAAACAAACAGTTGTTCCCTTGTCTATTAAAACATAAATATTAAAGCGTCTTTGGTGTTTCCATGGTTTTTACAAAATAAAACCGGAAACCGAGGGTAACGCGGGTATGACTCAATTGACAGGCGACTCCTCACATGTCACGGAGCCTTGATTAAAATTGCAATTTTCTCACGATTTACAAATAGTTGGAAACATTTGGGATATTGTAAGTACTCAAGTGAACAAAATATATGACACTGGCCTAGTGGTTTTTGGATATTTTACTGCAAAAATCTTACATTTTGCACCTTTAAGGTTGAACCAGTGTAGTCACGTCGACGGTTTTAATGTCTTTAGTACCTTTCTGGACCTCAAAAGGTACAATGATGTTGCTGCCTATGTTTGCTTCAGAAACTCTCAGATTTCATCAAAAATATCTTAATTTGTGTTCTGAAGATGAACGAAGGCCTTACGGGTTTGGGATGACATGAGGGTGAGTACTTAATGACAGAAATTTCATTTTTGGGTGAACTAACCCTTTAACTAAAATTAAAGTGAAAACAGAAAATATAAAAATAAAAATATTAACAAAAACTATAATAGTATTTCAATGATACTAAAATAACACTGGAATTCAGAGAGTGTGTAAGCGGGTGGATTTGTTTCTAAAGTCAATTCAATTTCAAAAGACTTTAAAAAAGGATGACAGGTGATTAATTTGTAAAATCAATCTTGATTGATTTCCACAGTTACATCAGCTGAATCTGACTCACAGTGACAGAGATTACATAAACGGCCTCAGTTTACTGTGACTAACAAGTGGCAGTCAGTCATTAGGTTAACATTACATACACTTTCTTTCACAATTCCACTTTTAGTTAACTATAATTCCCACTAATACCACACACTAATACACACACATGCCAATGCACACACACACACAAGCACACAGGATAATCTCTGTGTCAATCCCCTGAGACATCTCAAGATTATCCCAGAGGTCACAAGTCCAGGTTAAAGGGATAGCTCACCCAAAAATGAAAATGTTGTCATCACTCACTCACCCTCATGTTGACCCAAACTTGTAATATTTTCTTTCTTCTAAATTAGATATTTACACAAATACCAGACAGTTGACGACACTCATTGACTTTGTATTTTTTTTAGTCAATGGCTACCGTCAACTGTTTGATTACAAACATTCTTTAAAATATCTTCTTTTGTGTTCAACTAAAGAAATACATTCATACAGGTTTGGAACAACCTGAGGGTGAGTAAATGATGACGAAATTTTCATTTTTGGGTGAACTATCCCTTTAACAGTTTCTTTTGGTGCCCTCACTCATTTGCTAGAAACAGGACAATGCAGAAATGACACAATACATTATGATTCATTGCATTATAACATTCAATCACTGCATAGCCAATGTAAGATCAAAACACATCACTACAAATGGCCCTGCAGTGATGAATATGTTACAGTGTCATTCCACAATGCAATACTGCAGGGTAAAGTTCCAGAAGTGATAACCACATTTCAATACGGCAGTGAATACCCTAAATTATTGTTCAGTGTGTATTCACAAAATTATTCTGCAATTTTAACTAAACCACCGCTGATAAAGGTGTTGTGTTTTCTTTACAGCTGCTTTGCAGAGTGTGCTCTTGAAGTGTTGCCATGTCCTCTTAATATAAGCGTTTCTGGGCTTGTTATGCTGTTTTTTTTTTAAGTGGGCAGATAGGGGTTGTGATATTTTGGTATTGTTTTCAATATAAATGACAAAATTTCTATAAACTGTGTATTTTATAGTGGTTGTCCAATTTGTTTATGTTTTTAATGGCTGGTGCAGACATTTAGAGAGTACTAACAAATTGCTGAAAACAAACAAATTAATTTACTGAATATATTTACTTAATATTCACATAAATATTTTTATTATCCATTGACAAGGTTGAAACAAGGAGAATCCAACACTTCTGATGTTTGCCAAGCTGACATGTAGGGAATAGTGCACACGATTGACTAATTTGTTGCCTCGATTTGCTAAATCGTGCGCATGATTTACTAATTTGTTCCCTCGATTTACAATTCGTGCAGATGATTTAGCAAACTGAGGGAATAAATCAGTAAATCGTGTGCACGATTCAGTAAATCGAGCGAATGAAATAGTAAATCATAGGGCCCTACATTTATTTCACAGACACCCTGGCTATGGACCTCACTTTGAGAACTCCTAATCTAGACAAAGACTTAAAAAGCCAATAAATACCCTTCCATTCAAAAGTTTGGGCTGAGTAAGATTTTTTTTTTTTTTAATTATTTAATTATTTTATTTAGCTGCAGTCCGTAAGTTTTGCCTCTTTGTCGCCATCACTGTTTGAAATCTGCAATTGCAGTTATTTGCGAAATCATCATCTTTACGTGGGTTGTGCATCTGCACAGCTCCTCAGCGCGGATGAATCTAACGTTTTGAGGAGAATGTGTGGCTGTCAGTCACTGCACCGGTGGATACTGTACTGTACTTCTACATTGTAAGTGTGACCAAAATAAGAATTTTCACTGGAAAATGTCATTTGAACAAGTAACAAATCTGCCAATTTTGTTCTGACCAACTGAGAAAAAAAGCTTAACAATAAATTGCACTACCAATGGTGATTAAATCTAATGATCACTTAGCTCAAATCACATCAAACCACGCAAATGATTATTATTGTTATACTTTGTTCTAAAATTGTTAAAGTTAACAACATCAGCATTGCATGACTATGTGTATTTAGTCTGTATTAGCGTCTGAAATCTTTTGCTTTTGACTATGGGTGAATCTCCAGTTGTCACTTATGATTGTCGTTTGGACCTTTCTGGATTACAATCCACCATCAAAATGACAAGTTTAATTACTCCAGCAGCTGTGAGAAAAGGCTATAAATGATCCGCCACCTGCAGCATCCAGGACTCCTTCTTTATGTATACAGACATTATGTAATGATGCAAAGGCAAACTCATATTTCCCACGGAAACCTACCAGTACCACTCAAATTAAAAAACATTATTACAAGCTTACCGTTGTGAATCAAGCTAAGGTAAGGATATAGTTTTGAACACTGGCTGGTTATGTACTTGCTCAAAATTTGATTTTGGATCATTTTTAACCAAAAAAAGTTATGGACTACAGCTTTAAATTGATCAAAAGTGACAGTAAAGACATTCATAAAGTTACAAAAGATTTCTATTTCAAATAAATACGGTTCTTATGAAATTTCTATTCATCAAAGAATCCTAAAAAAGAAAGTGTCACGGTTTCCACAAAAATATTAAGCAGAATTAAACAATTTCTTGTGCACCAAATCATCATATCAGAATGATTTCTGAAGGATCATGTGACACTGAAGACTGGAGTAATAATGCTGAAAATTCAGCTTTGCATCACAGAAATAAATTACATTTTAAAATACATTACAATAAAAAATAGCTCTTTGAAATTGTAATAATATCTCACAATTTAACAGTTTTTACTGTATTTTTGATCAAATAAATGGAGCCTTAATGAGCAGAAGAGACTTATTTAAAAAACATTAAAAAATCATACCGACTCCAAACTTTTGAATGCACAGGCATTCATTTTCCAGCAATCACACAATGATTAAACATCAGGACTATACCTGAATGGGCTCCTGTGTCAGTCGCATCGGCCCCAGACGCTCTTCTGCAGCAGACACCTGGGAGAGATTGAGAAAAACAGGTAAGTTTTGTTGAAATGAGGTTACAAAGGGAAACAAATTTAAGAATGTATTCAGTTTTACCATTTCAGAGCCCTGAAGCAACATTCTGACATGCCTAGCCTGTTTTTAATCACACATTGCTTGCACATGTACTTGAATGTCCACCAGTTCAACCATTTACGCAAACTAGACGAGACAATGTCAATCCACTGAAGAAATAATGTTTCACAGATTGAACTAATGTTGATGTGATCGCAAGACAGATTTAGCCATCCTGATCAGCATGAACTCCAATCCAACCGTGTTAGCTGATTTGAGCATGGTTATCCATATTCCTATTGTCAAACAGTTTTAAGCACTGTTTCAAAGCTTCTAACAGCAGTCTTCAGATATGATGTACATTGTAAAAAAAGTAAAAGGCTATTTTTTCTAGTGTTGTCCAAATGGTATGGCAGCATTGTTGCAATGACAG
The DNA here is from genome assembly GCA_037950665.1 of Hypophthalmichthys nobilis. NCBI lineage: Eukaryota > Metazoa > Chordata > Actinopteri > Cypriniformes > Xenocyprididae > Hypophthalmichthys > Hypophthalmichthys nobilis. The sequence goes on from CM075490.1 coordinate 5,306,381, forward strand.
AGAGCAGGTGGCTCAAAGCTTTCTGCGTCATCCACTTTAACACTACACATAAGCCTCTCAGCAGGAATCACACACTCACACACAAACACACATGTACAAAAAGCCTTCACAAGCTAAATACGGATCAAAATCACTATAAAAGCACCATATGTAATTCACATTTTATTTTGCAAGAAGGCTAAAGAAATGAGTAAAGATATGTAGATGCACTGCAAAAACTGAATTCTTTGTTTAGATTGTTTTTCAGTAAAAACATCTATTTTTTTTAAACAAAATCAATTTACTTGAGAACCAAAACTGCTTCTCTCTTTCACTCTTTTGTAAATTTGCTTTGGTTATCTGCCTGTTTTATGTTAATTTTGCCCATTGAGAGGTCATCTACAGTCAAGAGCTTCTATTCCTGACCACACACATACACACACTGTTTATTTGGACAGACCTACAGTCGCAATGTAATCACAATCTCTAAAGAGACACAATTACAGTTTCAACAACTGCAATTAACAATTACAAACGTCAAAGGTAGTAAAACACACTGAGGGTTCATTTACACAAAAATTATATACACTGTAAAAAACAATAAGTAAAATTTACTTTTGCAAGTTTTTGCATGCATAAGTAAATTTCAAATATGGAATTAAGTAACTCTACTTAACTAAGTTAACAAAGAAAATAAGTAATTTTAACTTGGCCAGTAAAAGGTTGAGTAATTTCTACTTAGTTCAAGTTTCTTTTGCAATACATTTTACTCAAACAATATAACACGGAATTAAACCATGCTTTTAAAGTGTATGCTTTACTTAGAAACATCTAAGTAATTAATACAAGAGATATTGCATAGACACCATATCTACATTTTAGAAGGAATGCGTAACCTGAACACAGAGACCTCAATACTTGGTACACAGTACACAATACACAATGACGGTAACATTTGATGGATTGTTTTTCAGTGTGAATGTAGGATTTTGAGTAGAAAATAAAGTCCAAATGTCACAAAATTGCAAGTTATTAAACATAACCACAAAAGCAATGATAAAACAGTGTAAAAACAACAGCGAAAAATCAACCTCATTAATTATTCAAGGCCCAGTGCATGATGGGAACACCAGTATCAAAAAAAGTTGAGTAGTTTTACTAAATTTTATAATGTTGATATTTATGCTTTAATTTCTACAAGCTTAAATTGAGTACTAATATAGAATTTACTTAGTTTTTTTAATTCTTGCCTGAACTAACTTTTCATGTAAAAATTACATTTGTTTTTTCTGTGGTATTTACTTCACCATAAAATAATTTTTTACAGTGTAGCCTACTAAAAACTGAAAAAGTTTTCCTTCGTGTTTTTTGCGTACAGACTACAACATTGTCAAAACGATCCCCGTTCACATGGATCCGCGAAAATGATTAAAACAGCTATATTATTCATGCTAGGCCAGTAGTTGGCGATGTCGTCACTTTGTAAAGAAACACTACATGCCTATAGCCTGAACATGTAATACACATGTAATACACATGTGCATGATGTCACCATTTTCACAAATCCACGTTTTGTAGTTTACACAGAGTTGATAATGGTATCGTTTTCAAAAGCTTGCACTCTGAAACCCGTTTTCAAAAGTTTGCGTTTTCAGGCCCTCAAAACGCCATTGTCGTGTAAACGCATAAAACGTTTTCCGTTTTTAGTTGAAAACGGTGTCATGTAAATTTCTGCAGGTCCCTTAGTTGAGCAGAAATCCAACGTTTCTTTACAGAACCTCTGAAGTCCATCTACTTTTCTATGAAACCATTAAAGGGGTCATAAATTTGATCTTTTTTTATTTTTTCCCTGAGGTCCACTTATAATATTATTATTTTTTTAATATAACATAATATTATTTATTATAACACTCTACATTTTAATTACAGAATTTAATGTTGGGTTATTTCTATTCTTGACACAAAAAGCTGAAATGTGCTGCAGTAGTAACTAGCTTGAATGGTTGCACTTTATTTTACAGTACGTGCACTTACATGTACTTACCGTGTACTTACCTAAGAAAGTAAGGTTAGGTTTAGGGATAGGTTCAGGGATAGTACCTAGTTATTACCCAGCTATTGCAATTACAATAATAAGTACATAGTATGTACATGGGGAACAGGACTGTAAAATAAAATGCTACCGCTTTAATTCACTCCAGAGACAATCAGCATCAACACTGCTCCCTATTTTCCAGCCAAAGTGCCATTACTGAAACCAGTTACACAAGACAACACAAGACAAAAAAAGTAGAGAATGTTTGAACCTGTGTTTAAATCCATTTTAATACAATTTAAAAATGAAACACTTCCTACATTGTCTCATAATTGATAATTGATGTTTTTTAACTCTCGTGAACACACACATACACGCACACACACACACACACACACACACAGCCAGCAGCTAAAGCCTGAGCATTAAGTCCATAAATTCCTATACAATTAGCTAAATCTCCCATGCAGAATTTACTGTCACTCTGTACACTTAACCTAACAGCCGCCGTCAGATTGAATATTAAATATGATGCGTGTAACTGAACCAATAACTGCACAAATACAGAATTAACGAGTTTGTTTGCCCATATAATCTTTAAAATATTAGATTAAACTTATTTGGCTTGCTGTCCACTGATGAGGGGCTCGATGAAGCAGCTTCAACTCAAGCTCTGATAAACCCCCACACTGACTAAATATAGGATATGATTACATAGGGCAAGGTACCTAAGATGGAGGTGGAGTTTGGGGAGGTGGAGGGATGCAGGAACAGCTGAGACTGAAGATAGGTAAGTAGCTGTTTATATACTCTGGCTGTTGATTGAAAGATTAGATGGGCTCGCTCCTCCATAACTTACATTTAGGAAAAAATGCACTTAAGAAAAGTGCAAAACCCACTTTGATGGTTGCCCGGGTGTTGCTAGGTGGTTGCATACTGGTCTAAAAAAATTATGGGATCTATTTTTTGCCTGTTTTATTATCTGCCAGGCAAAAATAGGTATGTGTAATAGCACACACCTCCTACGGACTTAATGTCCATAGTAAAAACAGTGCTGGAAAAATTACACATCTGAAGTCTAATAACAGGTTTCCCAAACACCCCTTTTAGGTCATCCTGTCTCAGACTCAAAGTTGAAAGACTCAATGCTTTCAAACGCTCCCATGTGTATCAGTGTAAGCGCTCGGTGAAGAGCGTCATTGATGTCTATTTACAACATGTTTTTGAAGCGTTGATCATTCTAGCCAATCACAGACATATCTGATGAGCGCGTGAACACAATGGCCAATCAGAGGTGTTTATGAATCACATTTTTAAATTTCAGTACCGACTTGGTATTGTGGTCGGTACTTTTCACAACACTAATTAGTAAAACAAATTGTTAATTCATTGCCATGATAAAAAAAAAATTCCGCATGTCATGTGCGGGGCTACATATTGTGACGTATATCTGAGTGAAACGGCTTCTTGAATGAGAAAAAATGTAGGGTGGGACTTAATTTTGACTACTGGGAATTGATTGGATGATTGTGGTTTTCTATTGGTGGATCTCATGTGATTGACAGGTTGTCCCGCCCGCACGCCAGTAAACACATCATCAGAGAAGAGAAGAGATGTCACTTCAAGAGGGAGAGGAAATTATTTTGATAAAAGATTACGATGACACAATGTGCACAGATGAATAATTTATAATAAATAGCGCAATATTCCATTTTTAACAAAAAAAAATGACATACCTCACCTTTAAGGAATGACAAATGCATTAAAATTATGTGATGGTCAGTAGTGATACAGAGTTCATAAAGCGTTTGATGGCTGTGTCAATAAACAAACCAAGCATTTTACTTCTTCAAATTTCTCTTAATTATCTTTAAGTGACTCCACACGCTTCATTTCAGTCTCTCTCGTCGTGAGCTCTTCAAAGAGAAACGGTAGCTTTCAGCTCCTCTCATGCTGCAGATCTCTCCAGGATAAAAGATCTGTGCTACTCTCCTAGATTTTTTAAACACACACACACATGATTTCTGACACTAAAACAGAGGTGCTGAATGAATTCTAGGCTCATCTGAGGTCTTTAGAAACTAATCTTTTAAGTATCTGACTATCGCTGTCAAGGACCTCCAAACTGATCCTATGATTTCTGCCAAATTTACCACAGTTATAAATGTAAAACTTAAATCAATGAATAGAGGACTCCTTCGTGACTCTTATTTAACTTATTTTATTTGAATTTAGTGAGAGGATAGCCCCTTGAGATGTAACATCTCATTTTCAAGGGGGTCCTAAAAACACATAAACAGAATATTTCAAAACAAACAAAACAAAACAACTTCACAAAAATATACACACTACAAATATACAAAACAAATGAAATGCTCAACCTATCCCCCACAAACGAAAACTGAATTACAAGAACTCAACATCATACATCAGTGACATCAACATGAGACCAATTAATAACAGAAAATCCTCAAATTCAAACACAAGTTATTTTAAGATGAGAAAATAAAGATAGCCTAAAGCGATTAAAAGAGGTAATAGATCTCAAAGAAAGAGGAAGATTATTCCAATCAAAGGGAGCTTTATACTGAAATGACCACGACTGACTTCCCTGAGAATGTTAGGAGCAAGAAAAAAAGGATATTGCATAAGTGAATAAGAAGATCTATTTGGAATCAAAAACTATTTCAAATAAAAAGGTCAATAAAAATAAACACATTTAAAAATAAACAGAAACCAATGAAATTGTCTTCTAGATTTAGGATGCAACCAGTTAAGCAATTCAATTTTATTAAGGACATTGGTGGCTAATACTAAGATTTTATTGTGGTATAAACAAATGGAGTGAGTGAATGGAGGTGGGAATCTATGGTTACCATGATAAATATCTCTAAGGGCTCCATACATGTGCATTATTTCTAGAGATGTGACATTATACCATTTTTTTTAAATATCCAGACCAATGTAGAGCAAATCTAGGCAATGATATACAGCAGTCTGTTTTAATGGCTGATGACAATATCTACAAAGCAAAGTAGCTTAATATAAATAATATATAGTATACACTACTGTTCAAAAGTTTTGGCTCAGTAAATCTTTTGATAAAGAAGTCTCTTTTGTCATCTTAATCTTATTTTAAACTCTTTCATCTCTTGTATTTTCAAGCATCCCGAGTCTCTCTCTATTTCTCTCGTGGTGTGTTCCTCTTCCCAGCACATTGTGTGTGTTTTGACTCAGTCATGTGCTTTTATTGAGGACAACGAACACACACACATACACACACACACACTGAGAGACATAAAACCACATACAGAACAAAGGCCTTCCTTCACAGAGTATGGGGTCACGATAAAATATGATCCCCGCTATATTTAGAACCCCCAGATGACAGTAGGCAAGCAGCACTGCTGCTTTATTGATTCAGATTTTCTTATCACGTGTTACATAAGATCTCACCTAGATAGTGTTTCTGTCCTATTACCTCAGAGGAATCACACGGAAGATTGACGTGAAGATGGAAGAATCAAATAACATTCTCATGGGTGCAAACTTGAGGTGGACAATACAAGTTTTTTTATTTAAGAAAAAGTATATATTTATTTTTAAAATATATTATTTATAACAATGGCGCTTTAACATGCTTAGCTCTTGTTGCAAGCGTCCTACTTTTTAATATATTATTTTTTAAATGTAATATGTATTTTAAGGTAACACAAATTAATGCATTTTAAATTATATATAACGTTATATAAGAAAAGCTATAAATGGTCGATCTAAAAATATGTTATATGTGTTGTCAGTTCGTTTTTGTTTAATACCACCAACCCATCATATTCTATGTGCTACACTCAATACATTTTAGGTATCTAAATGGGTGCATGTTAGAGACTTTTATTTAATGTATAAAGCTCATCATACTACTCAATAACCCTAGAAAAAGAAATATGTAAAATATATAAAAAATATTAATATGTACACACACTGTAAAAAAACTTCTTACATTTTTTCTCCTTATTTTCATGGGCTTGTTTGAGTTTTAATTACTTTCTGAATTTAAGATTTTGAGAAGTGTTTCAGAAGTGTTTCATTTTATCAGTTCAAATTATCAGTAAACACAGTAAATTAAGATAAGTTTACTAAAACCAAAAGTTATAGTATATCAGCCAATCAAATGGCAGCAACTCAATATATATATGCATGTAGACATGGTCAAGAACTGTTGAAGTTCAAACTGAGCATCAGAATGGGGAAGAAAGGTGATTTAAGTGACTCTGAAGACTTTGAACGTAGCATGGTTGTTGGGCTGGTCTGATTATTTCAGAAACTGCTGATCTACTGGGATTTTCACACACAATCCCATCTCTAGGATTTACAGAGAATGGTCTGAAAAAGAAAAACTATCCAGTGAGTGGCAGTTCTGTGGGCAAAAAATGCCTTGTTGATGCCAGAGGTCAGAGGAGAATCGCCAGACTGGTTTGAGCTGATAGAAAGTCAACAGAAAGACAATGGAAGATTGGGAAAAAAGTTGCCTGGTCTGATGAGTCTCAATTTCTGCTGCAGCATTCAGACGGTAGGGTCAGAATTTGAGGTGAACAACATAAAAGCATGGCTCCATCCTGCCTTGTATCAACAGCAATTGTGTGATGCTATCAAGTCAATATAGACCCAAATCTCAGAAGACTCTTTCCAGCACCTTGTTGAATCTATGCCACTGAAGAATTAAGGCAGCTCTGAAGGCACAAGGGGGTTTTAACCCGGTACTAGCAAGGTGTATGTATGTATCTATCTATCTATATATAACTTATTTATAAATTATATGAATGTATGTTTTCCAGTTGAAGATGTCCCTGTAAGTCTCCAAAGGACAGTTTTGTCAAATTTAGCTCACTTCTTCTATGGACAAATTTGGCTACAGAGTGAACACACACACACACACCATGTATGCACACAAGTGTATGACTGCGATCTTAAGACCGCGTGTGATGCAGTGTGCTGCTTTTATCGGTGGTGTCCATCAGTACAGGGTCGTTAAGTAATCATTCAAAGATCCCTTTAAAGTCTTCACTCACTGACACCAACAAAAAGGTCAAATAGATTTGCGTGTATCCAACACAACAAGCACATCTCTTACGACAAATTACCATAGTTCTTACATGGTGACCACAGGTAACTCCTCATTACCAAGCTTTTTAAAGATTATTTGTTATGATATTTGATATGAAAAATAGTATACTGCACAGTTAGAAACTGTTGTTTACCTGTTCCGAAGCAAAAATTAAATGTAAAATTGTTAAAGGGTTAGTTAGTACACCCAAAAATGAAAATTATCCCATGATTTACTCAATCTCAAGCCATTCTAGGTGTATATGACTATCTTCTTAGTTCTTTCAGATGAACACAAGGAGCCTTGCTCCTCTAAGCTTTATAATGGTAGTGAGGGGGGGGGCAGATTTTAAAGCCCCAAAAAATTCATCCATCTATTATAAAAGCACTCTATATAGCTCCAGGGGGTTAATCAAGGCCTTCTGAAGACAAATATCCATATTTTACACTTTATAATAACTAGCTTCCAGCAGACAACCGTACGCATGAATTTGCGGTGGAAGAGAGACCTCTGACCCAACGCATGACATAATGATGAGCGCGGAAGCACAGAGGATAGAGCAAAACAAAACACCAGGCACAAATTAGAAGTCTAAAATGAGAGTTTTTAAAGAGAAATTTCAGAGGATTTCGATATAAGAGAAGAGGAGCTTGAGTTTGTTACCCAGCCCTATTTGTTTAAACCATGAGAGGCGTCTAAGCTTATGATACTCCTACGTCATACATTGTGGCAGGGGTTACTCATTTGGTGTAAGTCGACTTGCGCAGTATGCGTACGGCCGTCCATTGGAAGCTAGTTATTTGAATTTATAAAGTTTTAAATATGGATATTTTTCTTACAAAAACATATCGCTTCACTTCAAAAGACCTTTATTAATTTTATTATCCTATAGTAAACATAGTCGGTTATGTCAAGTGAACGTAAACATTCGAGAAAGACAAGACGTGTTTAACAGTATTGGATCCGTGCATTATGACTTAAAGTGACATCAGCCTAATATTCCTTCTGCTGTCTGTTTTTAATGTTACAACAAACTCACTGCAAAAAAATCACTTAATGCTCTTGACTGAATAACTTTTGTAACTCTAATAAGGATTTGTCTATATAAATTTTATACAGTGAAGACTAGATTACTTTATTCAATTTGTGTACATAATCTACCTAATCTGTGTCTAACTACTGTTAGATCTACCTGAAAACCCCAAAAAGCACTGTTCCTTTAATTTGAATCTTTGTTCTATTGTGTGTATTTGTGCTATTGCTTGTAGTTTATTTGTTCATATTTTATGTTTATTTATATCATAATATTTATATAGATTTTTTTTTTTTCATTTGCAGTCTTCTTGCATTTCATGTAAAAAGTCCAATGTGTCAATAGAGGGTTATTCTGCCTAAATCCCCTTGGATTGCTTTCAACTCCCATGATTCCACGCTCATTCACGGTGTCATCAAGCTATGCCTTTGTTATTGGTTTTGAATAAGCGACTGCTAGCGGCCAAACTTACATAGTGTGCCTTTAAATCACACTCAGTTTCTTGTACGTTATGTGTGCACAAGCAATAAGTTGCTGGCTGCAGTTCACTTAATGGCCACAGTTGTCCATCTCTAATGGTGAAATAAAGTAAACAAAAACTCACAGGAGAGGAGGCGATGCCTCCAAGTCACTGTGATTGCCAAGTGACCTGTCAAATGTGATAATGCCCACCTAACATGTCAATGCTACATCCAAAAATGCTTTAGTGAAGGATATAAAATACATTTGCCACTGCAGAAACAGACTGAGGTAAATGACAGGTTATGTGAGCACAAAAAAAGAAGCTCATTGGCACAGGCTGTATTAAAACATGATATAATTAGCAAATCTGAAACATTTTTCAGTATTTCAACAAGACATCATGCTCTCTGAAGGACAAACAAGTTTTTAGACAACCTTTTTTGTTGTTTACTTTCAAATTGTTACTTCAAAATACCCTAATCATGTCCAGCAGCTACATTTTCCCCCTGAGCCAATCATGCTTATTTTTTCATTGTAAATAGTAAATAAATGAAATATTCGCAAAAACAAGACCACAAACAAAGCGGTTTATGAACTGAATATCTATCATTCAATAACCACTGATAAGAGCTTCCCGATACAGATATAATTCAAAGTGTCAATACTGGTGTAAAACGAGAGTTTTCTCTCGTGAGTTCCTCTAAACTGGGCTATAAATAACCTCATAAAACAGAGTGTTATCTATGAATATACAACTTGCCAGCTGAGTGACTAATCAGTTCATCTAGAGGTCAAGATGTACACAAATATAAACCGAAAGTAAACAACAAAATCTATAAATCTTCACAATGGTATATAAGAATATGTCTAATCTATATGTTGTAAAACTATAAATCATACAAATTAGATCAAGTTTATCCCTTCTTAGTGACCTTTTCATGACGTTCCAGTTGTATGTAATTGCTACTCACAAAGAGCATTTTCTAATCCAGTCTGTAGCTATCTATCCAAAGATGCGAATTTAACTTGGAATATCACATAAAATATTTGTGAATAAAGCAGCGTTTATCCCATGTTTTCAAGAGAACAAAATAGTCACTTCCTGGGAATTTGGCGCAAAATATCTTGCTTTTTCTACAACATAATGACTTGCATCTCAGAGCGTGTAGAAGAATAGAATAAACTCTGTCACATTATCTTGCATTCGAATCGGATGCCTAGTGTTTGGGAATCATCTGAGACACTTCCGGGAGGGAAATAAACCAAATAATTCTGATGTCAGACTTTGGCTCAGGTGTTTCCTAATGACCAAAACAACATTGGAGATGCTGTGCAATTGGTTCGCTGGCTAGTCCAGTTATCCAATCAGTTATCCAATCACATATATATATTATACAAATGTTCATGATATTTCTAGTTCTGGAAAATTATAATTTTATTTTTTTCAGGTTGCACTAAAGATTTTCCAAAATAATAAATTTCTTTAGGTGAAAGAAATCATGATCATTCCATCAATGAGATCAAATGTTAAAAAAGCTACTACACCTAACTTTAATTTGTAAATAAAAATCAGTAACTTTACCTAAATTTTACTGTTCTGGCTTCCCATTTTTCAATGTCACTTTTTTTTTCACTTCCCTATCTTCACTTGGTGCATTTGGTTCATTAAGGGTGAAAGTGCACACAGGTTCCAGTGATGGAGTCTCTGTTCAATGGATATTAATAACTGCCTGAGAGAATGAGACAGAGTGGGAGGAGAGAGAGAGAGATGCTGGTTGAGGGGGAAACGGATGGTCATTAGTAGATAAACAGGCACAATAAGATATCTGATGACACAGACAGAGTAATAAATTAGAAGTGGGAATATGTGATAAAAATGAGAGGTTTGTGATTCTTTAGCTGTGGGTAGCAGTTATGACTTGTGTTAACGCCAACACTACAGCAAAACCAATATCCCAGTGACACCTCAGTGTCACAAATCAAATACATCACCATAACTGTAATTGGGAGAAATGTTATTTTTAAAGTCCCCCTGAGGTGAAAATCAAGTTTTAATGTTGTTTATATGTCTATATGTGGTGTTTTTATATTATTTTTATATGCTTTAAGACAAACCATCTGCAAATTCATAAGTCAGTACCACTGCTGATTATTTTCTATTTAAAACTGGAGTGATCTAAAGACAGTTTAAAAAATGCGGTTTGAAATCGCTGGTGTCTGTGACGTCACAAACTACCTTGTAACCAATCACGTCATGCGTCGTTGGGCTTTAGCATATCATTAACTATGACCGATCTAATGCAGGGGAGTCTCAAGAGAAGGTTATCCCGGTATATTTTTGTGTTGATATGAAAAATCGGGTAGATTTAGCAATATAGTGGGTGTATGATGTATATTACGATGTTATGTTGAACTATATGCCTTTCTCCACTGACGTTCTGAGTTGTTCAAAGCATTTCTAAGGATACTGATTTTTAGAAGACAGCTGTCGGACTCGCGAACGGGAATATGATTTGTGTAACATTAGCAACACATTATGATGCGCGGATCAGCTCAAACGTCACCCGAATCCGCTTTTAAAAATATGTCATCCGCCAAGTCATTAAATAGCCGACGTTCAGCTCAAGCAAAGGCTGGATATAGGCTTTATTTGTTAAATATACAGCGTTTCACAGCCGTCACATATCACATACCCAACACTTGATTAGTTCTCCTTTTTTTTTTTTTAATTTCTCTTGGATTTGTTTTGCATTCATTGCTGCTTAACAGGTGAACCCCGCAATTGTGTCTGCAAATTAGTGCCTGACGAAAAATTACAATAAGTATTAAGCAATTTCTCATGTACATTTTCTTCCTTTGTGTTCTATAATGTCCACTGGGAGTTGCACTCAGCAAATGTTTTTCTTTATTGGTTTTCTCTGAAGAGATACGCTGTTTTTGAAAACAAAAGTAAGCGTGATGCACGTTCATTGCGTCTTACCATAAATGAGAGTTTGTGTCTTTATTAAAATCAACAAATTTTTATCACCCGACCTGCGGATTATCCGCAGCGCCCACGGATATAACCGCGATCCGCAGATCACTATTAGTTGTTTGATAATGTAGTCCAGCAAAACGCTAATCATATTTATTACCGTTATGTGTCGTTGTGCAGCGTTTACCTCAGTAAGTTAACCGAGTAGATCTCTGAGCTTGTGCGAGCGAGTGGAGGCGGGGCTAATTAGCATATTCATAGATTTGCATATACTAAATGAGGCAAGGGTGTAGAGTTACATTCAAGCTATTTTAAGGCACAAAGAAATTTTTTTTCACATGAAAAAACATTTAAATATGTCATTTTGGTGATCAAAGATGAGTTTTAAGGGATAGAATTATTGACTACAGGGGGGCTTTAAAGCTATTTTTTTGGTAATTAAAGCTGGTATAAAATAAAATATAAATATTAAGTGAAAAACTTAATAATTAATTTAGTAATTTAAATGAAAATTAGAAATGTTGCCTTGGCAACTGACTGAAATGTTTAAGTTTACATACTAAAATTACTAGAACTTAAATGAAAATAAATTAAAGCTGAATAGAAATATTAAAAAACAAAAACTAATAAAAATTACAAAAGCACATAAAATAACTAAACTTAACAAAAATTAAAATGAAACTGAAAATATAAAAATAAAAGCTAATTCTAAATATTAATAAATACTATAAATGTATGTAAATAATACTAAAGTAACACTGATTGGGAGCAAACTGACTAAAAGCTGTGACAACTAATGTAAGCCTAACTATAATTTTTCACAAACATGACAGTTCAGTTGTTCTGAAATAAAGTACAAAAATTACTAAAACTCAACAAAAACAAATTAAAGCTAAATAAAAATATAAAAAACTAAAGTTAAAAGCACAAAAAACATTACCAAAATTTAAATAAATTAAAATGAAAACTAAAAATATAAAAATAAAAGCTAATCCAAAATTTTAATAAATACTATATAAATATAACTAAACTAACACTGATTGGGAGCAACTAACTAAAAGCTGTGACTAGCTGTTTCAAGTAATGTGAGAGTAGTTCAGCTGTTTTCATAGTAGTTCATCATTTCCAGCTACTTTTATCGAATAAGGTATTTTTTTTAATTATAATATATATAATATATAATATTATATATAATATATAATATAATATATATATATATTTTTAAAGAGTTTAAAGAGTAGCTTGTAGCTTGGTAAAGTAAAGTTTCAGAGTATCTCCACCAATCTTTCATCCTAATAAAATGAATAAACTCAACATTATAGCTCTTGTGGTCTGTTAGCAGAGCTCCTCTTGGTGCGTCCAGCTTGTAAACCAGAATGTTTCACATTTAAACATATTTCAAACAATCTGTTCCCATCCTGTAAGAGCCTACATACTCCCACGATGCTTTCAAGTGTTTACAAAAAACTCCCAGATGATAAACAACGTTACTAATGCCACCATCATGGACTACTTTGGAGTTCTGTTGCTCTCGCTGACTGAGAGAACACAGTCTGTAACACAACTTCAACACACACACACACACACAGAAATGAAAGGAAGGCACTCACACGTGAACAAACAGAGAAAAAATGTCTAATTTTAGTTTCCTGTCAAACCTGAAAAACTCACTATTTGGCACCAGTTAGTAATTTTCATACTAGAACCGACAGCAGTATCCCACACACGTAGCAGATGCACCATAATCAAGCTAGTCAATACTCGGATCACATCTACAAATCAGTCAAGGTATGGGGAATCTGAGGTGACAACCTATAGCATGACAGGAATATGATCTTGTGTATCATGCTAACCTTGTTTACATTTCTTATGATTGGTTCTGACAATGAAAGCCATCATGAAGCAATCTCTTATTTTAGTCTACTCTTATGTAGAATAAAACAGCTTTCTCTGGACCTTTAACAGAGGTAAAACTAGATATCAACCAGGCTGATAAATTAGTCAGTATCTGGCTATTTTCTTGTCTGCTCCCAATGAATCTGTTCAATCTACAAGACAGCCTTTGTCAATATATCATTTTAGTTTATGGTGAACTGTACAAATATTATGTGCATACTATTTACTGAAATGAAATTATATTATGTGTACTACCATTCAAAAGTTTGGGGTGGGTAAGATTTTTTTTTTTTTTTTTTTTTTGATATTAAGTATCTTATTCAAAAATAGAGTAATAATGGTAAAATTGTGAAATATTATTACAATTTAAAATAACTGTCTTCTATTTGAATATATGTAATTTATTTCTGTGATGCAAAGCTGAATTTTCAGCATCATTACTACAGTCTTCAGTGTCACATGATCCTTCAGAAATCAATTCTACTGCTGCTATAGTACATTATTTGTGATGCATTTTTTCAGAATTTCTTGGTGAATAGAAAAAAAAATCAGAAGAACAGCATTAATTTGAAATAGAAATTGTTTGTAACATTATAAATGTATTTATTGTTCTTTTGATCAATTTAATGCATCCTTGCTGAATAAAAAGCAAAACAACTTTTGAATGATAAAAAGTAAATACTAATATCTCGTGTAATACACACATATTATAAAGTAAATACTAATATCTAGTGTAATACACACATATTATATATATATATATATATATATATATATATATATACACACACATATGTCATTGACGAATAAGGTTTTTAAAAGTGTAAAAAAACATAATGGAGATATAATTCATTTTGAAGTTTTATTAAGTGTTAACAACGAGATTATGTGGTTTTTATAATCAATTAACACTGCTTTTGTCATTTTTTACAAGAGGGACAAAATTTGTCACCAAAAAAGTCATTCGGTTTAACCAAAATTTCGGTTTTACAGAATGACACCTTTGGTTATACCGAATGATGATATTTTCAAACAATGCTAACAGGCTAATACCTAGCTTGCAAAAGGAAAATGAAACATTTTATATTTAGTACAAGTTTTTAAAATAGTTTTGCTATAACTGCGAGTTTTATAGCAGTTGTACCGAATGACCTGATGTTTTTCGGGACATGCGTATGAGCAAGTGAAAACATGAATTTTTCAAATAGTTAAAAGAGAGTTAATTACTTTACTTCATGCCCATGTGGTCCTTTGCAGGTGTCTGAATGATGTCACATCCTGTCACATGATATTGACCGCATGACTTGATCCAAAATGGTCCCTTTATATTGGTTACTCCGAATGACATTAATGAAATTTATTTTTCCGGACATTCTTTCTCATAACAAAGCGACTACTACACATAATTTGAATACCATTTTGCACTATTTTGATATATGATGTTATAAAATCATGCCAGAATAAAAAATATATACATTTATTACATTTTAAGATAACAAAACATTTTAATCACAAATCAAATGGCTGTATTTGCCTTTGGACGGTTGAACCGAATGACCTTCTGACACTTCAAAATCTTTAAAATATGTAGCAAAATATAATTAAATCCTTTTGGATTCAATAAAAGAGATCTAGTTGTACTACCTTACATACTTTGGATGTCATATCTTTGTTTTTATTATTATTAAGGCCTTAGTTTGGACAAAAATGACCCGTTATGTCATTGACCCATATATATATATATATATATATATATATATATATATATATATTAAAAATTATATTAAAATTTTATATTTTTACAAAATGTTGTAGTAATGGTCAATTATTATTATTTGTTTAGACTTAAGATTCCTAAAACACCTTTAAACACTTTTTTTTTTAAATGCTCATTTACTGAAAACCTTCTGGGGTTTGAACCTACAACCTTTAGGCTGCTAATCCAGATCTTTAACCACTACTCAAGACCGTACCATGCAACTGTTCGGACTAATAATACACAGGATCTTTCTCTAATGGAGAGGACAGAACATCTTCAAATACGCTGGAGAATAACGTCACTGCATCACTACCACGGAGGTAAATAAAAGCCAGCCATCGGAGGGATAGATTCATATCTTCATCTTTATTTGGTACAAATATGTCCTAATGTGTCCCCTGATAGCAAATGCAAAGAATTCTGCTAACTAGATGATGAAAACTCATGGGACAGACGCTGTAGGATGGCACTTATCAGCGTGGAGAGATTTTATGCTGTTATCTAAATGTTCCTGACCTCCTGAGGGAAGCCGCGGCCAATCAGATTGTACTTTGCGTTAGGCTACATTGTGACAGTGATTTGTCCCTATGTCAGTCGAGGCCGCGGATGCCCTGCTACATGTCTCAGGGCATCTCTTGCCGCAATGCCTCGCTCTGACCATGTGTGTGTGTGTGTGTATCTGGTCTGAGATTCATCAGCCTTTTTGCATGTGATAGTTCACACCCTGCAGAGCTCACAGCCAGAGGGGTAAACAAACTCAGTGGCCTGAACACACACAAATGCATACAAAGAAACACAAAATCGCTCTTTCTTTAACACAGGGCCTCTATCTCTTGCAAAGACGTTGAGATGCACAGACACACAGAAGTGAGCAGGACCGCTCTCTCACATGGACATTCAATTCAAAATGGATATTGGCTCTGTTGCTGTGAATACAATGAGAATGTGTGTGAGTGATAGAGAGCCGTACAGAGTTACACACACTTCAATGGCATCATTGAGTTTCTCACCAGTCTAGCAGAGTGTACCAAAATCGCTACGTCTCCTTTCATACTGACAGATGACCAAAATACAGCTGGCCACACACACAAAGTGCCCTCTAAAAGTCATTATATAAATCTATCCACGGATCTATAAACTGTCCTTGTAGGATTTTAAAATTACATTAGTAATTGATTTGTGTTGCGTAACACAAATAACATCGATTTTAAAATCCCATTGATTTGGCAGGTTTTATTTGGACGAATCAGTCCAAGTAAACCGCTGACCATGATTTTATCATTCTCTGACAGGAAAAATGTAATCATTCTTCGACAAAACTAACAAAAAAGTGTGTGTTTATTACAGGTCTAAGAGAGTGCTCTCACCTGCAGTGTGAGAACATTTCTAATATTCTACACGTGATCTGACTGTAAACACTTTAACTCAGATAAGGCTGATGGTCATTCTAAACATGGCAAGAATTACGGCGTTCCGGTCAACAGCCTTCCAACATCATCTCCAGAATGTAAGCAAACTGTAAAGGAAAGATAACCCAGAAAGAGACAAAAAAAAAAGATAGTTTTTTCAACAATAAATCTCAATGCTACATTCAAGCACTCTGAAGCAGATGGTGAAGAGTCTAGCCTTGCAAAAAAAATACTATAGTGTTACCATGGTTGGGTAAGGTACCTTGGTTGGGTATAGTGTTACCATGGTTGGGTAAGAATACTGTAGTATTACTGTCAAAGTTGAAGTTCAAAAAGCATGGATTTTCTATTCCATTTTTAGTAAAGGTAAACAGTCACTGAAGTGAATTATAGTTTATTAAAAATATTTGCATTTTTTTTTGATAAAAGACACCAATTATGGAATATGGATACAGTGGATACAGATATGCAAATATCTTTTTTGGGGGGGGGGGGGCTCACTGTATGTACTTATACACAAACCTACAAACTCAAAAGAGATGAAAAAGGCGACATGTTTACAAACAAAATTTTTGTAGGGGGGTCTGGAGACATCCTCCCCCAGGAGAAAATTTTTAGTAAAATATGTAGCTTCCGCCAGACCGCCTTCCATATTCAAGTTACGAAGAAAGTGTAAACTGGCATCGCGTCAGTTACACGTTTTCCGTAAGTTGAATAGGGATGGTATAGAACGTAGTGCAAGCTTTTTGACCTGGAAGAGTTTTACACTTTCTTTGTATGTTGAATACAGAAGGCGGTCTGGCGGGAGCTAGATATTTTACTTCATAACTTGTTAAATATGGGTATTTTTTTACACAAATGCATCGCTTCACTTCAGAAGGCCTTTATTAACCCCCCGGAGCCGAGTATGTTTATGATGGATGGAAGCACTTTCTTCAGCTCATACTCGTGACCCTTGTTCACTGCCATTATAAATCTTGGATGCGTCAGGATATTTATTAAAATATCTCCGATTCTGTCAGAAAGAAGAAAGTCATATACACCTAGGATGGCTTGAGGGTGAGTAAAGCTTGGGCTAATTTTCATTTGAAAGTGAACTAATCCTTGAAGTACAAATACAATGAATATGCAACAGCCTGTAGTACATTTACAGTATTCAACATCTGAAGTGGATCAAAACCTTTCATCAAAGTTGTCCTAAATCCTTCTTCTTAGGACAACTTTGATGAACTTTTTTGATCCACTTCAAATGTTGACTACTATATTTAGCAAAATGCTTCTCTCTAAGTTCATTTTTGTAGCTGACTAATGAGTTTTTAGACATTGAATGGATTTTCTAAAGTAAATGTGAGGTAAACACAAGCTGTTTTATTGACGCCTTTCCGCGGGTGAAACACTGATTTATCGATTACATGTGACATGATATTTCTGTAAGTTGTACTGTATCTTTCAACATGCGTTGTTGTAACTAGTAAAGCGGAAGAGATGATGGGTTCACGTGCGCTCTGCTTGAACTGAAGCGTGACAGCGATCTATCACGCCACCCCCTCCCCCCTCTTCGGATCTACACGATTCACATAAAATCGAGACCCAGATTTTACTTTAATCGACTGGTGACCCAAATCAGTAACAACATTGTTTATCATGTAAAATGTCAACAAAAACGTCCTTAAAATCAAACATGAAACAATATGCCAAATTTTATTAGCATGCATGGTCCTGTTCGATAAATCCGGTCTGACTCGTTTAATACAAAGGCTGTGGTCCGAACCACACGCGCATTAAAATAAATCTACTACATAAGGTAGAGAAAAACTGATACACTGTAAAAAAAAATAAAAAAAAAAATAAAAATATTTTCATGATTTGTTATCACAACATTTTTTCTTTTGTCAAATCAACTTAGATAATTAATGTGGTTCAGATAACATAATATTTTGAGTTTCTGTTGATTAAACCAATCGCCTTCATTGTATTAACTCAAATTTTTAATTTCAATGAACTCAAAATTTTAAGGCAACCAGGTAACTTACTTTTTTAAGTTAAACCAACAATTCTTTTTTACAGTGTAGTTTTGCAGTGCGGAAATTACATGCGTCATATTCACAGATACAGGACATTTAATGAGTTTGAAAGGTGTATAAAGGTGCATAAAAGGATTAAATAAACTAATATAACCAATGAACATTTGACATTTAAAAATACAGTGCTGTATTTTCATACCAAACTAAAGCAGTTTGACTGGACGCACTGCCTTTTATGTCAAAAAAAAACTAAATGTGTTTTCTCCGCCCCATATATAAATTTGAAAAGCTACCATGAGTTAATATTTCACTGTCATAAAAAATTATGTTGTTAGTTGCATTTTATGTAACTTGTTTTCTTCTCTGCTGACCATTAGCATATACCTTTTACAGTAGAGCATGATGCTAGCAACACCAAGGTCATAGGTTTGATTCCCAGGGAAGCATGAACAGATACTTAAATTATGAAAATGTATACCTTGAATGCATTTTAGGTCTGCCAAATGCATAAATGTAAATGTGACTATATCAAAACAAACCTGAGGGCCATTTTTAGTTGCGACCCACCAGTTGAACATACCTGCTATAAGGACCATCATGGTATACAAACTATGTTCCCACACATCAGCTCCCAGCAGGGTCAAAAACATAAGGGTTTGGAGCAAAAATGCTCCATATACTTTCCTCCTTTTTATCTGTTATCTAACATTTGATACAATATTATATTATAATACCTAAACAGTGATGGGTTTAGTGCCTCTGCACACACCATAGTGACATTATCATCCATCTATAGATCAAAATCTGCTCTGACAGCTGCTGAGAGATCAGCCAATCATGTAAACACCAGCAACAGATTACAACATCTTGCACATCAACAATATCTACTTTATATTTGATGTTCATTACATAAGCAACAGCCACAATTGTTCATTAATACCCTGATTAAATTGAAATATTTGACATAAATAGATGGCATGATGTGTTTTACCTCATAAAGGTAAGTAATGCCCCTTAAAATCACATCCACAGGTCAAAAATTCTGGCACCCACCTGTTTGAAGTTTGAGAATGAACAAAACTCATTCACTTAACCTACATTTGTACAGTATAGGAAGTGTAATGCATAATAAACATCAAACAATAAGCATATGTCAGCAATAAGCATCCAGCTGATGATTCACAACAACATGCAGGAATGACACTATAACACTGAATGAATGACAAGATGGTGGAAATAAATAATGCCAGATAAAGATCTAAAATCTTGCCATTCATTCATTCATTCCTCGTACCTTGACGCTGGTGCTGCTGGTTTGAGTCTCGGCCTCTGTGCACATGTGTCCGCCGCTGTTCTCTTTCCGCTCCCGGTGAGAGCTGGTCCGTGTGTGCCTGCTCTGGTACGCGATCACGGAGGGGATGGTGTCCGCCGCGTCGGTCTTGATGAAGAGGCCGTGCAGGGTGGTCGCCGTGCCCTGCGAGATGGTGGTGGTCTGGTGCGGCGAGTTAGACTCGTCCGAGTCGCGGCAGTAGATCACCCCGCTCTGCGAGACGTGGATGCTGGGAGCGCAGCCCATCGTTCCCCGCGCCTCGCTGCGTAAAACCCGGAGGAACTGATCTCAAGACCGCCGCCGCCGCCGCCGCTGCCGGGCCGCTGTCACGCCGCCGTTCCCCCGGTACATTGGCCGGTGTTCGCGCTGCTCAGTTCCGCCTGCCTCCCGCGCGCGTCAAGGAAAAACGTAGAGGAGATCCATCTCGCCGCGTTATTTATCAGTGATCATATCAGATCAGATCAATGACACCTCGGCTGTCCAACCGTGAGCCCGTTGCGCTTGTGCCATGTCACATTTTGGACAAATTACACCCTCATTTCACCTCGGCGTAAGAGACTACAGGTTCAGGCTGCTCGATACGATCCATTTTCTCTCGGTATTGATAATCTGTATGTTCATCACGACGTCGGAGCTTTTAAATAACAGGCGCAAAGCATCAGACTCCGAGAATATGTCTCAAACTTACACTCATGGTCCTTTAAGACACACTAGCGTCATCAGTGACAGACACGCACATCAATGACTCCCTCTTCCCATGAACACACACACACACACACTGTCTGTCTATTAATTCAGTCTGGAATAATGCTGGATTCATCTTTTGCTGTTTGCAGAGTTTAGATGATGAACTTGAGCAGAGATACACTGATATTCATGACTAATCCCATTTAATAGCATGCAAATGCACAAACAAGACTAGTGATTGACTCAACAACGGATACCATGCAGATATCTGGACAGCAGGGTGATATAATTCCACACAGCTGGAGGAACTACAACTCAAGTGGGCAAGCTTATCAGACGATAATCTCAAAAAGGCCAAACTTTAGGTCTATCACTAAACAAGGCCATGCGACTGACCTTCACCTTGACACATAAAAAATGCTTTGAACATTCTGAATGTTCATAAACTATGGAAGCTTGTTTTTTTCTCAGAATTGCGATATAAACTATAAACTATAGTTATAAAGTCAGAATTGCGAGTTATAACGTCAGAATTGTGTGACATAGTCCGAATCGCTTGATATAATGTCAGAATTGCAAGTTATAAAGTCAGAATTGCGTGATAGTCAGAATTGTGAGTTACAATGTCAAAATTGTGTGATATAGTCAGAATTGCATGATATAATGTCAGAATTGTGATATAAAGTCAGAATTGTGTTATAAAGTCAGAATTGTGATATAAAGTCAGAATTGTGTTATAAAGTCAGAATTGTGATATAAAGTCAGAATTGCGTGATATAAAGTCAGAATTGCGAGATATAAAGTCAGAATTGTGTTATAAAGTCAGAATTGCGTGATATAAAGTCAAAATTGTGAGATATAAAGTCAGAATTGTGTTATAAAGTCAGAATTGCGTGATATAAAGTCAAAATTGCAAGTTATAAAGTCAGAATTGCATGATATATAATGTCAGGATTGAAAGTTATAAAGTCAGAATTGTGAGTTATAAATTCAGAATTGCAAGATATAAAGTCACAATTCTAACTTTTGTCTCGAAATTGCGAGTTTTTAATCACGTAATTTTGACTTTATAACTTGCAATTCTGACTTTTTTTCTCAGAATTGTGAGATATAAACTTGCAATTGTGTGTTATAATGTTCAACTGTGAGAGGAAAAGACTGATGTTTTTTTCTCAGAATTGCAAGTTTATATCTCACAATTCTGAGAAAGTCAGAATTACGTAATAAAAACTCACAATTTCAAGAAAAAAATTTAGAATTGTGACTTTATATCTCCCAATTCTGAATCTACACTACCAGTCAAAAGTTTGGAATCGGTAAGATTATTAATGTTTTTAAAAGAAGTTTCGTCTGCTCACCAAGGCTGCATTTATTTAATTAAAAATACAGTAAAACCAGTAATATTGTGAAATATTATTACAATTTAAAATAACTGTTTCCTGTTTGAATATATTTTATAAAGTAATTTATTCCTGTGATCAAAGCTGAATTTTCAGCATCATTACTCCAGTCTTCAGTGTCACATGATCCTTCAGAAATCATTCTAATATGCTGATTTGATGCTCAAGAAACATTCATTGTGTACAATTGTACAAAATATTTCTGTACAATATTTTTTTTCAGGATTCTTTGATGAATAGAAAGTTCAAAAGAACAGCATTTATTTGAAATATAATCTTTTGTAACATTATAAATGTCTTTACTGTCACTTTTGATTGATTTAATGCATCCTTGCTGAATAAAAGTATTAATTTCTTTAATTTCTTTTCAAGAAAATAAAAATAAAAATTACTTACTTAAATTGTAATAATATTTCACAATATTACTGTTTTTACTGTATTTTTAATTAAATAAATGCAGCCTTGGTGAGCAGAAGAAACTTCTTTTAAAAACATTAAAAATCTTACCGATTCCAAACTTTTGACTGGTAGTGTATATCACGCAATTCTGACTTTATAACTCACAATTCTGAGAAAAAAAAGTCAGAATTATGAGATAAAAAGTCGCAATTACCTTTTTTATTTTTTTATTTAGTGGTGGAAACAAGCTTCCATAATAAACAATGACTTCAAAGCTCTTCAAAGATTAGAATGGTAGAGCATGGCCAAGGGTTCAATTCCCAAAGAGTGCATGAACCAATAAAATATGAATGTAATAAGTCACTTACAGCAAATGCCAAATGCATAAAATGTACAGTGCAAGACTCCAGGATCAGTGATAGCACATCTGGGTTTCCAAATGTTTGCATATTACAGATCCAAGCTGTAAAATCTTCCAAACATCTGTAAATGACTGATAAGCCCATATGATTTTATAGGACTACACTGACCTTTTATCGTACTGGAGTTTACTTAACAGATTCTTGCTTGGGTGGGAAAAATGTTTTTGGCCCAACTTTTGCCACTATTCCAAGTCACTCTGCACATGTGCCATACATATGTATGCAAAATATTCAATAGTCATAATGCAATTGTGTTTGACATTGCATATTCTGGAAATGCCAATATTTCTCAGATGCGCTATTCTGATAAACTAAATACACAGCAGTTAAACATTTACATAACCAGCGGGAAATTCTATTCGCAGGGAATGCGCTTTACTATGGTTTGAATTTTGCACTATACCCAAATTACATGTAGTGCATGCAGATATTTGAATGAAGATGATTTGTGTCTTTAAAAAAATTAGTTAGTGCAATTATTGTAGACACATTTTTTGGTCAGTCCAACTGAGTCACGCCTTCCACAGATCGTTTACTTAAACTGAAAAATCTACCCACCCTTATATATCTCGAAACTCATGTGACTTTTTCCCCATGAAACACAAACTAAGGTATTATCAAAATGTCCGTTCAAAGAAAACATATGTGACATTGCATTGCAAAAAATGTACCATGTTGTTATTATGTTTTCTGGACAAAATACTGTTCAATAAAGTAAAACAGACACCATGTAAATGCCATGTTACATAAATATAGTAATCATCCAAGGTATAAATCAAAAATACAAAGGCAGTAATAAAACAGGCAGTGGTTAAACATTTATATAACCAGTGGGAAATCTTCAGGATGTCAACTCAGGCTGTTAGGCCAGAATAGAGCAATTAAAAGTGATTTTTTTTCCCAGGTTGCAATGCTACATTTTTACACCTCTTCGGTGTTAGAAAATTACAGAAGCTTGTAGCAGATTCAATATGCATGAACTGTCAATGTGATTGTTAAGTATGCTTTAATCACCTATTCTTAATGGAATTGCACAGCGCTACAGTGCAATTACAAAATGAAAAATGTGGATTAGATTAGCTGTGAAAATTATCCTTTGGAATATCTTATAAGGGTTGTGTCTGGAAGCTTCGACTGAGGTATTTGTTGTGATCTTTGCTTTAAACAAAACACCTAATCTCTCCAGCAGCCAGTGGAGTTCAACAGATTACAACATCCCACATTCATCAAAGAAATACAACTTTCTACTGTACCCCAGCATGTGACTGTTGACCTTACCTTCTGCTCTATAATACACAAACCACCCATGACCGCCCTCTGCTGGAGAACTTAATTATTGTCCAGGTGAAATGACGGCAATTGTAATCTACTGACACTTAACATGAAGTGTGTAACGGGAATGCTTAGTTAGTGTAACATTCGAGTACACCAAAAAACGCTTCAATTACTAATAATGACAGCAATGAGAAGTGAAAGAACAAACACAACTACTTTAAAGAACAAGCGGTGGGCAAAATGATTGGTGCTCATCGTTAAGCCACTATTAATTTGCACATACAATTAAAGGAGAGAGTAGGGTAAAATGTGACACCGCCTTAATCTAGAAAACTGCACAATAATATTAAGACAGAGCCAATCAAAGATACCTGTGATTAAATAGGCTGAAATACATAATCTTTAGTTCTGTTGTTGCCAAAATTTTTTTTTTAAATTTACATTTTTATAGTACATTAAATACGTTAATTTATTATTATTATTTATTTAATTTACACAACATTTTACATGGCAAATAAATGAGTTTCATGTCAAAGCAAATGTATTCAGGTCTGTGTATATTTAATGCTGGTGATTCACCGATGTATAAAAGTTTGTATAAATCATTTTAACAATCCTGACCAGATATTCAGATTTGTTTTAAAAATGCACTTTTCTCAAGGATTCCCCAATGACCCAAGTTCACTTCACTTTTTTGGCAGTGTCATATTTTTAGGGCCCTATACAGGGACTTTCATTTCAAGTCAAGTCATACTTTATTGCCTTTATTTCAGTAGATCACAGATAACTGAATTATATTTGGGTGTAGCCTATTAGTGCTATTTCTGTCATTTCTCTTTGCCTAAAGTGTCACAACTTACCCCACTCCCCCATACTGTGAACGAACTGAAAGCTGTCATGAAGAGCACTGACTAACGGACTAAGCAGAACAGGTCAAATTAATTATTCAACCATTTAAACTTCTTATAAACTGATTCTTTCACACACGGGAGAAAGAAATGAACACGGAGTCGTGTTATTCCCAGTTGCCGTTTCAAAACGGTCACATTGGATGAACTTAATCTAGTTAAACTACTCTTTTTAAAACGCCAAACACCTAGTTGTGAAACGACCTTCGACGGCCAGATAAAAAGCTAAGCCGTGGTTTGTGAGAAACATATAAACGTTGGATCCGAAGGTTGCGAAGCGATCAAAGTGAATCTCACCTCTCTCCTTGGTCCGTTGGACAGCAGCTGTGTGCTCGCGCTCATCTCTGTCCGTCCACGGTCCGAACTACCCTGAGAGGTTCGGTTACATGAAATCCCGCCTATTTAGAGTTAAAACCTCGCGGAAAGCACATTTTGACAGCATTCTCTCCACCACATCACATCGATAGGCAAAGCTGTCTGGGAAGTTTTTGAGGTTTTAGGTAGGCGACGTTTCTCTGAACTTTTTCACCCACACGAACAAGAACGGACAACTGCGCGGTCCTAGCGCCGCCGGATCGGCGCGCACTGCTGCGAAATAAAGGGGAATCTCGCGGTCACATTTCAACTCAAAATAATATAAAAACATTTTGCATAAAGATTATTTATTAATTTGGACAATTACCAATTATTTGCCGAGGTGTTTGTAATTCCTGTTACATGATTCCAGACAAGGGTTATTTTATCGTTAACTAAAACAAAGCCATAAAAACATTTTCATTACCTGAAATAAAATAAAATGTATTTTTTCCAGCTAGCTGCCAAGGCAACGTTTCTCATTTTCGTTAAGTTGAAGTACTAAAACTAAAACATAATTACGTATTTTTTAACACATAACAAAATTACTAAAACTTTAACTAAAACGAAAACAGAAAATATAAAAATAAAATTAATTCAAAATATTAAAGTGATACTAAAATAACACTGTTACAGACATTTTTAATTTAGTATAAGGGCAATGATTGTTACCATATTATATAAATGTTTCCTAATTTAAACACATTTTTGGGAATGTTTATAATAATAATTTTAATTCTAATCCTAATAATAACAATAAATATTATTTTAATAAACATCATGTTTTAACAGGTGATCTGATGAGAATCACCACTGAGAATGAGAATTACAAAGAATACCACAAACATCAAGGTCCATTACGTTTTTTGAGAATTTGGGAAAACAGTGTCCTAATGCAACAAACTTCTAGCCTAAAAATATCCTTTCGCAATATTTTCTCTTTTGATTTTGAGTGGAGATGTGACCCAGACATGAGGTTGATACAATAAAGATAAACAAACTGGCCCCAACAGCTTTATGTGTAGACAGTGATACCAAGGTAACTGCTTCACAATCACAACACATGGGTTTTTGTTTCTTACTCCGTAACTCATTATTTGTTGTCCGTAGACAAGCAGCAGTAAGAAAACTGTAAGATTATAATGGAGTTGCACAACTAGTTCCTTTCTGATTGGATAGGTTTAACTGCAGCTTAAATGCTACAACATGATCCACAAAACATGTGACTTTGCAGATACTATATGGCAACCTTTTGCACATATGCAACCTTTAGCAAGCATCTTACACAGCAATTTAATTTTATAGTGAACACTAATATAAATGTATAAACTGGAAAGCATGTATTGTTTTATATTGTTTATTTGTCCAAGATATTCACTGTTATTGAATTTCACCGTAAACAAAAAAACAGCAATCTTTAAAACAAACTTATGTCTATTTACAAACCTTTTAAGAATAAGGTCTTCCATTGAAATGATTAAAAAAAGTTAACCAAAATAATGCCCGGCATCAGACCAAATTATCACTAAGAAGTCACTCTGTATCCTGACTTTTGACCCAGGCTTTAGGCGATTGGCTCGTTTCAGGATGGGCGGAGTCAGCCTGGCAGGCTCCAGAGAAGCGTTCCCGTGCACGTTCCCAGTTCCTCTGGGTTTTGGTTCTGGCGAGTGAGGCGTCCTCTACCGACACGGCAGCTCCAGCACCAAGACCAGACTGGGCCTTGCGCACATGCAGCTGAATCTACGACGCACACACAAAGGGAAGTGAGCGTACATCTCATGCACTTACGTACATGACACTGCGTAAACAAATGGGGAGAAATTATATTACCGGATCCTTCATTCCAGCTCCGTCCTTGCCGAGTCCTTCTCCTCGTTTCCAGCCCATCTTCTCCAGCATCTGTCTACCCTTATTCTCATCTCCGATTTCACTATGTACAAACAAACACAGTGAGAAACAGCACAAGTCTGCAAAAACATCTTTAACCTTCATTTTGTTATGCAAGAATGCTACTGCAGTACAGATCTGTGTACAGGTGTAAATGTTTGACTGAACAGGTTACGTACACATGAACAGAAGCAGGAGCATCGTCTCTCTGGAACGTTCCCTCGCTTCCGACTGTCTGCCGGCGGTTTTCTGCTCTATCCTTATACCTGCTGTTCTTCAAGGCCTTCTGTTCCTCATAATCACTGCTCTGAAACACACATGCAAGTCTTTGTGTAAAACAAGCCTTAAAAGGGGTCCTTCAATATGATTTCACTTTTTTAACTTTAGTTAGTGTGTAATGTTGCTGTTTGAGCATAAACAACATCTGCAAAGTTACAATGCTCAAAGTGCAATGCAAAGGGAGATTTTCTTTTACAGGAATCGCTTTTTAAGGACTACAATGAGCTTCTCCGCGGGCTGGTGACATCACAAACCACAAAATTTACATAATCCCCGAGAACACGCAACAAAGGGGGTGAGGCCATGTTGGTCTGCTTTAGAGAAGAGGAAGAGTTGTTGTAGTGTTGTTGCATGCCATCATTTTACGCTAAACTGCTTCTCAAACGAGGGTCAATTCAATGCTGGATTTGCACAAAAGATTAACATGACAGCACATGCTAGTCAATGAGTTGAATCAACTCCACAATAATTACATAAATTTATCCACTAACCGTTTAGAAACGTCCAGATGCGTTCTAAAAGTTGAAACTTCTTCCTGAGTTTCTCCTTTAGTGGTTTGAACAATGTAAGGCTGAACACCGTTAATGACAATAGTCATTTTGGCTGTGTGAGATTGTCCAGTTTTGTTGTTGTTGAGCAACTGAAGCACCAGCTGTTAAAGCTCCGCCCTCTTCTGGAAAGTGGGCCCGGAAGCAGCAGCTCATTTGCATTTAAAGGGACACACAAAAATGTGTGTTTTTGCTCACACCCAAATTAGGGCAAATTTGACAAGCTATAATAAATAATCTGTGGGGTATTTTGAGCTGAAACTTCACAGCCACATTCTGGAGACACCAGTGACTTATATTACATTTTCTGAATTATGCCTATGAAATATATAATACAACAACCACCAAACAGCAATGGCATTTTAACAATACTTAAACACTTATTGCTTATTACTAGGGTGTTACTAAGCAGTTGCTCCCTGTAATTAATAAAGTATCATTCATATATTAAAATAATCTAACTCTAATAAAAATGTCAATGCTAAAAAAATTAGTTAGTTTCTGGAGAAAAAGTTTGAAAAGCAGTTGTCAATTACAGCAGAAATATCAGTAATATTTTAGACTATATGAGATGGGTCACTGAATATTGTGTTGGACACAGGGTTATTATCGTTAACTAAAACTAAAACCACAAAATACATTTCCATTACTTGAAATACAATAAACATTAACTGAAGTTTAAAAAAAAAAATCATCTAGTTGCCAGAGCAACATTACTCATTTTCATCTAGTTTAAGTTGAAGTATTAAAAGAAACTAAAAACTAAAAAAGTTTATCTAAAGTTTAAAACTAAAACTTTAACTAAAATTAAAATGAAAACAGAAAATCTGATCCAAAAATATTAACAAAAATGATAGCATATCAGTGATCCTAAAAAAAAAAAAAAACAAAACAACAACAAAAAAACACACTGGCTGGACAACAGGGTGCCTTCAAGTTAAAAAAAGTTGAGAACCACTGAGTAGCACAAATATTGCAGAAAGTTATGCGCCAATGTTCAATACTTGGCATTAATGATTTAAAACAAACCCTTGGACAAAGTAGACACAATAATAATAGTGATGCTTGTCATAGCATGATATCTTGGATGACAGAAGCATTGTTTTAGTGGTTAAATATTGTGCCTGTTATAGCTTGCAATTTGCAACACCCAGGAATACTACTTGCTGACCAGAAGAGGGCAGCACTGACCGCACACAATTAGCAAGCCAATTTAACACACCTGATTTGAGCTTTAAAACATAATTCACCACCAAATGAGCTTGTACATGACATAAAAACTTACTTTAAGACCATATTTAACCTTCATCATCTTCAGTTCCTTCTGTCTTTGAACCTCCTTGTCTTCTTTACTCAGAACAGCTCCTGAAACGTGCATTCACATGTATTGCAAAAGAATGTAAGCTGCAACTGATTCACAGTAAAGCAGTTCAGAGATGTGTATAAGATAGCAGAAGTTGTTGTTTTTGTCAATGTGTGAATGCATACCAGAGGTCTCATCTCTCTTATGGCGGCTCAGGTGTGCTATGATCTGTCCTGGTTCACAGCCGTCACATGTGTCTGTTCCTGTGTGGATGTGGAAGGACAACACCGTTTCTCCCATCTTCACTTCATCCCCGTGAGTCAGAGGGCAAGGGTCACAGCGAACTTTGGGCTGTAGGGACACAGAAAACACATTTACAATTCCAATAAACATCCTTATATTGAGATATGTTCAAGAGGATGCTGGGAAACAACAGTTGTTTGCGTTACCTGTAGTATTCTGTTCCCGTTGAGGACGGTGCCGTTCTGACTGCCCTGATCAATCAGCATATAACACTGCTGGTCCTGGTCAAAATAAACTTCTGCATGGGACTATTCACCCACACAGTCAGAGAGAAAGAGTGAGAGAGAAAAACATCAACGATTAGTTAGTATGCCGTTAAAATTAATTCAAATTGGCCTCATTTACTTTTTGAAACATGTTCCTGGTCTTATTATTACTACCCTATTTCACTCAGAAGTACACTGATGTTCAAAAGTTTGAGGTCAGTAAGATTTTTTTGAAAAAGAAATTAAAACTTTTTCTGGCGTTTGGATGTAAACACGGTAGCGCTGCACTGTTTACTACATCAACAACGTAAAAGACTGACACAGAACAGAAGAAATTGTTGAATAAAGTTATTTCTGTTGTGTTTTTGCACACAAAAAGTATTCTCATCGCATCATAACTTTAAGGTTGAACCACTGCAGTCACATGGACTATTTTAACGGCGTCTTTAAAGGATTAGTTCACTTTTAAATGAAAATTAGCCCAAGCTTTACTCGCACCCTCAAGCCATCCTAGGTGTATATGACTTTCTTCTTTCTGATGAACATAAAGAAATATTAATAAATATCTTGACGCATCTGAGCTTTATAATGGCAGTAAACGGGACCCACGAGTATGAGCTGAAGAAAAAGCTTCCATCCACATCCATCCATCATCACCTTCCGTATTCAAATTACGGAAAAACGGAACTGGCACCGCGTTAGTTCCATAAGTTGAATAGAGAAGGTGTAGGACACGGAAGGCGGTCTGGCAGAAGCACTTGCAAGGCGAGCATTTGTGTTTATAAAGCATATACATTTTTATTTTTTTTAGAAAACGAACGATCGTTTTGCTAGATAAGACCCTTATTCCTTGTCTGGTATTGTTTAAAGCCCTTTGAAGCTGCACTGAAACTGTAATTTTGACCTTCAACCATTTGGGGTCCGTTGAAGTCCATTATATGGACAATAACCCTGGAATGTTTTCATCAAAAACCTTTTTTTTTTTTTTTCTTTTCGACTGAAGAAAGAAAGTCATAAACATCTTGGATGACATGGGGGTGAGTAAATTATCAGGAAATTTTAATTCTGAAGTAAACTAATCCTTTAATACTTTCTGGACCTTGAATGTGGTAATTATGTTGCTCAGAAACCTCTCAGATTTCATCAAAAAATATCTTAATTTGTGTTCCGAAGAGGAGCGAAGGTCTTACAGGTTTGGAACGACATGAGGGTAATTAATGACAGAAATTTCATTTAACCCTTTAACTGAAAACCATCACCAATAAGACATTAGGCCACAAAATGCATGAGTCTCAGTACTTTAGATTGTTTAATGTCATAGTAAAAGTGCTTTTGGTCAAGAATGTGTGTTTGATTTGAATGTTTTCGTATAGTCTGTTTAGTTTTGTTTTACCTTACTGACTCCCATCTCAGGGATTCTGATGGCATGATTCATGTCCTTCTCTCTGCGAACAGAAACATTTTAGAGAACACAATAGATGAACAGAACCACACACACACACACACAGAATTATACCAACCGGCCGATAGTGGCAACCGTGTCAGCCGTGAGGATGAAGAGCGTTCCGGTCTGCAGAACAGGAGAACGAACCACAGTTACCCGAACACATGGCGGCCAGGCTTCTGAAATATAAAAATCACACAAATTACGGATAGACAAAAATAAATTCCTACAGTAGTGTGCGCATTCACCTGATACACGTTCCATTTAACACTGCATCTACAAACGACCAATAACAAACAAACCCGGGGGCGTAGTGTTCACTTCCCCCTCTGCCTCCTCACCTTCCTCCTGTATCTGCATTTCCAGTTCTCTTTCAGGACTGTCATGTGCTGGTTGGACAGAAGATGTAGCCGAGGATGATGAAGAAGGTTCGTTCCCTCCATCCGACTCTGTGATCTCGCCCTCTTCCGGCTCACTCTCACCGCTCATGTTATCGGAGCGTGACTTCCTGTCTCTGCAAGTCACAGAACGTGACCTCTTCCTCTCTCTCCTCTTCTTCTTCCTCTTCCCGCTGTGCGTGTCATCCGAATGCGACCCGTTTTCTCTCCGCCTCCTGCTGTGCGAGTCATCAGAATGCGATCCGCTCCGCCTCCGGGTTTTCTTTCTGTTCGTAGAGCGCTCTCTGCTTCTGTCTCGGCTCTTAGTCCGCCTGGGTCGTTCTGTACCGCTGGGTCGCTGAGGGCTTCGGGACCTAGACTTTCGTCCTTTTTTAAGTGATGATGCATCATCCTTCTTACCTCTGTGGTGGTTTTCAGACTGTCTGTCAATCTCAGACCCCACCTCTTTATGGTCCTGTCAGTGAGCAAACACTTAGCCAATCAGGACGTCGCCAATAGTGTCTCCACATTGTTTTGATGTGAAAATATAAGATTTGTTTTGGCTTTCAAGGTTTATTTGAGTCTCAGTTTTGAGTTAGTTCAAGAAAATGTAGTATATGATGCAAAACCACCATCTAAAATGTCAACATCCCAACAGCGCTTTCCAGTCTGACTCAAGCCTTACATCAGAGTTTGATGTTTATATACTTCGTCATTTTCACCACTTTATTGACAAAAATATCTGGCAGAGAAGAGTTCGGCATGAGATAAAGAAATCCAGATTTGAAGAAACAAACATGTGCGCAAACTGCTAGGCAACAGCTCTGACATCACATGATGTCCTCGCCTAGACAAAACACAACCAATATTGGTTGGTAGATTTTAAGTCTTTTCTGCTCACCAAGGCTGCATTTAATAAAAAATACAGTACAAACAGAAATAGTGTGAAATATAATTACAAATTAAAATAACTATTACTATTTGAATATATAATTCATTCCTGTGATGCACAGCTGAATTTTCAGCATCATTACTCCAGTCTTCAGTGTCACATGATCCTTTAGAAATTATTCTAATATGATGATTTGTTCCTAAATAAAGTTCAAAAGAATAGCATTTATTCAAAATAGATGTTTATATAATATTATATATATATATATAAATATATAAATCTCTTTACTGGTCAATTTAATGCATTCTTTCTGAATACAAGTATTAATACCTTAAAAAGAATTTACTGACCCCAAACTTTTGAATAGTAGTGTATTTAGTCAAAACGTGAAAACATCAAAATTAAAAATAAAGAGGCACTGACTGACTTTAGCTTGTTATGACTAGGGCTGTCACTAACGATTATTTTGGTAATTCAGTAATCAATCGAATATTTTGACGATTAATCAAATAATCAGATTTTTTTGTGCTAATAAAAATAGTAAATGCATTACGTATTATAACAAATGCCTGCAGAGGGCGCCAGCGGCCTAGTAATTGTTGTTGTTACGCAGCAGATCAAATCCTTAAAGGGATATTTCACCCAAAAATGAAAACTATCCCATGATATACTCACCCTCATGCCATCCTAGGTGTATATGACTATCTTCCTTATCCTAGGATCCTTAGTCCTCCAAGGTTTATAATGGCAGTGAATGGGGGGGTTAATAAAGGCCGTTTGAAGAGATGCGATGCGTTTTGTAAGAAAAATATCCATATTTAAAACTTTATAAATTCAAATAACTAGCTTACGGTGGACGATCGTATGCATAATGCGCAAGTCGCTTTACGTCGGAAGTGTATCCTTTGACCTGACGGCACAACGTAATGACAAATGCAGAGGCACAGAAAATAGAGCAAAACAAATCACCGGTCACGGATTATAAGTCTAAAACGGATTTCGATATAAGAGAAGAGGAGCTTGAGTTTGTTGCCCAGCCCTATTTGTTTGAACAGCGAGAGGCGTCTAAGCTTACAATACTACTACATTCTGTGTCATACATCGTGTCAGAGGATTACTCATTTGGCGCAAGTCAACTTAGGCAGTATGCGTACGGTCATCCGCCGGAAGCTAGTTATAGTTTAGAATTTATAGTTTTAAATATGGATATTTTTCTTACAAAAACTCATCGCTTCACTTCAGAAGGCCTTTATTAACCCCCTGGAGTCATATGGATTACTTTTTTTTTTAATGGATGGATGCATTATTTTTTACTTCAAAACACGGCCCCCCCATTCACAACCATTATAAACCTTGGAGGACTAAGAATATTTTTAATATAACTCTGATTGTTTTCGCCTGAAAGAATATACACATAGGATGGCTTGAGGGTGAGTAAATCATGGGATAATTTTAATTTTTGGGTGAGCTATCCCTTTAATATTGGCCAAATGTTTACTTAATCTTTAATATTTGGCCACTTCTTTACGACTTAAATGCTACAGCTTCTGTAATTTCTTGAACAAGAACACGTGGACATCAAAACATACAAACTCAGAATGAGGGTTAATCTTTTATTTTGAAATTGCAATGAACAGTTTGCATATTTAGAAACATGTATTCTCCTGTGTTTGCTTTGGTTTATAAGTGACTGCGTTTCAAATCTGATGAAATGGCACTCATTGCTTTCCCAGATGAATGTTATAAGCAACCCAAACTCTCAGAATATGCATAAATGAAGTTTGTTAACAGAGCTGCTGAGACGCACTCTACGCATGTAAAATACTTCGCATAAAACACAAAGCACGTCAGACGTTATGCATTTCCAAATGCACACTATTAGAAACCCAAACAAACAGCACATGCAGAGATCAAGTTTGTGCAAAGCTTCTATGAACGGAGCTGCTCTGAGATGGAAGAAACTCATAACCTGCGCACGTGTAAATAATTAAAGTGTCACGCTTCACCCTCAGCGCTTGTGGAATTCACAGCCTTTGTGACTTCACAATAGCACTATGCTATATTATAATTTTAAATGGTTACATTGTGCAGCTTTAGAAAAATGGTCTAATAATGGGGTTCATGGATTCTCATCCATAGAATTTACCACTTTTGGTATTTTGCCAGTTACTTGACACAAATTGAGATCAAGGATTTTTAAAAATCAAAATTACGCCCATTTAGGGGAAAAAAAATACTAAAATTCTATATAACTTTAAAGCTATAAACAAGTGCGTACCTCTTACTCCAACCAGTCTCAAATGTTCTATCTTCAACTGAGCCATTGAGCAAGTCAAATCCTGAACCTACAGCGAAAGGAAGAGCACACGGTCAGCTCCACCAGGCATCAAATCTTCAGAATTGCTCGACGGACCCCCTTGTAAGACCCCAGACTGTTCTACGGACCCTCACAATCATCAATTGCTATTCAATGGGAGCAAGAACCAGCCAAAAAGTTGAAACAATACTGAAAACTGAGACTCAAGATGGTGAAAAAGAAAGTTTTAAATTCAGAAACTGAATTTGAACTTGAAATGGAAAATCAAATTAAGGAAGGTAAGGGGGAGTGAGAGTCAACCACTAAATCTCTGATTACAAAACTATGTAAAGACAATGTGTGTCTGTGTGCATCTCACCCCTCCATCGGGACAGGAAGCTCTATCTGTGTTCTTCACCGACTTCCTGTTTTTCCAATCTTTGGTCTTCCTCTGTGGCGTCTGCTCCACTTCGGGGTGTGCTGTAGGCACCTCTATCCTAGAGTGGAACTGGTATTTTCCGCTTTCTGGATCGTAGTAATAGTACATGCCTGTGTTGGCATCATAGTACAGCTGACTGGACTGGGGGAAGAGGAAAAAACACATTAACACAGGCAATTAAGATTACGCATGTCGATTACACAATAACAGTAGTCAAACGTCCCCAGAGAAGAACAACTTACAGAGTCGTAGTAAAATCCAGTGCCGTGGTCGTAGTACATGCCGGAACTTTCATCAAACACAAAGTTGGTCTGGTTCAGTGCTTCCTCTGCTGTTGCTCTCAGCATGTCTGCTATAGAGCCGCCTTCTCCAGAGGCCTCCTGAGAACAAATGGAGTGTTTACACAGTCGAGAAACTGGCTAATAATTATTCATATTACAGGCTGTAAATTGCTTCTTTTTTTTTTTTTGGATACATGTTTGAAAGTTTTGGTCGTATTTTATACTGTTTTGGCTGAATGTTGGGTTATTGTGGCCACATTTGATTAACTTAACTATAATTTAGATTATTTTAGCCTTATTTTAGATTTCTGGTGATATGTTAGAATAATTTAATTATATTTTATTACGTTTTGGCTACATTTTGGCCATATTTCAATTGGTTTGTGAGTTTGTGATTACATGAAGTTGCATTACATAAAATAACTAAAAGTTAAATTATATTATATAACTTTAGATTTAGATTCTTGTGCACTAGCCAAAGAGATTAAGTTTAATCCACACACACACAAAAAAAAATTATATATATATATATATATATATATATATATATATATACACACACACACACACACACACACATATACACACACACACACAACCACCAGTCAAAAGTTTGGAATCGGTAAGATTTTTAATGTTTTTAAAAGAAGTTTCGTCTGCTCACCAAGGCTGCATTTATTTAATTAAAAATATAGTAAAAACAGTAATATTGTGAAATATTATTACAATTTAAAATAACTGTTTTCTGTTTGAATATATTTTATAAAGTAATTTATTCCTGTGACCAAAGCTGAATTTTCAGCATCATTACTCCAGTCTTCAGTGTCACATGATCCTTCAGAAATCATTCTAATATGCTGATCTGCTGTAATAATCATAAATGTTTCTTGAACAGCAGATCAGCATATTAGAATGATTTCTGAAGGATCATGTGACACTGAAGACTGGAGTAATGATGCTGACAATTCAGCTTTGGTCACAGGAATAAATTACTTTATAAAATATATAGTCGTATAGTCATACGTGTGTGTGTGTGTGTGTGTGTGTGTGTGTGTATATATATATATATATATATATATAAAATTTATTTTTTTCTAAATTGTATTATATTGGCCATATTTTAGACATTGGCTTTTTTTGTGATGTTACATTGTTTTAGCCATAATATAGATTGTTTTGTTTTGACTGTATTTCAGATATGGCCATATTTTAGACATTCTGCAATATGTTGGATTAATTTGGCCTTGGAGTTTTATTTTGCATAGTGCTGGATTATTTTGGCCATATTTTTGGCTGTTTTGGCTATACGTTGGATTGTTTTGTCAATTT
Source organism: Hypophthalmichthys nobilis (assembly GCA_037950665.1). Lineage (NCBI taxonomy): Eukaryota > Metazoa > Chordata > Actinopteri > Cypriniformes > Xenocyprididae > Hypophthalmichthys > Hypophthalmichthys nobilis. The sequence goes on from CM075490.1 coordinate 5,343,415, forward strand.
CAAATGTTTTAGCTATATTTTGGCCATATTTTTATGTGAAATGTTATTATCTTAACAATAATATAAATAGCTTCAGCAATATTTCAGATTATATTGGCCATATTTTAGACCTATTTGGTGATATGTTGTATAAATCTGGTTTTAATTTAAACTACCTGAGTTATATTTTACACTGTGCTGGATTATTTTAGCCATATTTTAGGCTGTTTTGGCTAGACATTGGAGTTTGACTGTACTAGCCAACATAGAAAAGACATCATTCATTTTAACATTTTAAACACTCTTTTTAGAAACTAAATTTCTGAATGACATACAACAACAGGTTTTGTAGAATTCACCCGAATACGCAACGCATATAAACCAGGTCAAAACCCACATTAATAAATGCTTAGATCTGTTATCAATATTAAATAACACTTAAATAAGTACTAACACTTCTCATACCTCTGTTTGTGGAAAGTCACTTGATTCATTTGGTTGCTCAGGATTGGCTGGTGCCATCTCAGCTGTCATTGGATGCTCCTCATTGTGTTCAGAACACTCTTGAGATTCCATGACAACATTCTCCTGTGTTTCTGCTGTTGTCTCTGTTCCTGACTGGTAGTATCCGCCATAGTAATAATTATAATAATCTGTTTCAGAAAGAAAAAAAAAAAAAAACATTTAAACCTCACATACATGCTGTAGATAATTGGAATATTACAGGGTTAGTTCACCCAAAAATGAAAATTCTGTCATCATTTACTCACTCTCATGTTGTTCCACACCCATAAGACTTTAGTTCATCTTCAGAACACAAATTAAGATATTTTTAATAAAATCTGAGAGATTTCTGTCTCTTTATTGAAAGTCTGCTCACCCAAAACTCTGACGCTTCAAAACGTTCCCTAAGAGATACACAAGCCTGGTTGAGCTTCTGTTTATGTTTGCTGATCATTATTTATGTGTGAATAAAAGCCTAAATTAAATCTGTTCATCATATAAAGTGATAGTGTCTCTTCAAGACACAGTGTGAATGAACTGTGAAGGGACAGAAATGTCTCAGATTTCATTAAAATATCTTTGTATTCCAAAAATACAGGTTTGGAATGACTTGAGGGTGAGTAAATGATGACAGAATTTTCTTTTTTGCTTGAACTATACATTTAACAACAAAATAAAAGACTAACCTGTCTCTGTCCAGGTATACTCCTCTGTCTGAGTCTCAGCATCCACTTTCTCCCTCTCTCTTTTCTTTCGCTCATGGATTTCTGCACTCAGTTTATCAACCTAAATCACAAAGATCAAAAGCAACATGTTTTATCATGTTATCAACAATGTTCATGTGTTGGCAATTGTTGGGAGTACCCTAATCATAAAAAAATAGCCTAAAAATGTAACCGTCACGTTTTCACAGTTCTCCACGACATCTGGCTCACCTGCTGTCTGAGATCTTCATTGTAGCTTTCTGTGGTTTTCTGAAGTCGTTCACTTTGGCTGAGCTGTTTCTGTAACTTCTGGAGTTCATCCTTACATGCCTTCAGCTCCTGTCGTAGTGTCTCTGCTTGTGATTTCAAAGACACAAGCTCTGCTTGCAAACCCTGATCATTGGGTTCAGAGTCTGGTTTTCCTTCTGTAGCCATTGCTGAGGATGTTCTACCTAAAATGCAGATTAGAATAAGAAAGTATAATTGACTAAGATAAAATATTCTTTAGATTCAAATCACCATGTAATACATGTTACATATAGCAATACACAGTAAAAGTTTTTACTAATTAAGTTTTTGTCTTACAAGTCATTTAATTTGTCTCTATTTATATCCAATCTCAATCTGAGAAAAAATAATTCTTAAAAACAGGCCTTTAAACGTGAAAATATAGCTATATTTATATTGTTCAGGAAGTGAGATCTTATCATATGTGGGGGTACCTAGCATCAAAAGGTTTGAAAAATAACTAGATCAACCAATCAGTGAAGGACACGGTGAATATGCATAAACTGGAAACAATTAAACGACAATATAATCTAAGCAAAACAATCAAACAAATGACTCCTCTAATTTTATATTCAGTATAAGAAGATATAATAAGAGTATGTTAATAAACAGATAAGTTATGTTTTGTATTAGTGAATATATGATTTTTATTGCACATTATCCTCACCGATTTAAACCACCCGTTTTCTCTGCGCGTTCCCAGATTTCCTGCGCGCGCGTCAATCTGCAAATCAAAGATAAACATCATATGACCAGCGTGCATTGGACACATATTCGTGTAGAAGTTTGTGTTATCGTAAAGTGCGTTACAGGGAACAAACGCGATGAACTTTAGTCCCACTTCAACGGACGCTGCCATACTTTCACTTTGTGACGTCATGGCTTACTTACGACTGCGTCACTTCCGCTTTTCTATTGGCACCACAACACCCCTAGTGTAGAACTCTGCCAACTGCCTGGTATCATGTATAGCAAAATGTTTGGACGTTTGGCTAATACAACATCTTTTTCTTTTTTAATATGCAAATAAACAATTTAAAGACTGGGGATACTTACGTTGCCCATTATTTACAAACAAAATGTATAATAAAGCAAGTATGCTTCCATCATGTAATATAACATAATTGAGAAACTAATGTGCAAAGTTTGGTTTGTGTATGCTTAGGAAGTTTCAGGTACTGCAAATACAAATACAACACATTAAAATAATTTATAAAGATGTGTTTCAGCCTTTAATCAGTTACAACAAGACGTCAAAGACGAAAATCAGTCTGAAACCTAAATAATGGTTGAGGCCTGATACAGTAAAATATAAATAAATGCATTTTTTTTCCCCCCACATGTGACCCCTTTAAATTGCCCCCTGTGTTGTTTTAAATAAAATTTCTACTTTTTTTTGGCTACTAAAGCTGATTGACTGAGAAACATATTTGAAATATTGAGTGACAATTTGATTTTTGGCCAGCAGAGGGCAGTACAGGCAAGTAAAATTACACTCCATCTTTTGTTTCAAAGAGATGTTTAAAAATCTTATGAACAAACTGATTTCTCTGTGTTGAATGTCACCATCTTCCAGTCTAAAAGGTTCTGAGTTTGGAAGCCAAACTGTCTGTGACATCCCTCAATTAACACTTTCATTCAGGATATGAGACTAAATCAAATTAAAACTGTTTATTCTAACACCTGTGTCAGGCAGCAAGGTGAAGAAGATGAGACCACAGGTGCATTTAATATGAAAGAAGCTTAGCGCCGTAATAGACAGGAAATAAGAGTGACAGCTTGAGGAAATCAAGGGGGAAGGATTTGCTTTCCCTCTCACCGCTTACATGGTTCTGTCGCCTAAAGCGTTAGCTAATTGGCATTTGCATCAAGAGCATAAGAAGGCTTAACGGAAGTACTGACACATTCCTTGTTTGACAAAACTGCAAACTTCATGCAAACAAGATATATGTGAGACAGAAACTTTACAATTTACAAAAGCAGGATGTTCATCACATAAAGGAAGTGTTTATTTAATTACTCCACTACAGTCAGAGTTGTAACTTCATTAAGTTGACAACTTGAGAACTTGTCATGAGCGACACGCAGATAAGCACATACACACTCATTCAGCTCACACACTAACAGCTGACACTGATGACAGAATGTGTGAGTGTCATGATGACCCACAAGTAAACCCTTCCCGTAAACAGTACATTACAGTAAACCATCCATCTCTCTTGACTTATTTTTCAATATTTGCATATCATTTTACTTTGTAGCATTAGCTATGAGCATAAAAGTGGTATTCGTTAAGTCAAGCATCACAACTACTCCTTATAGGGTCAGCATGAAATGGAAATTCTGATATATCATCTTTTCTTCTCTATTGTGCCGTATATCCAAGTAAAAGGGCTTCTTGAATAAAAGAAAATGTAGAGCGGGATTTGAGAGGAGAGATTATTAGTGCAACAGTCCCTGCCCACTTCCGGTGTTGTGCCGAATTCTGACCCCCTGCCAAATTATTACCCCCCTCTTTGAAGTCGCTACCTGATTGCCTAATCTTAACCCCACCCATAATCCTAACCCCTCCTCCACACCTACTCCTAAACCTACCAATACTAGGGGGGTAATAATCTGGCAGGGGGGGGGGGTCGAAATTCGGCACAACAGCGTAAGTATTTTTTCCATTCATTTCTCCCATAAGAATTTTTAAAAAAGCCTTCATTAAAGCATTTTAAAACATGAACCAAACCAACCAGCTATGAGGTGAATCATAACATTACAAACTTTGATTTGAATCAGAAAAAAAAAAAAAAAAAATGCCTATTTGAAAATTGGACAAAAATAGAAAGATAGCCTACAAGACTGTGTACTTAATGGCTTTGGGAAAAAACTACAATCCCATGAAGCATTGTGAACCGCATAATCGAATAAAAAACGATGGTGAAATATGAAACTACTAATTTGCAAATTTTGAATTTTAAAACAATACATTTTAAGTTTATCGCAAAACATGCATATATATGTACGTTTTTTCAGAGTATAGGGGGAACGAATCGAGCCACATCCTTTGCGGTGCTTCATGGGAGTGGGTGGAGCTAACAAGATCTTTTGGCAGGTTTCGACTCTGATTGGTGGAATTTTCTGTACAGCATCTTGGGTAATGTAGTTTTTCACTACAAATTCCACTGTTAAACAATTATTTTAAAACCAAGTTGAAATAATGCGGGGGCTAAGGGCTTCAAGAGAAGCAAATGCTATTGATTAATAACCTAGTAAAGCCTCGTACACACCGGGACGAGTATCGTACGCGCTTATCGCCAGCGTTTTTCGTGTTCATACCCAAGCGATTTTCACTGGCAATGCACCGGGTGAACGTGCAAATTCACTTCCTGACAGTGTATGGCGCTTGTGCTGAACGGAAGTGCAAATAAACATATTTATGATATAAAATTAAAGAAAATAAAAATACAGATATAAAATGGCATGACATGAGGAGATGGTAGTCAGAAACGGTAGTGCAAATAAGTCACAATGAGAGTAGTGCAAGTGAACGGTAGTGCAAATAAACATGTTTATGAAATAGACATTCTCAACTATAGTTCTTGAATGTAAAAGAAAACATAAATGTGTGGCCAAGAACTGGCAGGGCACCTATAGTTTGTAGGGGTCTTCCTCTTTGTAGTCTTGGTATCAATGTGTGCTCGGCAAGACTGTTTTGTGCTTGAGCGCCACCAAGTCGTGTTTTACTGTAACTTCAACAGCTCCAGGCATGTGAACAAAAGCAGCAATCTCATTGATCAGCCAGTTTTTAACGCAGTGCGTCAAACCAAAAAAACCCGAGGCATTTTTTAAAGATATGACGCTTTAATGCCTGGCGTTTTTCGCGACGGTGCGTGCACTCACATTGGCGCCCTTTGTTTGGTCACGAGGCAATAATCGCGCGCGATATTCGTCCCGGTGTGTACAGGCCTTAAGGCTGTCTTTAAAGGTTCTTAAATTATTGTTAAAAATAGTTTATTATTATTATTGTCCTGCCCTCACACATCATCTCAGAGAAGAGATGTCATTTTTGATTAATAATAATAATAATATGAGCACATCATTTATAATAAACACTGCAGTATTCAAAAAACAGTTTTGATTTCATGGTGACTTTAAACCACCACTAACCCTAAATGTTGAACTTTATGCATAAATCAACCTGCTTTGTTTGTGCTACAAACATGAATAATACCTCAAACCATACAGTTATATTTTTCTAAACAATCACACTTACATTTTATCCCTTAAGGTGCAGTCACATTTAGCGAAGTTTCAATGAAATTTCGTGGGCAAAAAAAGATCCATTGTCAATTTTAAATAATGTAGCAATGAATTCTCGATGAATTTGCATTACCAGCCCACCGAGAAATCTTTAGCCCTAATGCAATCCCAGATAGTGTGGCTTCCTATTAAAATGACCTGATTTTGCATGCAAAAAATTAGCCAAACAGTGGTAAATGTTACTCCACCTAATGGGCAAAACAAAATATCATAGAGACATGGAGGTGGGCTATTTTAACTTATTTCAGTAAGCAGCAACCACATAGAACACCTTAGCAACCAGATAGCAATGCCCTAGCAACCACCTACAACTTTTGGACAGGCAAAAATCACTCAAATTTTCTTCAGGTTATATAAAAATTGAGTTAATTGCTTTACAATGCTTGATACATCTGAATTTCTACTACATCATGTACATGATTGCAACTATGAAACGAGAGAGAATGGACATGGTTGCATAAATGTCACCAGTGCCATTTGAAAACTATAAAATAAGATTTTTGCGTCATTGAGTCAGAGGTCAAAATGTGCTTGCATCCAAGATTAACCCTGCAGTGTTTGTGTGACCTCAGGTCTCTAAACACTAAATCAACTATCAGCCATCTGAGATAAATCTCAGCAATGGATAACGGATTAATATTTTTTTCAAGATTGTGCTATCAAATAAACAATTACAAAAAGAAATAAGGGAAGCCGCAGGGATAAACATAGACACAGATCAGATATGATCTGCCTCATTCTCATATTCCGTGCACCAAGAATTCAATCAACGTTTGTTTGTGCATGGAATTGCTGCTTGTTGTAGTGTCATAAATGACAAAAGATTCCTGTTGTGCACTTGGATTCAAAATGCAAATGCCCTTTCTGATGAGCTCAGCGCGTCGGGGCTGTTGCACCGTTTTGCAGAGAAGAGATTAGCCTGTGTGTGTGTGTTTGTGAGGAAGAGTGTGAATAGGTTTGTCGGTGCAAGGCATGTGTATGTGTGTGTAGGGAGAGTATGTTTATTCTGCTCTCTCCTGGAGCCAAGCATATCATGATTGTGTGTGTGTGTGTGTGTGAAGTATCATACACACAAGGGAAAGCTCTGCAGGACTTGCATTATGATGACATGGAGTTGTGCGTAACAACAACGTCATCCTGGCGAGGAACAGCTCTCCAAAAAACACAAAGCGTTAAGAGATAATATCACACCAAACAGCTCATATCCCCCACTATCAGAACTTACATCAGTTTTTCCAGTCCCTCTGTAATATTTGTTATTTGAGAATACTGTAGGGTTATTATAGTTAACTAAACATAAAATCATAAAAAAACAAAACATTTTTGTTAATAAAATTAAATAAGATCAAATAAACTTATTTTATTTCAGCTTGTTGGTAAAGCAATTCATTGATGTACTAAAATTACTAAAACTGAAATAAAAATGGATAAAAACTGTATGGACATATTTTTTTAAAAAACAGTAACTAATAAAAATGACAAAAGCACACAACAAAATGACTAAAACTTTAACTAAAAGTAAAATAAAAACAGAAAATACAAAAATAAAAACATATAATAGACCTATCAGAACTCTTCATGGCTTATAAATTTCAGCAACAAATTTCGCAAATAAAAAAGGTTATTCTTATAGCTCAGTTTCATGTTTATAGTAATTTTTTTTTCTTAATTAGTATTTTTAGTATTAGTATTTTCTTGTTTTTACCTGAGAAGCACAACTACTTGGGTTCAAACACTAGAGGGAGCCGATTACACAACAGCGTTTTTCAACTAAAATGTAGTTTTTTATGCGTTTTGGCCGTTCGTTTACACGACAATGTCGTTGTGGGGACCTAAAAACTCAAACTTTTGACTTTTGGTTTCTCCGTGTAAACTACAAAAACGCGAATTAGTGAAAACCGGGTGTGCTGTACACGTCCTGAAAAGTGAAGCCAAAGCATTTCGATCGCTCCAGGTGGCTGGATGCAGTAGAACTCATAAACCCCGCCCTTTCCATGTAAACAAATGTCACGTGAGACAAAATAAATAATTAAATTACACTTCAAATAAATTTGTTCCAAAGATGGTTTCTGTCACTTGGGCAGTTTTTATCACGGTGATGTAAGTTCAAGTGTTCGTTTTTAAAATAAGTTTGGTTTTAGTTAGTTATTTGATGCTATAAAACTGGGTGTGACGTCGTGATTGACAGCTTCTCTGAGTGAAGTAGTCAGGGAGGCACCGACGGGCTTTTTTCGGGATATGTGCTCAGTAGTTGTATTTATTTTATTTTAACAAGCCTTAAATTGTACTACAATAAGACATTAAAACTGGAGCAGTCAGGGCACTTAAAAAAAGTTGAGGGGCATGTGGTGGCGATCGATTCTGCAAGAGTATATGGGCGGGACCTTGATGCAGCGGCCGCTTCAGCTCATACTGCGCAGACTCAGGCTCCAAACAACGTAATTAGCGCAAGATGTCAGCGCCATCTTGGGACATTGGTGGCTTCACTTCTCTACAATGAGGGGCATGTGGTGGCGATCGATTCTGTGAGAGTATATGGGCGGGACCTTGATACAGCGGCAGTCGTCCATCTTTTTTCTATTGCATTTAACAAGAACATACCCTACAAGAATACATACACTTACAGAGGATCACAAAGGAAACATCAAAAAGAAAAAAGAAGCATAGTCCATCTTTCAGTCTATGGTGAAGATGGTGATGTCATGCACATGCGTATTATGTGTTCAGTCTATAGGCATGTAGTGTTTCTTACAAAATGACATCGCTAACTACTGGCCTGGTGTGCATAATACAGCGTTTTTGGTTTTCTTGCGGATCCGTGTGAACAGGGATCGTTTTGACAGTGGTGTCGTCTGTACGCAAAACTTTTCAAAAATGCAAAGGAAAAACATTTTTTTAGTTTTTATGTATGTCGTTGTCATGTAAACAGACCCTATAAGGAGATTTGCTCAAAACCCATGCGATTAGGGGCGACACCGTTTTCAACTAAAAACGTAAAACTTTATATGCGTTTTGGCTGTATATTTACACGACAACGGTGTTTTGGATGCCTGAAAACGGAAACTTTTGAAAACATGTTTCAAAGTGCAAGTTTTTAAAAACGGTCTCCATGTAAACAACAAAAACGCAATCTGTGGAAACGATGACGTCATGCACATGCGTATTACATGCTCAGTCTATTGTGTTTCATCGCCATCTAATGGCCTGGCAGCAGAATACAGTGTTTTTAGTCGTTTTTACGGATAAGTGTGAATGGGGATCGTTTTGACAATGGTGTCGTCTGTACGTAGAAAACTCAAAGGAAAAACTTCTCCATTTGAAGCATATCGTTGTCGTGTAAACGTACCCTTACTTTTGTATGCGCAGTTGCGCACAAAAAAACTTGCACGCGACAAAAGAACATTCGCACGCTCACACGATACCATTTCCGGTGTACAGTATGTGGATTTCCCGTGCTCATACAGTTTCTTGAGCATGCACAAAAAACAGTTATCATCAAAAACATAATTTTAGGGGCTCTGTAAGTGGCCCGTGATGTGAGTATCCTACGTACTATTATGTCTCATTTCACTCTCTTTTATGCATCTTGATTAGGAGAAACATTTGAGATATTAAAAATTACTTTTTGTAAACTATGGATTTTTGTTGATAGATGTGATATTATTTAAACTAATAATAAAAATGGGCAAAAAAATGGAATTCCAGCACATTTTTCTTTTGCAACATGGAAATGAGAAGCTCAGATATTCTGTCGAACTTCTCTGGAGGAAAAAAATAGTCTTTCAGCTCCATCCATGAATAGAGTTTAATGTAGGCTACTTGAATTAAAAGTAACATAAATCTAAAATTAGAAGTAAATACAGTGAAGTTTTAAGCTCACATTTGTCAAAGTTGAATGACGATACTGACTTGAGGAAGGATCCTGGATCTTATTCATAAGCCTTCTGCTTCATCAGACGCTCAGGACGCTCAGGCTGATGGACACAGCAGATGAAGTGCCAGAGGGCAAAGATGCTACAGCCAGAATCAGACCTGAATATCATGAAGGATCTATATTTAGAGATTGCATTAGAGCCTTTTTGGATGTATGGAGAAGACATGCACCAAACACACACACATCAAAACTCACTAACGCCTCTGTGAGTGTGTGTTTCTGAAGATACGTTCTGCATCACAACAACCTGTCATTGTCCTTTGGCTTATTTCCTGTCTGGCCTCATTTTTTTCCTCTTTCTTTTTCAGTGTTTCATCTTTTTCTCCCTTTGGCTGTTTATGCTGTTGGTTTTTATGTTGGGAAGGTGTCAGACTGAATGAAGCATCTCGCTGTAGGGAAGCTCGGGGCTGATGAATGTGCTGTGGTGTTACTATCGCTGATGTTAATGCCAGATTCAAGTCAATCACAGGTGTTTCTTCTCCTGTTTTAACCGGGGGTCAGTGAAACCAAACGGATACACCGCTCAAACGTTTGCGCCTTTGCGGTCAATTAGGGTGTTTTAGAAAAAGCTCACCAAGGCTGATCAAAAATACAGTGAAAACACTAATATTGTGACATATAATATTATTATAATTTAAAATAACAGTTTTATATTTTAATATTTGTTAAAATGTAATTTATTCCTGTCTTTATTGTCACATGATTCATCAGAAATCATTCTGATATGCTGAAAATGTATTATTTTCAATGTTGAAACAGTTGTGCTGCTTAATATTTTTGTGCAAATTGTGATACTTTTTTCAGGACTCTTTGATGAATAGTTCAAAGCATTTATTTAAGAGCGACATGGACACACAAATCGGATCTGAACAGTTGCGATACACAACGGCTACATTCACACTGTCAGTCCGAATCCGATTATTTGTGTATCTGACTGGAATCTGATCTAAAATAATTGACTGACCACATTGTGTATCGCAACTGTTCAGATCCGATTTGTGTGTTCATGCCACTCTTTCGTTTTCCTGAATATCTGCATTGGTTTCTATAATAATGATGTTGCATTGGTAGGCATACGCCAAAAACAACAACAGCAACTGCAGCATGGAGGGGTTTGCAATTACAGATGTTGTCTTTTTTAAAAAATGTCAATGTATAGATGCTGGACTAGGTAGTGGCAGAAACGTAGGAAACTTTATTCGTCTCTGTTGGTTTCAAACACAAAACTGTTTACGCAGTGACTTTCAAGGTCAAGGTCAAAGTTTATTTATATAGCACCTTAAAACAACATGAATGCTGACCAAAGTGCTTCACGAGCAGAGCAAAATACACACATAGTAAAACAGAAACATGACAAGTATTCAATCCAAAAACTTAAAAGAATAAAAAACAGAAAAATTTATAATAGTCAAAAAAATAGCCATAACCTGGTACATCACAAAACTGCAACCCCTAGCTTTTAAGAGATGCATACAAAATAAAACCAAGTTACGAGTAAGCCTGAGAAAAAAGGTAGTTTTTAATTGATGCTTTAAAGACGCTTAATGTAGGAGAAGCTCTAATCGTTAAAGTTAGTGTGTTCCAAAGTTTTGGAGCATAGACTGAAAAAGACCTGTCTTCTGTAGTTTTCAAACGAGATTTCGGGACATTTAATAACAGCTGGACTGAATATCTAAGTGATATCTGAGGAGAATAAAAACTTAAAAGTTCTGATATATAAATAGGGGCAAGTCCATGTAGAGCTTTAAACACATAAATTAAAACCTTAAAATCAATTCTTTGTTTCACAGGGAGCCATTGGAGAGAGACCTGGATAGGTGAAATATGTTCCCTCTTTTTTGTCCCAGTCAGGGAACGAGCTGCAGCATTTTGGACAATCTGTAATCATGAGAGTGATAACTGACTGATTCCAGCATACCAGGCATTGCAGTAATCAAGCTTTGAGGAAATAAAAGCGTGAATAACGGTCTCCAAATCCCTAAAAGTAAGAAGTTGCTTTAGCTGGAAAAAGCTGGCCCTGCCTACTGAATTTATTTGTTTGTCAAACTTCAGATCAGAATCAAAGATGACCCCCAGATTTTTAACATAAGAGTGATTGTTTGACTGAAGATGCCCCAAGAAAGCACTGTATTTGTCAATCTGTGGTTTCCATTCTTTAATATCTTTTAAACATGCTAGCAGGGTAGAAACAGAATCACCACCAGAGTCTAATAGTAAACAGAGCTGGGTATCATCTGCATAGATGTGATAGGAGATCTTATGACGCTCAAAGATCGAGCGCGGTGGAAGCATGTAAAGAGAAAATAAAACTGGACCCAGAATCGAACCCTGTGGCACCCCACAGGTGATTGGCACTGGGGATGATGAAAATTCTCCAATTTCTACAGATATACTCCTATTTAAAAGATAAGACTCAAACCAATCTAAGGCAGCATCGCAGATGCCAACCTCGTGATTTAATCTTTTTAACAGAATACAATGGTCCACGGTGTCAAAGGCTGCGCTTAAATCCAACAGAACAAGGACTTCCACAGTTTCCAGAGTTGACGATAACAAAATGTCATTTGTCACTCTTAATAGGGCAGACTCAGTACTATGCTTAGCCTTAAAAGCAGACTGAAAAGGATCTAAGATGTTGTTTGAGATTAAATAAGGTGTAAATTGATTTAAAACCACTTTTTCCAGAACTTTTAGCAAAAAGGGCAACTTAGGGAGACATAGTCTGAAAAGCAGACAGACTAGAAGGACTAATCTGTAAATTATAACAACTTTTGGATGAGGATGATCAAATCTGAGACCTAATACTATGAAGAAGCTGCAAAACTTCTCACACAGATCTGCACTTGGAACTAAACTGGATGCAATTGGAGGATTAAACACAGAGTTTAAAGTGGAAAATAGAGTCTTTGGACAATGGGGGTTTTTTGCAATCAAACTGAAAAAATAGTTAGCCCTTGATAAAGAAACAGCTTTGTGATATTGCATTTTGTCCCGTTTCCATATTCTTTCTGCCCTTCTACATTTTTTCCTTAAAGCTCTAATGTCTTCATTTAGCCAGGGCTGCTTATTTCGTTTGGTTTTCTTAACTTTGAGAGGAGCAACTGCATTTAATACTTCAGTACAAGAAGCATTGAAATTAATAACCATATCCTCAACATCCATGCCTTGTGTTTCAGCATGTTTCCTATAACAATGTCTGACGTTTTTTACGTGCCGTGAGAAAGTCACAAACCATGCGAAATGCAATCAGAGCGGTCAGACTGAAACAGATTTCCAGAAACGTGATTTGAATAGGATTTCAAACCACATATGAATGTAGCTTGAAACAGATTTGTAAAAATTGCATTTAATGTGATTTTTGTCTGTTCACACTTCTGATAAATCTGATTGGATTTCAACCGGATATGCACAAAAATCGCATTTGGACTGACAGTCTGAACGTAGCCAATGTGGACCGTCAATAATTTTAGATCAGATTCCAATCAGATATACAAATAATTGGATTTAGACTGACAGTGTGAACGTAGCATAAGACACCCCATGCCATGTAGAAAAACAATTATCTAAGTCTGTTTGCAGAATCTCTACAGTGCCCTCAGGTGAAGCATATGAAGTCTTGATTTGCTCTGAATGACTCTCAGATGAGCATCAGCTTTGGGCCACGTCGATGTTTCATGCAAGCTTGATTTTCTCTGGTTTGAGCTCTGATTGGTGAATACACGTGTGTGACACATGCTCACAGATTCAGAGCATTGATCAAAATCTCCTCTGAAATGAGATGGACACCAACAGACAGAAAAGCGTGTAAACTGCAGTGATTTGTTTATGTGTGCATTGATTTCTCATCAATCCTGACAGCATGGCATGCGTTTGCGACTCACAGAGCGCTAGTGTGGAGAGATCACTGAAGAGTGTCAGTGAATTTGTTCCTCACATGTAACAGCAGCACAGAAAAGCTCAACAGATGAACGGTTAGATGTGTGTTTTATTGACGGTTGTGTGATTCAATCTGGCTCCAAATATGTTTGACATCTTAGACCAGAAAACGGCTCCTTTGAGCACTGTCAGATCGACGTCATCAATAATTAGGATGATGCATGGTTCATCTGAGTGGTTTTCCAACAAATATAACAGTGCATGCACTGCTGACTCCTCACGTTCATAAATGACTGATATCTCTGAGGGCTGTGTGGATCACTTCCTCATGAGCCGCTCCATTAAACAAATTACAGCTATTACGTCTCTGCAGCGTAACAACATGTTGTCTGATGAATTATGTTAGTATACGGCAAAGTTGGCCATCTGGAAAACTAGGAAAAATATAGGTACTGGGAATGGATGCGGAAAGATTGATAACTTTTAGAGAAAATTTTTTGGATGAAAAACATTTTTATTTAAAAAAAAAAAAAAAAATGCTTATACACTACCATTCAAATATTTGGAGTCAGTAAGATTTCTGTTTGAAAGAAATTAATACTTTTATGGAATTAGGATGCATTCAATTGTTCAAAAGTGACAGTAAAGACATTTCTATATTTATATTTCAAATAAATGCTGTTCTTTGAACTTTCTATTCATCAATAAATCCTGAAAAAAATTATCTTGGTTTCCATAAAAATATTAAGCAGCACAACGGTTTTCAACATTGATAATAAAAGGAAATGTTTCTTGAGCAGCAAATCAGCATATTAGAATGATTTCTGAAGGATCATGCGACACTGAAGACCGGAGTAATGATGCTGAAAATTCAGCTTTGATCACAGGAATACATTTTAGAATAAATCAGGCCTGTGTGAGTGTGTGTACTTGGTATTGCCTATGTTAAGGGGACCAAATGTCCCCAAAAGGATAGTAATACTGGTAATTTGGGTATGTTACTTTAAGACCCATGTTTGGGGTTTCCCAGAGCCTTGCATTCGTGGGGAGACTGACGGAGGCGAATATATGATGCGCCATTCTGTTCTGCTTTGTGCTTTTCTTTAAACAAAATACAATCGTTAACGATAACCTGTGTCATGTGGATCATTTACATCGCACAATAGGTTACATGATGAGGAAAACTGCTTATAAATCATATGAAATGTATGTTTTTTGAAAATCTAAAAATGTAGAAAGTTTTCTGTGATGGGTAGGTTAAGGAGTAGGGGACAGAATATACAGTTTGTACATTATAAAAATAATGTCTATGGAAAGTCCCCATAAAACATGGAAACCTGTGTGTGTAAGTGTGTGTGTGTACCTCTGGCACTTTGGCTGTGTGTCTCCTCTGAAACATTTGGACACATCTGACACACAAACACACACACACACACACACACAGAGGGGTTATGCAGAGAGATGTAGGCAAGATCTGATTCCAGTTGCATCTGTTTTATGAAAAGCAGCTTCAGCGTCACATTACGTTATCATTAAGCTAATATTATATTAGCATTACATTAGTATTTCTAGAGTAATTTAGTGCTGGAGGCTTTCAGAACACTGAATATGTACATGTTTATAAAACATAACGTCTCAAACGAACAGCCTCTCTATAAATGCGAGCGGGTCTGCATGTTCCATTATTGACCGTGAAACACTGAACCATTAAAATGTGTAATTCCACGTCTGCCAGTTATGAAAAGCCATCTACCCCTCATTTACCAAAGGGCATTGCTTTATTTACTTCTGCATGCAGATACTGGCCTCTGTTTATACAGCCTTTTTCCCTCTCTTTCGGTCGCCTCTCTCTCTGGTTGAAGTGTTCAAGAGAGCCTCTTGTATAAATTCTCTCTTTCCGTTGTCACACATGTACACACGCATGCCATTCTGAGTGTGTGAAGGCCTCTCAAAGAAAAATCACTCATGTTCGTCATTATTACATGAAGAGTTGGTGTGTGACCTCGTCCAGCAGTCCCTCATCAAACGCTCCACTTTATGTCAGGATGAGCGTTTTAAAGAGAATTGAGCCCAAACCCCGTCACACGGAGCACCTGAGCCTTTTTACAGTTCCCGAGCGTATATTGTGATGAAATACTTTATGGAATTAATGACACATTTTACAATTATAGAAACCATTCCCCCTTATTATTGTGAGAAAAAGACTGAAATTTAAGTCATTGCTTGCTAAATATGATCCGCAGTGCATTTTCATGGCCAAATTCACTAAGCCACTTTTGTGTGCAATATTTCATTTATTCAATAGGTGGTCAACAGATGTTTTTGTATAGTTTATTTTGATCATAATTGTTACTTTTGTTTCATTTTAATGAAATGTACTGTTCAAAAGTCTGGAGTTAGTAATATTTTTTTTTTTTTGAAAAAATTGTAATACTTTTTAATCAGCAAGGATGCATTAAATTGATCACACGTGTTAAATACATTAATAATGTTATAAATACATCACAATTTGCACAAAAATAATAAGCAGTGTTTTCAACACTGATAATAATAAGAAATACTTCTTGAGCAGCAAATCAGCATATTAGAATGATTTCTGAAGGATTGTGTGACACTAAAGAGCTGAAAATTCAGCTTTGCATCACAGGAATAAATTACATTTTAAAATGTATTACAACAGAATACAGTTTTTTAAAATTATAATAATATTTCACAATATTACTGGTTTTACTGTATTTTTTATCAAATAAACTTTCAAGATTAAAAACATTTACTGACCTCAAACCTTTGACCGGTAGTTTATTTTAGAGTAAATACTATAAATGTGAGTATTATAGCAGATCTCCATACCGTCATGAGTAAGTTTAATCATTTAATGATTTGTCAGCCCATCGGCTAATCTTTAACATTTTGGATTTATCTATTTTTAGACTTTACACACACACAAAAAAAAACTTTTTCTTTTTTTTCTATCATGGACAATTGCATGACAGGTTTTCTACACTTTTCCATTTATTTCAGCCTGTCGCACTATTGAGTACCTCAGAGATGACGTGTTTTTGTATGCAAAACCCGAAAGCGAGTTAGCATTTTAGGACTTCCGGTTCCATCGCCCTAAAGCTTTTTATATCGCCTACTGTTAGCTTTTTATATCTGACAACTTTATTTAGGCTTCAAAATGTATAAATGTTGTGTTAACTTGTAAAGATTGTCTTGATAGACAAAACGTGTAAGTGTCATAACCCTTTGTTAAACACAGAGCTTATTTTTTGCGATTTTCCAAAAGTCTATGGGAAAAATGCATAGGCTTTTGATCGAGGGAACCCGTGCGCCGCTAACTTCCGGGTTGACTTACAAAAACACGTCATCCTTGAGGTACTCTATTGACTGTTGGCAGGGAGTTTGATTGACAGGCAATCTAACTAATCATAACGCCGAATCCGCCATTATGTCCGACAAAGCAGTCAGGGGAGTTAGTAGATTACGTCGGTGGACTTGAACATGAAAAATGGTGTGTATTGACGTCTTTCCGCAGTTGAAACACCATTTTTTCTGATGTTCTTTCATGCTTATTTGATGCTATAAATTAACTAGTAAGAAGAGATGATTGGTTCACGAGCCACTTGAACTGAGGAGCTACAGCGATCTGTCACAACACATTAAAGAGCCACAAAACGGTATTTATTTTTTAAATTTCTTTAAAAATTACAATCATTGAAATATGAAAGTTTGTTTCATATCGAAAGTAACCTTCTTTGTCTTGTCTGTCGACGCGTTGTTAGTGTCCTCTTTGCTCCGCATGTATCTTTATCACTGCGTGAGAACATGATATGTGGTCAGTAATGCATTTAAAATGGAAAAATCAAATTTGCCTTGATCTTTTGACATATAAGAGGTCTTTGTACCATTAAAACATCCTGCAAGTTTCATAGCTTAAAACATCCTCCTCATTATAAACAAAGCATTTATTTAATAAAGCTCCAAAACAGCTTGTTTGGATATTGTGGGATCTGTGATGTCACACGGGCAAATATCTTTGCATATGACTGCCTCCAGAGCAAGACATCGATGACTAGTTATACATCATGATCACAGGGAATCTGGTGGGTTCTGATTGGCTGTCAGTGTTTTTATCGTTCATCAGCTAGAAAAAAAATCATTCTGAAAGTGATTCCAACAATATTGGTTCTCTGTGCCATTATCGTTGTAGTTGCGGTGTGGACTCTGCTATTCTTTTATATTTAGAACATATTTTAAGAATTATATCTTTATCGTTATCTTTATAGTTATTGTCCCACTGCTAAAAGGAATTTAAAAAAGTGTATTTCTGCCTTTAAACTCTAATTTGAACTGTCTTTCGCCATTGACTTCCATTGCAAGTGCATTGCTGTAAACACAATTTTTATTTTTGCTAACAGAGAAATATTTTCTGTGGTCATCGACAGCATGTCACAGATTCTGTCGATAGAGCTTAACTTGTATTGAACCTGAAACATTCCTTTAATCCGTATAAAATCTCAATAAGTCATTCTTGAAACACAAAGAGGCCACAGAAAGTCACACAAGAGACCCTCCATTCGCTTATATCGTAGCGATTTCAACATCTCGATCTGTGCGCACTGGTTAGAGGGCCAACGGAAATACATTCCTGTTCAGACAAGTTAATACGTCTGTGTGTGCGAATGATATCCTCGGAGAAATGGAAGATTAATGCTACAACAGTGGCCTCCTATCTGCCAAAGTGCGTCACTCTTTCTTCTCTCCCGCTGTACTCTCCACTGCATGGATGCAGGAATGAAATAAACGAAGCAGGGGGGGCGCCACACAGTTAGCCGGGATCAGTCAGAAATTTGGGTCAGATTCCAATAAATACATATCACACAGCTTATAGTAGGTCGTAAAATAATGAACAAAGACATAGCGCACTATATTAGGTTTCATAGAGTTCTACAGGTTGAGTTCAAGTGAACAAACATTCACACACACACAGGTGCATATATGAGTGAGAGGATGTTTTTGCTTAAATGACTCATTTAAGTTGTGTGGCTGTATTATTAATAATTAATAATATAAATATAATTAATAATAAATTAAAAAAAGTGATTTATAAAACTACATTTAACAAATGTAAAAAATAATAAAATAAAATAAAAATACACCATAATGGTTATCAGGTTAACAGTTTCAACCAGCCTGACACAGCAATACTGGCTCAACCAATGGCATGAGTTGGGGGCGGGACTATCTGTATGTTTGACCAATAGTGCAACAGTCAGGTTCTGGAAGTAAAAACTCGATTAATTTTTCCCATAGGGAAACTGATTTTTAACGATAACTAATAAAAGACAGCCCTACTGTGAGCTATGAGGTTGTTAATCAATAGTATTTGCTTGTATTGAAGACGTCAGCCCACATTATTTCAACTTATTTTTTAAAATAATCATGTTTAACGGTGGGATTCATGGTGAAAAACTACATTACCCATGATGCTGTACAGAAAAATTCCACCGATCAGAGTTGAAACAAGCAAACCGCACCAAAAGAGCTATTTAGCTCCGCCCACTCCCATGAAGCATTGCGAATTATGTAATCAAGATGGCCTCCCTGGGCTGCGTTCCAGTCCGTTTATTTAATATATCATAGAGTTGTTTGTGGTGGGGTAAATTAAACGCGATATGCGGTGACGTCATAATCGTGTTGCGTTGTGGGTTATGGAGCTGCCTGAAGTGTACATATGAAGTAGGCTCGCTCCCTCGATTTTGATTCTGTCCATATAAACTTCCCTCATCCACTTAATGAAGTGGAACGCACTTCAAAATGGTGGTAGGGATTCCCCTGAGGGGAAGTGCTTAGGGAAGTTCGCAAGTGCGTGTCTAAAACTGGAGTGGAACGCAGCCCTGGTCTCTCAAAATACCTAAATATTTGCATATATTATGTATAAAACTACATTACCCATGATGCTGTACAGAAAATTCCACCAATCAGAGTCGAAACAAGCAAACTGCACTAAAAGAGCTATTTAGCTCCACCCACTCCCATGAAGCATTGCGAATTATGTAATCAAGACTGCCTCTGTGGTCTCTCAAAATACCTAAATATTTGCATATATATATGCATATTTTGCAATAAACTTAGAATATATTGTTCTTATATATATAATCAACATTTTTAAATTAGTAGTTTTATATTTCTCCATTTTTAATTCCATTATGCTGTTCACAATGCTTCATGGGATTGTAGTTCTTTCTGTTACTAAAGTCGTTAAGTACCCAGTCTTGTACCTTTGTATTTTTGTCCGGTTTTCAAATACTTTTTTGCTTCAAATCAAAGTTTGTAATGTTATGATTCACCTCGTAGCTGGTTGGTTTGGTTCATTGCTTATAACGCTTTGACAAAGACTTTTTCAAAATCCATATAGGAGAAATGAATGGAAAAAATACTTCCGGAACCAACGCCGCTGAAAAAGTGGCCGGGCACTGTTGCACTCTATGGCAGATGGGAGGAGTGATCAAGAAACCTGTTTGGGGTCCATCAGAAGTAAATGTTTATTTTGCAGTTTTAATCCTTTTTTTTTTTTTGTAAATTGTCTTAACTTGTGGCACTCTGATGAAGTAAAGAGTCAAGACAGGGATATTTCTTCATAAAACACAAAATATGGAAGGTCAAGTGCGTACAGTTTTAAATGCAACATGCTCAGGTTGTATACTGAATATTGAAAAAAATATATTTCAAATCATACAACACATACAGAAAACATCTCATACTGCGCACATACTTATGCATACTGCTTAAATACCATAGTATGCCATTCTGAATATATCCATTCACATTCTGCCAGAAGTCAGAAAGGTGTACTGGCCCTATAGTTCACAAGAGGCAAATGTCCCCTGATTCCAGAGTGGGAGTGTGAGAAAGACAGCTGACCTTTCAGTTCACCCGGGGCAGGTAAGACTCTGATAGAAGCGGACACCCGAGCAAAACCCTGCTTTCAAATACCAGAACAGGGTGTTTGATGGGTAGGAATGTCTGCAGCTCCCTGAAGATGATAGTACACACTGGGTAAGGACAAACACAAACAGCAAGCGATTGGTTTCACTGCAATGTGTTAGAAAGCCCTTAAAAAACGTCAGTAGGCCTACACATTAGGGGTGTAACGGTTCTCGGTAAAAAAATCGAACCGTACCGTTCTCCACACGCGGTTCATCTCATATCTGACAACGCATACACATCTATGGTTTGTTGAAAACAAATAAAACAGACAGAGTTAGCCTAATATATGTTTCTGCCGATGGATACGCATCCCTTAACTTTGTTCAGTGCGAGTGCCGTTGTCTGTGCTCGAATATGACCAGTCATTTACGCCGTCATCACCCGTGTGTTGACAGCGCGCGAGCGCAGGTGAGACCTGAACAGCTCATTTAAGCCTTGCCAATTTAAATATTCGAGCGCAAGACGCGAAAGAGAACGCGCGCTGAAGATTTGTGCATTCATCCGACGCGTGCATGCGGAAGCCCGTGTACAGCGCGCAAATATTGAGTTCTCTTTCAAGTCTTGAGCTTGAACTGACAAATTCACACAAAAATCATGTCAACATGCACGTCTTGGCGAGTATCCTAGCAAACATAGTAGGTTATGTCTTAAGTGAACTTAAACGCATGTGTTCAGTAGGCTATCAGTCTACTGTATCCGTGCATTGTATCTTATTTGTTGTTTACACGGTTCAAAAACTTGCACTTTGGAATCCATTTTCACCAAAACGCCGTTGTCGTGTAAATGAACGGCCAAAACGCATAAAAAGTTTTCTGTTTTTAGTTGAAAACGGTGTCGTGTAAACAGCCCCTTAAAGTGACAGCCGCCTAATTTCCCTGCTGTCTGTGTTTTTAATGTTAATCAAACAACAAAAGACATGGAAATTACTCACTGCTCTTGATTGAATTGCTTTTGTAACCTTAATAATGATTCATCTTTATTTAATTTATAGACTAAAGATTATATGCAATGTTGTTTTTACATCTGATTAGCTATTTTATTCAATTTCTGTTGGCCTACCTGAAAACTACTGATACCTGAAAAACCTGAAAAGCACTGTTTATTTTATTTGTATCTTTTCTCTATTGTATTTTTTGTGCTGTTGCTTGTAGTTTGATTATTTGTTCTTATTTTCTTTATTTTTATTTGACAGTATAGTCCTTTTTCCCCTGAACATACCACATACCAAATCATAGCCTACAGAAACCGTGCCCCTTACCCTGATTAAAAACCGTAAGTTGAACCGTTGCTCCCCAGTACACATACACAGCACATTTTACATTACTTAAAGTAGCTGAATGAACATCATTTTTAAGGGTCAGATCATGAGATAATAGAATTATAGATTATAGAATAATTACATGAGATAATCTATTATTACATGAGATAATAGAATAAAAATTACTATAAAAGTACACTGCAACTTAAAACTTCCAACAAGAACATTTACTGAACTACAGCAAAAATGACTCATCTATACTTTCCCACAATTTCCTGACGTCACACAGATAAATACATGTTGCTGTTTGAGCAGCAAACTCAAGCACAGCACACAAGGGCGGTGTTCCTTAAACAGACCACTTAGAGGGTGAAAAATAGTCACGAAACAGAGAAAAAATAAATATAATCATAAAAATGCTTGATATGACTGCATTAAATCTTTATACTGTGGTCGGGACCATCTGCTGACTGCTGAAATAATATTTAATGCACCCTAAAACACCCAGACATCTTTTGGCATTTGAGACATTATTCAGTTTTCTTATGAAGCTGTTTTCAAGGAACCACACATGCACACACACATTCTGATTGGGTTTTGACCTGCAGGTGACTTTCAAACTAAGAGCAATTAGGTTTAAGAGCAGTGAATCTCTGTTTTACTGAGGTGAAACGCTGTTATTCAGCTCACCTGACACAGTTGGTTCACTGTAGGTGTAAGAAAATAACACCAGTCTGAGACAATTAGTGGACAGTTATATTAATAAGCAAGTGAAAAGTTCACCTGCCTCATTATATTACAATGAATAAATGTTAAAAGGTTAGTTTACCCAAAAGTTAAAAAAAAAAAATATATATTATTTACTCCCAAATTATTAATTACTATTTACTTTTATTATTTACTCCCATTCATGTTGTTTCACACCGTTGTGACTGTATAACACAAAATACATTTTTTAAAAGGCTGTCCATGTTGTTGTTTTTTTTATTTGCACAGAAGAAAGCAGCTCATACAAGTATGAAATGACATGATGGTGAGTAAATGACAGAATTTTCTTTTTTTAGTTGAACTATTTCTTTAAAGCACCCAATCATACCTCACTGACTCACTGTGACATTCATTACTTCAATCAGTCCACCTTACCATCCTCCCACTGCAGTGAAATTCCCTCATGTTTCCCTGCGCTGAGAATCAGGAGTGCACATCTTCACTATAGATGAAGATAAGAAGTCAATCTCAAAGAAATAATAAAAAACAACACCAACTGGGTTTGTTTAGGAGGTCGTAGATGTGCACAAGTCTTTTAGTGTCTTTTTAAGCTGATGTTTTAACATGTGAATTTAAATGTATGCATATATTTAACGAATATACGTTTAAAATGATTAAAAAAACAAATTGTTTTGTTTATAGTACTTATTTTGAATATTATATAGGCCTACTCTATACACTATATATATATATATATATACACACACACACACATATATACACACACATGCACATACATACAATAATTAAAAAATATCTCTATTTTTGTCTCTTGTATTCATTAGAAAGCCTACTAGTATGTATTCTAATAGTGATTAGAACATAATCAGTTAATAATCACTGCATGTTCCTTACTATAACTTATTAGATGCCTATTTATGAATCAAGGGAAATCTCATTTGTTACATTTCTTAACCTGCTACAGTTCTTTTACTACTGTGAATGCCTTTATTGTTTTTAGCATTTCATTAATATGCCTAAAATTAAAAAAAAAAAAAATGTTTCTAAAGTCTATGTTTTACTAGTAGTCTATTCAATTAAATTAGTACTAGTAAAACAAACTAGAATAAACACTAGGCATCTGTCATGCTCTCTCTCTTTCTCACTCACTCACTCACTCGCGGACTCACATCAATTGATCCATACAGGCAGCCCCCCCTCTTCTATTTATGTGAGGGGGTATAAAAGGAGCAGTCTGGTCGGGAGCTCTCGGAATTTTTCTCTTTTTGCTCAAATCCACGCGGACAGACGGCACGGACATGTCGGGCACTTCGCGCGCACAGCTGTGTTTCCTCCTGTTGAGCGTCACGGCTCTCCGAGGACACGCGCGCTTTCTGGACATACAGGTGAGATATTCACACCTGCTCACCTCTCTCTCACACATAGACACAATCATTAGAGTAGCTTTATACAACTTTTGATGTTACTGTGACCTCAATATATGTGTTTTTTATTAGTACTTTGGCATTTAACATTCATTACACAATGTAATGTTTGTATATGATAAAAAAAATATATGATATATATCTGTAGCTAAATGATGTGTATGTACAATTCTTATACCATTTATTGTGAGTGTATGCACTGTGAAATATGTTTGTCAGGTAACTTAAAACATTTCTTTAAAGTGGTAACATCTAAATTGAAAGGCTTGATTCAATGCAAAACCATTGTTTAATATGACTAAAGCTGACTATATTGGGTTACACCATGGTGAAAGAAGTTTTAGTAGTGCACATATGCTTTAGCATTAAATATGTATGATTAAATATATGTTTTTGTATATTATAATGTATTTTGTATAATATTTTAGAGCCTTTTTATGAAACTTTCAAGCTCTTTACAACCATTTTGGAAAAATCCTATTGTTATTTTCTTGAGCACAACTGATTGAAATGCAATCCTAATGTATTAATATTGCTTATTTTTACCATGTCTTGTGTCTTGTTGTTTTATCAGGATAACGAGATCAGCCCGGAAGGATTATTGTCTCTTCTGAGCTCTGAATTAAAGCGAGAGTTACCAGAGGAGTTTGTGTACCGCAGAGCGCTGAGTGAGTGACAACCTCTGGGATTTCATTTGCCAAAAAACACACGTCTCACGATGACGTATCATGATGCTGACTTCATATTTGTTTTAATAAATACATTTTTTAACTGTCCAATTGATATGGTAGCACAATATGGCACAGCTTAATATTTAAAGAGTGGTTATTCATCACATATACTATGTATATTTTCATATGGTACAGCCCTTTCACCTTTTCTTGTCTTTATCTTCCTCAGGATGTCTGGATATGGTGGCCATAGAGGGTCAGTTTACGTTTACAGCAGAACGTCCACAGTTAAACTGTGCCGTGTTTTTCATTGGCGAGCCTAGTGACATCATTAGCATCGAGTATGATTCGGTCAACATCGACTGCAGAGGAGGAGACTTCATAAAGGTGAAATGTTCACACATGCACTGTAAAAAAAGATTGTTGGTTTAACTTAAAAAAGTAAGTTACCTGGTTACTTTGAAATTTTGAGTTCATTGAAATTAAAAATTTGAGTTAATACAATGAAGGCTATTGGTTTAATCAGTGGAAACTCAAAATATTATGTTATCTGAACCATGAGTTGATTTGACAAAAGAAAAAGTGTGATAACAAATCATGAAAATAATTTTTTACAGTTTGCACATACACAGTTCATCACCCATAACAACTTACATACTTGTTGTTTTTCTGTCTTGATTACAAAATGTCATTTAATTGTATTACAGACACTTATTTTATTATACATATGGAGAAAAAACAGCAGGTGTGTTTGGGTGTATATCTGTACCTGTGGATTGTACACTAAGCATCACGTGTGATGTCATTTTAAGCCGAACCATACACAAACAACCATATTTACATTCTGCTCTAAAAAAAAAAAAATGTAATAAAAAATCCAATTAAGCAAAACTGCAAAAGTACTTCTAAACTAATTTCGTCATACATTCTGAAAAAGTTCAGCTTTCATAGACTGTGCAAGATTTATGCCAATTAAATGCAGTTTAATTGGACTGAAAAACGCACACGGGATATTGTTACAGTTAATGTACTGAATTAATTCCTGTTCAATGGAACGAACATGAAATAAGCGGAAATTCATTACAATTTATTAGCACTGAAACAAAACTGGCATGAACTCAACTGACCTGGAACTATAGCAGTCGGGTTTGAACTGAAGGGAATTATGTAAACTGAACCTGACCTGAACTAAAATGAGTTCAACACAGTTAACTTGAACTGAAAAGAACTACACTGGGGAAAAAAGATGGCTTTAAAACAATTTTCACTCAGAAATTGCTAGTATATTTCAGAAATAATTACAAAGAAATGGAAAGTAACACATTGAATCAAACATTATATTTTGAAGTAGTGTAAATGTACTCCAATAATCAGCTTTGAACAATCATTTTTATAGTACATTGAATGCAGTAAATGCTGTTAAATGCGAACTTTTTTTTTTTCTTGAAGGTATTTGATGGCTGGGTTATGAAGGGAGAGAAGTTTCCCAGCACACAGGACCATCTTCTTCCTCTGTACGAGCGTTATTCCGATTACTGCGAAACTGGAGTGTCTCGACCAATCACACGGTCATCTCAGAACGTCGCCATGCTGTTCTTCAGACTCCACCAATCAGGAAGCAGCTTCACAGTAACATTCCGCAAACTCATCAACCCGTTCCGTAAGTGCACGTTTTTTTTAAAACATGGCATTTTGCAAGTACTAATGGACTTTTGGTTTCGTCCCAAAGGGTTCAGAGCATTTAGACTTAGACATATGGCTCATGCAGAATCCATGTTTAAAGCTTAATTTGTAAAATACTGATGGTTAACCATCTGTCTCTCTCTCTTTTTGTAGCCTGTAATGTTGTCTCTCAGACCCCAGAGGGCAGTTTCACCATGGTCATTCCACAGCAGCACAGGAACTGCAGTTTCTCCATAATCTATCCAGTAGAGATCCAGATTGGAGAGCTCAGTCTTGGTCAACACAATGATCTCAAGGTGAGCATACAGGTACATCTGATTTCTGGTCAAGAAACATTTACACAAAATATGTCCGTATGATGAGTTTGAGACTTCTGCTTTATCTATTTAGCGGTCCATTCTCGGCTGTGCTGGTTCTGGAGACTTTGTCGAGCTTCTGGGCGGAAACGGCATGGACACATCCAAGATGTTCCCTATGGCAGATCTTTGTTACTCCTTTAATGGACCAGGTGAGAATTCCCTCTTCATCTCATGTGCATCTTCACATCTACATTTAGAGTGCAAAGAATCTTATAAACCTGCCCATATCTCTCTTCCCTTCAGCTCAAATGAAGGTCGGCTGTGATAACACTGTGGTCAGAATGGTGTCGAGCGGGAAGTTTGTAAATCGAGTTAGTTTCCGATATCGGCTACTGGGCCACCAAGAGCTTCAGCAGATGAAGGGCAACAGCGTTGAAGACGTGTGTTTAAGAGCATAAGACCCTCTCCCTGTTCCCTGCTCTTGTTAGGGGGGATGCCAAACTAACTTGAGTTTGAGCCTGTATATTTTCCTTATTAAAAAATTATTTATTTTTTGCCTCATCTTTTCATTTGACTCTTCTGTTCTTTTTAATATCATGAACTTGTAAGATCTGTGGCTGATGTTAAATAAAAATATGTACTTGTGTTGGTGCACATCACTGTTTTGTTCAGCATGTTTCATTTTGAAGTGCCCAAATTAAAACTGGAATCTAGCGAGCGGTACTGCACAAGTATTAAAATACAGTATGTACGAAAAATGTAATTGTCTTTATTTATTTATCTGTATTAAAGAACTTTTGTAATAAAATCAGTCGACATGAGCAAAGCAAACTCTGGTTACAGTAATTATTAATTTTACATCAGAAAACACTGACATTTACTCATCAAATTATCTAAACTAGTTATGTCACAAATTACTTGGTGAACTTACTTGGTGAAGCCTGAACTTACAGTGCAAAAGGTGAATATATATATATATATATATATATAATGAATTTGCAATGCTTATCGTTTTTTTTTTTTCAGTGCCATTAAAACAGCAGAATCTAATTATCTGACTTAATTTGTGTTATATGTAATTTGTGTTACCCAATGTCAGCAGTCATCATGCGCTAAAAAGCAATTATTGCTTGAGAATATCAATGCTGATTTATGAATGCAAAGTAAAATGTCAAAGCGCTCTAGTATATATCAGCTGCATTGTTATTAAGCCATTTTATCCAAAAATGTAATCACATCTAAAACTCTACATGCCAGGACAAGATACACGACTATCCTTTTAATGAGCTCAAGTCATTTGGGCCTCTTCATGAAAATTGCTGCCCTGAATTCAATAGACTGCAATTAATCACTATTGTTAAATCAACAGATCGATTAATGTTTTATCGTCACACTCTTGTACTGCAGATGCTCGCCATTATTGCTGACAAACTGCTCACATCATGAGCGCAGAGGAGTTTGCCTTATCCTGTCAAATCTGTCCTATGATGGAGGACACGTCTTTCTTGTGCATGCGCCAGGCGTCGTCAAGGTCCCCTCAACATCTTGACTGTCCCCCAACATGACGCAGACACTAAAAGAAGTGGTGGTACTTAAAGGAATAGTTCACCCAAAGTTATTATTATATACTGCTATTTAAAAATGGGTTTTAGGTGCGGTTATATAAACTTTTCCTGCTACCAGCCTAAGATGGTAGCAGGAACATAACACATTATGTTATTGGTCCATGCAATAAATGCATGTCCCTGAATGAACATGGTTTTATAGCATACTTTTTAACTGCTTGGGTAATGTTAATGGGATGACCCATTGGGTGTCCCCCTCAGCTGAAATCGTGTTCCATCGCCAGGCTTTGCTGGGGAGGAGGGAGGGGGCATGAGATCATTGCAGGGAGGGCTAAGCCCCCCCTTGACACCAGGCCTGAGTTGGATGCATTTAGCCTAAATTACATTCTTTTTGTGCCAGATAAATACTGATTTTTTTGTAACTGAATTATATAATGTAGCTGCTCCTGGGAAAAATCAAGATTTTAATGTTGTTTTAATGTGTGTGTTTGAGAAACTACGACTCTTATTTCGTCTTTGTGGGATTTGATGAGACGGGTCGTCTCACGCTTGATTTAAAGATGAGTTTTAAGGAATAAAATTATTGATTACAGGGGGACTTTAAAGTGCTTTAGTATAGTCGGTAGCTTGCAGTTTAGTTTTTTAGTTTTCAACGCTGCTTTGCTTTAAAATCATTAAGCACCTAAAATTTTAAAAAAAAAATACACAATAAATCAGACCTAAACTTGACATGAATAACACAATCCACTCACATTAAAGGGTTAGTTCACCCAAAAATCTTCGGAGCACAAGATATTTTTGTTGAAATCCAATGGCTCAGTGAGGCTTGCATAGCCAGCAATGACATTTCCTCTCTCAAGATCCATTAATGTACTAAAAACATATTTAAATCAGTTCATGTGAGTACAGTTGTTCAATATTAATATTATAAAGCGACAAGAATATTTTTTGTGCACCAAAAAAAACAACGATTTATATAGTGATGGCCGATTTCAAAACACTGATTCAGTAAGCTTCGGAGCGTTATGAATCTTTTGTGTCGAATCAGCGGTTCGGAGCACCAAAGTCACGTGATTTCAGCAGTTTGGCGGTTTGACACGTGATCCGAATCATGATTCGACACAAAAGATTCATAACGCTCCGAAGCTTAATGAAGCAGTGTTTTGAAATTGGCCATCACTATATATTAGTGAATATAGTATATATTATATATATTTAGTTTTTTTGGCGCACCAAAAATATTCTCGTCGCTTTATAATATTAACATTGAACCACTGTACTCACATGAACTGATTTAAATATGTTTTTAGTACATTAATGGATCTTGACAGAGGAAATGTCATTGCTGGCTATGCAAGCCTCACTGAGCCATCGGATTTCAACAAAAATATCTTAATTTGTGTGCCGAAGATGAACGAAGGTCTTACGGGTGTAGAGTGTTGCTATATAGATCTAGATCGAGTAGCCTAAAAAATCAAACCAAAAAAATCATTTGACAACAACAACAACAAAAAGTTTAGGCTATTTAATATGTTGTGTGAATCACCATACAGAATGTTTTATGAATGAAATGTGTGTTTGCATGTGTGTGTGTGTTTAAGAAACTACGACTCTTATTTCGTCTCTGTGGGATTTGATGAGACGGGTCGCCTCGCGCTTGATTGAAGGTTGGCGTTCACATTATCCCGGTCGGAACCACGCGCTCCAGAGAGAGTTTAGCAGAATAATTGATAACGAACTGAGAATCCCAGCAGGACGTGCAAAGAGGTAAGCACAGCTGCGCTAGTCCCCTACTGCGCACATCAGCGCAGAAATCAGCCAACGGTGGAAATTACACCACCACTGCCACACGTGGGACTGTTAGTGAGAATAAGCAAGAGAGAAAGACAAAAAAGAAGGAGAAAGAGAAAGAGAGATATTGAGATTGAGGGAGAGGGTTGCGTCATGAGATGTTTTAGCACAGCCTAGCTGAGTTTCACAATAACATAATGTAGCCTATTGCAAAACATGTCAAAGTCATCAAATCAAGATGTAAAATGACAGCTGAATTTGAGAGCTTTATTAGAATCACTGTAATGAGAGGCGTTAAAATGTATTAGCTAATAATTGTTAATTTGCTAACAATGTGCAGTTAAAGATCTGGGGTTGTAACTGAAAGTTTGCAACTTTAAAACTCTCAAAAAGATTGTTTCCAGGCCTGTATAACTTTCGTTTTTTTCTAAAGGTACATTTTTGAATAAAACGTTTTCCGTGCAACTACAATGAATGGCTTTTCAGCTTTTAAAAGAATATGGGTTCACATTTACATATAATTGAATAGAGTAAAACGTATGCATATTTGGCATGTTGTCTGGACTTGGAATGTGGCCTGAGAATGAGGAGTTGGGGTAGAGGAAGGATGCTGGAAAACTCATGGCACAGAGGTGAGTCTGCTTTTTATATATAGGCCTCCTTGCGCTGATTGGGTAGATTATCTGAATGTGCTCCTCTCAAACTTTGTTAATTAGTCCTCTTAATGTTTAATCAAAAAGTAAACTGGGTCTTCTGGTGAAAACAACAGACTTCTGTCTGGTGACAGGACCGATGCCAGACTTCTCCAATCATGTAGTCCACTTAAACCCTGCCCCTGCAAAATCATGTTCATCTGCCTCTTTTGAGTGCCACGCCCACAACTCGACATCCAATCAACAACCGATGCATAGATGAAGTCCCAGCCCTACATTTTTTTTCTTTTTCGACACTCCTTTACACTTGGATGTACAACACAATACAGAAGAATATTCTGTTGCTACTTCCATTTCACTGTGACTTTAAAACATCTGAATGTCAATATTCTTAAAGGGTTAGTTCACCCAAAAATAAAAATTATCCCATGATTTACTCACCCTCAAGCCATCCTAGGTGTATATGACTATCTTCTTTCAGACGAACACAATCAGAGTTATATTAAAAAATATCCTGGCTCCTCCAAGCTTTATAATAGTAGTGAATGGGGCTCAAGATTTTGAAGCCCAAAAAAGTGCATCCATCCATCATAAAAGAAATTCATACAGCTCCAGGGTTAATAAAGGCCTTCTGAAGCATAGCGATGGGTTTTTGTAAGAAAAATATCCATATTTAAAACTTTATAAACTATAATAGCTGGCTTCCGGCAATGGCCGTACGTGAGTATGGTTCCGGTGGAAGAGTGACCTCTGACCCGACGCATGATGTAGGATTAGCGTAAGCTTAGATGCCTCTCGAGGTTTAAACAAATAGGGCTGGGCAACAAACTCAGGCTCCTCTTCTCTTATAATGAAATCCTCCAGCATTTCTCTTTAAAAATTCTCGTTTTAGACTTCTAATTTATGACCAGTGTTTGCTTTTTCCTCTGCACTTCCGCGTTCATCAATACGTCATGTGTTGGGTCAGAGGTCACTCTTTCACCTGAACTCGACTTGCGTACGGCCGTTTCCGGAAGCCAGTTAGTTTATAAAGTTTTAAATATGGATATTTTTTTTGCAAAAACCCATTGCTTTGTTTTAGAAGGCCATTATTAACCCACTAGAGCCGTGTGGATTATTTTTATGATGGATGGATGCACTTTTTTGGGCTTCAAAATCTTGAGCCCCATTCACTCCCATTATAAAGCTTGGATGAGCCAGGATATTATTTAACATAACGCTGATTGTGTTTGGCTGAAAGAAGAAAGTCATATACACAAGATGTCTTGAGGGTGAGTAAATTATGGGATAATTTTCATTTTTGGGTGAATTATCCCTTTAAAATAGTTATTATGAATGTAAATTTAAACAACTTGTTTTTCTTAAACAGAAAAGTCCCAATGAAATATCAAAAATAAACTTCATTAAACCTAATCTAATTTCATACCCAATGTTTGTGCCTAAAGATGCCATTCCCGTTCTTAACCTAAGCACAAGCTCCTCTATTCACCACAATGGTAACCCCCAAAACTACACCACAACAGAACCTCTTCTTAATCCTCACAAAAGAGAATATTAAACACTACAGCTCCCTCACTTTACTCAAAAACACTTCATTTCAACATCTAGGCTGCTTCTCATTTCTTATTTGTGCATACTCACTTTCTTTCCTCTTTTCCTAACTCCACCCCCTTAGGATGTGAAGGAAAAAAAGGATGCAAGGGAAAAAATGAGGATGAGGGAATCGAAGGAAGGCTTATTTGTACAGTACACTGGAATATTCTTGATCACTCAAGCATCACTTCAAAGCATCATCACTTGTGCTCAAGGGATCAGCCCTTATGTTGTTCATGACACTCTCTGTCTGGGGATGACAGTCTGTTAAAGTCGGCATGAAACGGATAAACTTTTCTTCCCTATTGTGATGTATATCTGAGAGAAACTGCTTCTCAAACAAGAAAAAATGTAGGGCGGGGCTTGATCTTGTTCATCAGAAATTGATTGGATGGTTGTGGTTTGCTATTGGTGGATCTCATGTGAGTGACAGGTCGCCCCACCTTCGCGCCAATAAACACGTCATCAGAGAAAAGATGTCGCTGCAAGTGGGATGGGAATTTTGATTAAAAATTACAACGGCACATGAATTTAACAAAAATAATGATGTGCACGGATAAATAATTTATAATAAACACTTATTATAAATACTAATTTATAATAAATCACCATGTGATTTCATGGTGACTTTATCTGATTCCCTCCATCAGCTTCTTCACCCAGCTCTGTTTAAGCAACAACTGACATATCTAAGATGGGAATCAAATGAACATCTGAGAAACTGATTAGAGAGGTTTTTGTAGGCTGCAGAATATTTGATTATGTCATTTACGTCAGCGGGTGAGATGCACAGCCACAATAACAATCAGAAGTGCCACCCTTGTGACCACCTGACCACATCTTACAAGCTCCTCCGAATGCATATGTTCTTAGAAATACATCAGAGATCAGAGAGCCGTCTGATACAACAGTACTAACGGATGTACCAAACTTTGAGCTTATTTTGTTCTTGGGTTTGCCTTATGAAAGTCTTCATTTCAAAGAAATCTTGAATCTAAAAGGGCAATTTTATAAAATGGCTGAAATTCAGCATGCGCTCTCAGCCGGCTAATACAACAAAACAGATGCCGGAGATGCTGCGTGGACGAAGAGAAAGAAGAAAAAAGATGAAAAGAGGCCTTATTTGTGTGTGATTAGGGTAATGACCCATATCCTGTTTATCAGACTGGAACAATCGACACTAATGTTAACACTATGACGATAACATGCAGGGTTAATGATGTCACGTACACACCGCAATCATGGTTCCCTGTAAGGTATTGTGGGTAGCAGGTCTACCTAATGGATTCAAAACACTGAGATGGGAGACTGAAAAGGGCAATCAGAACGTCTTTGTTCTTGACGTAGAGCCTCTTGCACGTGTGCGAGGAGGATATTCACGCTTGGGCGTAATGAGAGACCACTTCTTTAAGCGTGAAACTCATCATTAGAGGTCTCGCCGTCTAAGCCACATAAAATCTGTCAGAGGAGAAACAGAGGAATGTTCATAGATCTCACAGGACTTGTCAACACGCTTTAAAATAAAGGTTTCAAAAGGGGGATTCACAGCAATGCCATGGAAGAACCATTTTTGGTTCCCCAAAGAACCTTTCAACGAAGAGTTCTTAAAACTATTGAATCTATTGAACCCTTTTCCACTACAAAGAGCCTTTTATGCGATGGAAAAGGTTGCATGGATGTTAAAGGTTCTTCATTTAACCATCAATGCCAATAAAGAACCTTTATTTTTAAGAATGAAGAAAATGCCTGGGTCATTTTCAACACGAAAATAAAAAATAAAGAAATAAGAAACTATGTTCTACTTAATAGCGAACGCTTTGACAGTTTTACAGTAAAACATTACTTCAGGGCTGTGACAATACATCGATTCTTGATTTGCTATACAATGAATCTGGATCGATCCTGATACTTTCTCTCTCGAATCGATTCTGAGCTTAGTTTTAACAGCAGATGGCGCTCTAGACAAGTTTTTAACCGCACACTCAAATGCTCAAGAAGAAGACTGCTGGACAGCTATCGTGTGTTCGGGCAAAGAATATAACAAGAAGCGACACTCAATAGAACGTTCCATTGCAACACTGGCGCCCACCAGCAGCCCTGCATTTCCGCCATTTTGGGGTGAAAGCGACTCGGCAGTCAACTAGTTTCTATGGCAAAATCAGCTGCTTTGTTACAAAAAAAAAAAAACGTACATTAAAGCTAAAATCCAACCTGAATGATGACAACACAGAATAAAATACTATCACTAGTGATCATCAAATCCTTTTAACAGTTTATTTTACAGACTTTGTGTAAGCCTTCCACTTTTTTCACAAAACCTTTTTGCTCTCTAGAAACCCAGTCATTTTGGGTTAAAATTCTTTAAAAGATCTAGTATTAGCATTAGGCTTATAAACACTGAATTAACACCAACATATGGAATTAAATTAAGGATCAGAAAAATTGGGAATGTTGGACAATAAATATATGAATATAACAGCTTGATTTTGCAGTGTTGTCTAATGTCCGTTAAAGCAAAAGTGTCCAAAAGTGGGAATTATGCGATAACGGACACAGCAATGCATCATGTAGGCCTATTATAAGATTGTTATGTTTGTAGCATGATCAATCAAAACGTGTAAATTTGCATAAAATGGAAATACTCAATAAAGTAGGCTAACTACGTTACCTCAGGTGGTTGAATGGTTGAATTCCACAACTGGGAAAATAAAACATATATAAGACAATACAACATTTACTGTAGGTGCCATAACATTTACTGATGATTTCATTTGAAAAATGTTCCTTTGCGCTTCTGATTTGGCAGTGAAATTCGCCGATTTTGTGTGCGTAAGATGTGGAAGATTCTATCGTCCGCATAACCTGATATTGCTGAGTTCAACATGTTCCTGGGTCAACATTTTTGTTGATCCTGGAACAACATTCAAATCAGCCAATCAGATTTGAGGGACAAGTTTACAGATTATGTCAAGTTTAGGCTTAAAATCATGAATTGGTGCTTCTACATCAGTGTTATTCATCTATCATTTCCCTCTGATTTTTGGGATAACTTATGGGTAGGGTTAGGTTTAGGGGTAGGAATAGGGTTAAGACTAAATTTTCAGACTAGAATGTTGTTCCAGGATCAACAAAATATGTTGACCCAGGAACGCATCTAACTCAGCAATATCAGGACGTGCCGTTGGTTCAGTTAGTATTTTCACCCCATAATGGCGGCCGCGCTACCGGAGCGCCATCTAGTGGCTGTTGCCCAAAAAGTATCAGAGTGTCGCCTCTTGGGTTCTATACTCTTTGGTTCGGGTGAGTCAAGTATGTGGTTAAATATAGAGGGTATGCCGTGACGTCACTTTCCCGCCAGAACACGCTCCCTCAGCTAGACTGAGTAGCAAAAGAACCTCCTGCATGACTGGATTTAATAGGGGACACTTCGAAAACGCAAGTAAAACAAACGATCACACTAAAGGTTGGGCTCGAAAGTGTTCCTTATAACATGTTTAACATTAGAAACCTAATCCATGGATATTGACATGCAGCCAGGAATCATGTTTCCTGACATTTATATGTACCTGATTTTGACGCCGGGGAAATACATAAAGCAAATCTGCCTGGGAACACTTTATATAACTACAATATAGGTAAGGTCTAAATCTGAGTGATCACCAAAGTCCCTTTAAGACAAGTCATTTCACTTGGCGGCCATCTTTGAAACGCCTCTGGGGCATCCAAGTGCAGCTCCTATCTCTTTGAATGGGGAAACATCAAATTCTCTAAAGCTGTTTGCCAAGCTTTCGATTAAATTTCATATTTGAAATCACCAATGAAATCTGACAACAACTGTCTCATAAATTTCTGTTTCTAAAGGCTCGAATCGTGACAAAAAATTGTATTTTTCAGGCTAGATCAACCTAATGCGCATGCACAGTCCTAAATGCGCGTCTCTTGTACCTCATTTCGGAGGCGCGTGTCTGACTGTTTCTATAGAAACCGGAGCTTCTAACGGCAGCTGCAGTGACGCGATGACTTTACCAATCGGCGATTGGCTCTTATTTAGAAGGCGGGATTTATTCCGCCATATTGCGCGTTGCACTTTCTCCCATTCATAATGATAGGAGTGACGCGTCTGGTGGTATTCTATAGTCTTTGGTGATCACTTATATAAATGTTATATATATCGTCATATTGTCCAGCCCTTAATTGATGAGTTGAACACAATATATATTGTACCTCATTTCGGAGGCGCGTGTCTGACTGTTTCTATAGAAACCGGAGCTTCTAACGGCAGCTGCAGTGACGCGATGACTTTACCAATCGGCGATTGGCTCTTATTTAGAAGGCGGGATTTATTCCGCCATATTGCGCGTTGCACTTTCTCCCATTCATAATGATAGGAGTGACGCGTCTGGTGGTATTCTATAGTCTTTGGTGATCACTTATATAAATGTTATATATATCGTCATATTGTCCAGCCCTTAATTGATGAGTTGAACACAATATATAACAATACAATATATAGGGTATGATTTTACCCCAAAATCCATCGTTTCGACACAAAATGATACAAATCCATGTTTCGAGTCCAGTTGTTTCTGTGAACTGCAGTGATCCATTTGTTTCTTTTTTTTTTTTCTGTAGCTTTTGGCATTCTGTAGAAATATACCTCAGATTTTGTGTCAAATCTATTTGTACAGTCAATCGCAAAGCTCTTTCACATTTGGATGTGTTTTGTGTGTTTTTAGTGGCATTCACGCTGAAAACCAATGGTGCCACTCAGTCTTTTTCCACTCAGTTGGCGTAACTGCAGTCATAACGGTCGACGGTGACGTCACGTGCATACCCTCTATACTTGCACCTCGGCTCAGAATTTTTTTATGACGTGAGATAATGTAAACACAGCCCACATCGAACACTATTGTAATTCGCTTCAACCTTTTCAAACTTAATGAATGATTATTTTAGGTTTAAGTGGTGTTTGTAAAGGAACCGGAAGCAAGCAGAGTACGGGTCTTTCTAAAACACGTAGCGTCAATTATTGAAATAAAATATAAATATTAGATGAAAATCTTAAACTTAAAAATACTTAATTAGAAAATTACAAATGTTCTGTTCTAAAACCTCAGAATATTAAGCACTAATAAGTCTCCCATGCAAAGTATGCTAGGAACTAGCAAAAAATGGCTGTATCTTACATAAAATATGCTGCGAAATAATATAATTTCTTATTTTTTCCCTTTTGACATTCGTGTGAACATGTTTTTGTAAGATTAAATACATTTCGTGTCTTCTTTATCATTTAAAGCCTAATTTTGTAAGGTAACACACTATTTTAAGGATCTATTTATGTCCATTATTGAAGTCTGTGTCCTATCAAGTGGATAAATTCACTGCTGCAGGTTTTTTTGGGGATGCAGAGCTTGTTTTCCCAGTATCTGTGGTTATCAGTCTTGGTCGTGCACGGTTCTCTGTTTATTCCCGTTTGCTGTTCGTATCTCCACCTCCACATATATCCTAACACACACACTCACACACATATAAACAAACAGTAACACACCGACTCTTTCCTGCCGGTTGAATGAAGCAACATTCATTGTGTGTTCTTATCGGTGCGGTAAGCTGCATCTTCCTACCTGAGTCACTGGGGGAATAAAGTTTGTGTCTAAACCTCAGCGAGTACACACAAATGTAACAAATACACTCTTAAACACCCACTTTGTCTCAGATGTGTTTGCTAAAAGAAATAAAAACAGGAACAAATGAGACAGTTGTTGCCATAGCACCAATTTGGATGTACACTATCAGTTTGGATTGGAATTGGTTAGATATTTTTGAAAGAAGTCTCTTATGTTCACCAAGGCTGAATTTATTTGATTAGAAATATAGTAAAAACAGTAATAATGTGAAATATTATTACAATTTAAATTCAAATCAAATCGTCTTCATTGTCACACCACCAAAACACATAAGTGTAGTGGAGGGTGAAAGTCTTCCTTTAGCTGAATGAGCAGTCAAATGGTTTCGCTAAACAAATAACAATCTGTTCCTCAGAAATCACTTGAGTTGAGAAGGTCCTTCTCAAAATCCTGCTGAGAAAGCAGCAGACGCATAAGCCTCAGGTGTGTCTGTGTGTTTTCAAGGATATTGGTGTGATGTCCGCTCATGTCCAAAGAATGGGATTCTGAGCATAACATTGGACACTCAGTCAATCGTGCGAGAGCTATAAGTGATGCAAAGCCTTTCTGAGTGGTTTAGCTTCAGCATGACAAACACACACACATTCTTCTCCAGTCCACCTGCTGTGAAAGTCTATAAAGGTGTGAAAGACACTGGTACTAACTCAGGGTGACGTGACGTTGTTGGCGCTGATAAGCGCTTTCATCTCTTGCCACTGGAGGGCAAACCCCACAGAGACGAGCGTCATCCTCTTCGTCACACTCATCATCCTCACGTCACTTGACAAGTTTTCAGAGTTTTTAGAGGACGTTTGAAAGTTGTCAATTACAACGCATTCATACACAAATGTTCTGCTTCTTCGCTATAGGCAGATGAAACTATAGGGATTGAGGAGATCTCATCCATTGAAACTGACCTCATACGATTCAATTTGGGAAGCAAATCAGCAGATTTGTTTCAGCTCAAATGCTAAGAATCAGATTCATCTGCTGCTTCTCAGAAATGAATGGAA
This sequence comes from Hypophthalmichthys nobilis, assembly GCA_037950665.1. NCBI lineage: Eukaryota > Metazoa > Chordata > Actinopteri > Cypriniformes > Xenocyprididae > Hypophthalmichthys > Hypophthalmichthys nobilis. The sequence goes on from CM075490.1 coordinate 5,382,343, forward strand.
CTTCGGATGCAGCAAAACACTCAATAGAAAATGGTTCCAAATGCTTAATAATTATAAAGTAGCATACAGCATATATAATTATAAAGTAGCATACAGTATGCTTTCAGTCAAAATATGCTTTAAAAAAAAAAATGATTTACACTACTGTTAAAATGTTTGGGTTTGGTAAGATTTCAAAGTTGAAAACAGTTGTGCTGTTTTTGTGGAAACCATGATACATTTTTTTCAGGGTTTTTTGATGAATAGAAAGTTCAAAAGAACTAAAATTAGAACTAGAATTAAAATTATTTATAAATGTCTTTACTGTCACTTTTGATCAATGTAATGCATCTTTGCTGAATAAAAGTATACATTTCTTTTAAATAAAAATCTTACTGACCCCAAACGTTTTACCACTAATGTAATAACTTTTTTCATTGCTGATAAACCTAAAAATAAATTAATAAAATGTGACTGCCAAATAACAATGAACATTTAAATAACATTCAACTTAATTTATTTGAAAAAGGTTATAGTTCAATTTCTTAAGAATATAAGAAATACATTACCATTTATATTCCAAAGTCATGCGTAAATTATGTTTCGAAAGTCAGAGGTCATATATCACCAACAAATTGATTTAGGAATAGTTTTTAGATCACATCAGCTGAACTTATTTCATAATAAGGTCCAAAAGGTTAAGAAAGTATCCTTAGATTTACTAAAAATAGTCTGATTCTATTTAAAGGGGTCCTATAATGCCCCTTTTACAAGATGTAATATAAGTCTCTGGTGTCCCCAGAATGTGTCTGTGAAGTTTCAGCTCAAAATACCCCACAGATCATTTATTATAGCTTGTCAAATTTGATAAAATTTGGGTATGAGCAAAAACACGTCATTTTTGTGTGTGTCCCTTTAAATGCAAATGAGCTGCTGCTCCCAGCCCCCTTTCCAGAAGAGGGCGGAGCTTTAACAGCTCGCACTTCAGTTGCTCAACAACAACAAAGGAGGAGAATCTCACGCAGCCAAAATGAGGATTGTCAGTAACGGTGTTCAGCCTCACATTGTTCAAAACGGAGTCGGACACTGATGGAGAGACTCAGGAAGAAGTTACAACTTTTAGAATGCATCTGGAATCTGGTAAAATGACGGCATGGTGACAACACTCTACTACAACAACTCTTCCTCTTCTCTAAAGCAGCCCAACATGGCCTCACCCCCTTTGTTGCGTGTTCTCGGTTTATGTAAATTTTAGGGTTAGTGATGTCACCAACCCGGGAAGAAGCTTGTTGTTGTAGTCCTTAAACAGAGAATTCTGTAAAAGAAAATATCTCACTTTGCATTGAACTTTGAGTGCGTAACTTTGCAGATGTTGTTTATGCTCAAACAGCAACATTACACACTAACTAAAGTTAAAAAAGTGAAATCATAATCAACCACCCCTTTAAGAAAGTATCTTTAAATTTACTAAAAATACTCTGATTCTATTTAAAATAAAAAAGAGGGAGAATCGTGTTATACACATCATTACTTTTATTCCATATTCCATATGATTATTTTCAGTCAATCTCAGTGTAATCAGCTGCGTTCTGACTCAGGTACCTTATTTTTGTATATTCTCTGATGACGTTTCTGCTGGTGAGCTACGGGGGCTCTTCTGCTCTTCAAATAGCATGTAAGTGAATAATCCTCATTATTTCCGGCTATAAATACCATTTCTCTCACAGCGTAATGACCCATCTGTGCAGTCTAGTGTGTGTACGGCCGCTGAGTGAGTTTTACCAGGGTCTGCTCTTCTTTAGATAGAGCGGCGGGCCGTAACTCAGGTCTAAAACAGATTACAGATGTCCGGAAGGATGGGCGTGGGCAAGATGGATGAAACCGCCCAGCCCTCCGACATATCACTCACTTCTAATGAAGAGTCGGTGGATGGTGGGAGTGACGCAATGCCTGACGGAGGAGTGGAGGTGTAGAGGGAGTGTGCTAGGAGAGATAAGGAGGTAGTGAGGTGTCTGAAAGTCTCTTAGATAAGGCCGAATGAGGGGTGGTGATTGTGATTATCCTGCGGGAACACGCCGGAAATGGGTCTCGGAGTGGAGTTTTAATGGGGCCGTGCACACACTCCTTCGTGCACCTCTCTTTTTTCCCTTTAAAGCACACCGTGACTTCTCCTCCTCCTCTTCTTTGACCCTTGTGTCTGTGGAGCCCGGTGATAAATGGCAGGTTCGGTGGGAAGGAGAGCGAGAGGGGGCGTAATCGTTTCCTCTCCTCGTCCTTGTTTCGTCTAGTTTTCTCTTATCGTTGTCACTGGTAAACAGACGGAGCTTCACAGGGCTGGATTTGTCTTTGTGAAGGCCGCGGTTGACGCGAGCATCTCTCTTCTGCAGACAGCTGGAGAGCGATGCAGAGGTCTAATCTCAGATACCATCTCCCCGAACTCATTCACAGATAGCAGCCTCGATGAACAAACTGAAACAGCAACAAAACCAGCAGGATTATACCAGAGCACGGTGGTAAAATAATGGCTCTTTGCAGCACCGCAGGTTCAATAAAGGACCCTCTTTTTATCAAGAACCATATTGTGGTGTATAAAAAGAACTGCCAATTTGAACCAGTCCTCCTGTGGTGTCAAAGGACATGAAAAAAGTTCATGTAGCATCACATGGAACCCATAATATCCATCTATGGTTCTTTTATACCATCATATAGAAGCAAAACATGTTCTATAATAGTTGCTTTATGTCATTATGAAACAAACCACAGAAGAACATTTTTATGACATCATAAGGAACTGAAAGAGTTCTTCTTATGGAACCTAAAATGTTCTTTTATGAAACTTTAATGGCATATAATGTTCTATGGAATTATAGGAACCCATAATGTTAATTTATGGTTCTTTTATGGCATTATATGAAGTTTAAAAACCGAGAGAACATTTTTATGGCATCACATACAGTAGGTACTGTAAAGGGTTCATCGTAAGGAACAAGTGTTGGGTGTAATGCATTACTAAGTAACTAATAATTACCATAATTTAATTACTTTTCCTTGAAAAAGTAAAGTCAGGGATTACTGTTAATTTTTCTGTAATTTAATAACAGTTACTTCTAATGTAACTGCATTAAATACTATATATTGAACAGTTATATATAAAACAATAATGGATTTAACACAGAAATTTAACGTTTTTAAAGGCACAATATGTAAGATTTTTGGATTAAAATATCTATAAAGCACTAGAACAATGTTATATTTTTTGTTGACTTTTTTGCTTACATTATCTCAAATGTTTCCTAGAATGTTTTAATCCAGATAAATAAGCAATTTTAACTAGGACACGGACCGTGTCTGTGCATCTTTCAATGACATTATACCCACGTTACCCTCGATTTTCGGTTTTATTTTGTAGAAACCATGGAAACAACAAAGACGCTTTAATATATTATACGTTTTATTAGACAGGTGAGCAACTGTTTGGATACATTCATCGACAGAAAACTAATCATTGTTATATAGCTAAACACAGTAAGTCTTATTGTTTAAATCTCGTTTTCTTGATTTACCGCGAGTACCATGTTTTACCATGCCTCATATTGATCTAGCTTACTGCAGTGTGCAGTTCTTGTTAATGTATGGTGTCATTTTTGTTCCTGAGATTATTCTGCTGTTTGTTCTGAGTTGGTAAAGTTTAATAAAGACTGTTATTGTTATCTCCATCTTCATTGTGCGCTGCTACCACACAAACCGTGGCACCGTGGCATATCAGATTTTTTTTCAAGAGTGCAGCTCATAAAATCCAAACTTACAACTTCATCCTGCTGTTTCTACCATCCAGACAACTGTGAGACACACTCTAAATCAGCCGTCAGACTAACCAGACCTGTGGTTGGGAAAAAGCAAAGGTTTTGTTAATGATTTTTTTGGATGAAGTTTATGTCTGTACGTTTTTAATAGAATATTTTAATAAACGAACCTTGACGACCCTGCATGAAATGAACTGATGGAAGAGGCTTTCTACGCATAATAGAGAATATGTACTACTATCTAAACACCAACATTAAGGCATTAATGTGCCATTTACTCAGCAAGACCTTTCACTCAGGTGTAATGGAAGAGGATAGGAATGGAAGGGGGATGATGAATCACCAAAGAGAAAAAAACAAATAGAATTACAGGCCATTAAGAGACAACAGATAATTATCACATCTTACCCATCACTGTCAATCACGACTGATTTATCCAAAGAAAAAGGAACCAGAGAGAGAGAAGGTGCACTCGTGGAGCATTTATTTATTTATTATTACTCTGAAATGTCTCGGGTAACACTGATCGTCCGGCTACTGAAGGACGTTTCATAAATAGCAGCATTCTGGCAGTTTATCACAATGAACCGTGATATTACAGGTTGTGTCTCCGTGCTCAGGTTTGCAGTCACGCTCCTCTGCTGAGATCTTCATTTGTCCTTTATAAAAATACCCAGGTTGATTGACAGCACCTGGAAATGAGGTCGTGTATCATTCTTACATCACATCGCATCATCGCCGACATCACAAGCTCTCCCAAGTGTGAAACATTAACCGTCCGTTAGAAGACACTAGAAGTCAACTCCAGTCAAAGAGGATGGAGGACAAACTGGGAAGCACGTCAAACGCAGACAGTTTAACCTTCATAACCTTTATTTGACCGGAGCGAGATCCAGAAACAAGTCTCTTTTACAGGAGTGTCTTTACAATCAAACCATAATATGCAGAGATAGTGAATTATAATGTACACAGTAGTAGGAAAATAATAAAATATACACACTCTGTTCTAACAACATCATTGAAACACAATTTTATGAATAAATAAAATATTATTTTATTATTTAAAGGGGACCTATTATGCCCCTTTTCACAAGATGTTAAATAAGTCTCTCATATCCCCAGAATGTGTCTGTGAAATTTCAGCTCAGAATAACCCACAAATAATTTATTAATAGCTTGTCAAATTTTGCCCCTATTTGGGTGTGAGCAAACTGTTTTTGTGTGTCCCTTTAAATGCAAATGAGCTGCTGCTCCCGCCCCCTTTCCAGAAGAGGGTGGAGCTTTAACAGCTCGCGCTTCGGTTGCTCAACAACAACAAAACTGGACGATCTCACGCAGCCAAAATGACGATTGTCAGTAACGGTGTTCAGCCTTACATTGTTCAAACCAGAGTCAAACACTGATGGAGAGACGCAGCGTTTCTGAATGGTTAATGGATACATTTATGTAGCTGCTGTGGAGTTGATTAAACTCATTGACTAGCATGTGCCGTCATGTTAATCTTTTGTGCAAATCCAGCGTTGAATTGACCCTCGTTTGTGAAGCAGTCCGGCGTAAAATGACGGCATAGTAACAACACTCTACTACAACAACACTTCCTCTTCTCTAAAGCACCCAACATGGCCTCACCCCCTTTGTTGTGTGTTCTCAGGGGCAGGGTTTATGTAAATTTTGGGGTTTGTGATGTTACCAACCCGGAAGCTCGTTGTAGTCCCTACCAGCTGTTTGTTATAGTCCTTAAACAGTGATTTCTTTAAAAGAAAATATCTCCCTTTGCATTGAACTTTGAGCGTTGTAACTTTGCAGATGTTGTTTATGCTCAAACAGCAACATTACACACTAACTAAAGTTAAAACTAAAAAGTTAAAAAAGTGAAATCATATGGGGGGAAAACTGCACTTAAAAGTCTTTTAAGTCTTTTATCCCTGTTATCCATTAATGACATAATGCAATTAAAATATGGTGCTTGTTAATTAAAATGACATTTTACACAGCGAGCTTCCTTTTTAACGCACTACACTTCTCGCTGATAGTGCATGGGGTAGAGACAGCAAATGCTCAGGAGAAAATGCGTCATACATTGAGCTGAGCTCTGGAGAGAATATCAAGTGCTCTATAGAGAGATACTGTGCTGAGGGACAGGCAACGGAAATGAAATGTTTCTGAAGCCGTTACTGAAGCACAGCAGTGTTTCACGGGAAAACAAGACTTCTGGTAAGTCTTTTGTCTGATGTATTCCCCAATACAGACACTTCAAAACTTTAAGATGGACTATAAACCGCAAGAACACATGGTCATCTAGTGCACAGTTGAATTTTATAGAGCAGAGAGCAGGGTCATAAAATAGGATGTGTTCCTGGACCTTCTAAATACTCTTCCCAGAAAAACATTCCAGTCAAACAGACATCCCAAACTCCATAATTCACACAAAGATGAAAATAATGTCCTCATTTACTCACCCTCATGCCATTCCAAACCTTTATGACTATCTTCTGTGGACAACAAAAGATAAATTATGTGAAACAGTACAACAGCACACAGAAGTGCATTTGAATTAACCTTCCATTTCCAGTGTGACGAATAAAATGGATGTTGTTTCAGCTGTAATTTTGAACTCCTTTTGGAAAAATTCACATAAGTAAAATTATCATTTTTAGTAATAACTGGACAAACTACAGTTTGAAATATAATAGCAGACTGTTTCACATACCAAAATAGTAAGCAGTATGCTGTGCAAGTTGTGATAGTCTTACTGTATCTTCCCTATGAATATCCAAGTTAAATTGCTTTTCAAACAAGAATAAATGTAGTGCGGGACTTGATTTTATCTATCAGGAATTGATTGGATGGTTGTGGTTTGCTATTGGTGGATCTCATGTGAGTGACAGGTTGCCCGCCCTCACGCCAGTAAACATGTCATCAAAGAAGAGAAGAAAGATGTCACTGCGAGAGGGAAGTTATTTTGGTTAAAGAATGCGTGATTACATGAATTTAAAAAAATAATGTAGTGCATGAATAAATAATTTATAATAAACACTGCAATATTCTATAAAAAACAAGACATCGTCAATTTTTGATTTCATGGTGACTTTAATAATTTAACGAATGAAAAAAGACTAACATAGAAGCAAGAATTCAGAACCATTGTATTCTACAGGCAAAAGATAATAAAGTATAGCAATCAGCTTATGATAAATACATTCATTTCAGAAAAATGTCATTTTAAATAATTGAAATTTATATAAAAAATGTTATTTAATATTCAGTTTGCTTTTGGAAAGAAATCAAGGAAATGACAGCTGCTAACATGACATGAGGACTCATAACATGGTTCATAACAAATGGTTTAATGCATCATAGAGCATTACACATGCAGGGACTTTCATGCATCCATTTCATTTGCCTTTCTTCTTCTGTTGTTCCTGGAAGAAGTCATTGCACGCAACCGTCAGTGCAGCCACCAGCACGACAAACTCGTTAAAGTCGACTTCATTATCTTTGTTGGAGTCCAGATCGTTCATGATCTTTTCCACCAGCATGGGGTCTTTCTGAGACTAAACAAAGAGAGGATAAACAAAACAACTCAGCACAGTATGTAATATATCAGTTTTATTTTGTGCATTTACAAACCAATTGTTCTGGTACTGGATGCTGATTGGTCAAATCAACATTTCCAGCCATGCTAAAATAAAATGTATAATATTTTGTTTTAGAATATTTTATATTATATATGTAAGCAATAAGGTACGAGAGGCTGTGCTGTATTGTGAATAAGTCACGGCTGAAGGGCGTTCTTAGGCGCGACGCAAAGTGGAGTTACACTTTACAAATATTAAAGCCAAAAATATGTAACAAAAAAAAATTGTCCCTGACCTTGAACAGCAACAGAAGTTATATTATTACGCCATTAGATGGTGGCAAAGACTGACTGTATGAGTGTGTCAGTCAGTAGCGAAGACTTTTACATTGAAAAGACTGAATTGTTGTGAACACGGAACAAGACGCAACTGACAAATGCTTTGACTAGCGCTGTCAGTCACGGAAAAACCCCTTAACTGTTAAAAGGACAAGATAATACATCGGACATTTAAACAGATGTTTTATTATGAACATAGGACTGACCTGAAGGAAAATGCTAAATCTGAATGCAGGTAATAAACTCGCTCACTCGATCTCTTTCTCACAATACTCTTCTACATAATACAGTAAGCTTCAATGAACAATATCAATTGAGAACATGCAGTTTACGTTGCTAAGAGTGGTTGCTAAGGGTGTTGTGTAGTGATACACAGAACCGATGGGTGAAGCGGTCATAGCTGTGTTTTATCGTGAATAAAACAGCTATTGACCAATCAGAATCATGGACAGTAACTAAACATTTTATAAAATATAATAAAATATATAATATAATATTATATTATAATATTATAAACATATTTATTATAATAAACATATTTAGTAATTTATATATATATATATATATATATATATATATAAATACTGTACACACAGAAACATATTTGTGCTATCAAATCGATTAATAATTTTGATCGATTAATCGATTCATGATCAATCAATTAATCGTGTCGAGTCAAATCGATTAATCGTGATAGCACATGCACACACACACACACACACACACACACACACACACACAGGTGCTGTCAAATCGATCGGTTAATCAAATTTTGATCGGTTAATCGATTCATGGTCAATCGATTGTGTTGAGTCGTGATCGTATACGTGTATATATACAGTATATATTTAAAATACTATACATACACACATATATTTGTGCTGTCAAATCGATTAATCGCATCTAACAAAAGTTTGTATATATATATATTATGTACACTATATTGCCAAAAGTATTGGGACACCCCTCCAAATCATTGAATTCAGGTGTTCCAATCACTTCCATGGCCACAGGTGTATAAAATCAAGCACCTAGGCGTGCAGACTGCTTCTACAAACATTTGTGAAAGAATGGGTCGCTCTCAGGAGCTCAGTGAATTCAAGCGTGATACCATTGCCACCTGTGCATTCCTGAAATTTCTTCACTACTAAATATTCCACGGTCAACTGTTAGTGGTATCATAACAAAGTGGAAGCAATTGGAAACAACAGCAACTCAGCCACGAAGTGGTAGGCCACGTAAAATCACAGAGCGGGGTCAGCGCATGCTGAGGCACACAGTGTGCAGAAGTCGCCAACTTTCTGCAGAGTCAATAGCTACAGAACTCCAAACTTCATGTGGCCTTCAGATTAGCTCAAGAACAGTGTGTAGAGAGCTTCATGGAATGGGTTTCCATGGCCGAGCAGCTGCATTCAAGCCTAACATCACCAAGTGCAATGCAAAGCGTCGGATCCAGTGGTGTAAAACACGCCGCCACTGGACTCTAGAGCAGTGGAGACGTGTTCTCTGGAGTGACGAATCACACTTCTCTGTCTGGCAATCCGATGGATGAGTCTGGGTTTGGCGGTTGCCAGGAGAATGGTACTTGTCTGACTGCATTGTGCCAAGTGTAAAGTTTGGTGGAGGGGGGATTATGGTGTGTGGCTGTTTTTCAGGGGTTGGGCTTGGCCCCTTAGTTCCAGTGAAAGGAACTCTTAATGCTTCAGCATACCAAGACATTTTGGACAATTTCATGCTCCCAACTTTGTGGGAACAGTTTGGGGATGGCCCCTTCCTGTTCCAACATGACTGCGCACCAGTGCACAACGCAAGGTCCATAAAGACATGGATGAGCGAGTTTGGTGTGGAGGAACATCAGTGCCTGTCCTTAAGAATGGGATGTCATTAAAGTTCATGTGCACGTAAAGGCAGGCGTCACAAAACCTTTGGCAAAATAGTGTATTATATATATATATATATATATATATATAGAGAGAGAGAGAGAGAGAGAGAGTCTATACACACATATATTTTATATATATTCACAAACATTTAAGTTTGATGCAATTAATCATGATTATTTAAATTTGACAATATATGTATATGGATTCTGAAAGTATTCAGACCGTTTAATTTTTTGTTCACATTTTATGTTGCAGCCTTATATAATTATTTAAAAAAATAAATATATTTTGATTTAGTAAAATATTTTGGTAAATATTTATATATTTTTTCTTTGTAGAACAAATCTTAAAACAGTCTGGATTAAGATTTGTTGTATTGCATTGTTGTATTAAGCCCTTACAATGCACACAAAATCTGAGAGACTTGTTAAAATGCATTGCTTTCTTACAGAAATTGCTTAAGGTTGTGTATATGTTTGTTTTAATATGAGCACTAACTCTATGTCAATGATCCTGTTGCAATAGCCTATTTCCAGACCATCCAAAAAAGATCATCAGATCAGTCTCATGGATGTCCATCTGTCTTTCCTAACATTCTTTCCACATGAGCAGGATTGGGCAAAACCCAATGGCCATGTGTCCATCCCAGTAGTGACGCTGGTAACCACTGAGCCGTGACTGTAAAACCATTAGTAACATCAGTCCATCAGCCTGTGGCTACACTGTATGATTGACTATCTGTGTGTGTGTGTGTGTGCGGTTAACACATTAAGCCACCAGACACAGTTTAACATCTCACTCATTACTTTTTTTGCCTCCTAATGTTACAGTACACACTCCCAAGAGAGAGAGCGAGTGTGTAGTGGCGAGGGAGAGGTGAGAATCTATATCGGGCTGTGTTCCAGCCAGTAATTGATGATGCGTAAGCAACAGCCTCCTTCTGATGATGCGTACACAGCTGAGACCCACATCTCACGAAAACACATCCAGCTCATATTTCACCCAAAATATTAAATGAAGAAAATGAATAATTATGTTATGTAAGGGGAAAAAAATGTCTGTTTTTGAATCATTAGAATTTTGTTGCATTGAGGCATTATTTGCATGGCAATTATGCATATTTGTCCCCATAATTATAATGCAATCATAACATTCTTTACAATTTTTAATTTTTTTCAGTTGCATTCAACTGTATTAAACTGTTTAAATTAGTATAAATCAGCATAATTTAAATCACTACAAATGAAGACATAACAACAGAAACTAATCTATTATCCTAACCTATATCATATATATATATATATATATATATTTTTTTTTTTTTTTTTTTTTGGTGTCCTTATCATATATATATATATATATATATATATATATATATATATATATATATATATATATATAATCCTAAAAATGGTCCTAAAAATAGATCTTCCTTCAGTAATTATTTTTTAATAATTTAAATATTACTTATTATTTCATTATTTTATTTTTGCAGTGAAATATGATCCATATGCATTCTTTGTTCGGTGAAAGGCATTACTTTTAACTATTTAATTACTGTAATTTAATTACTTTTCCCTTGAAAAAGTAAAGTAATGGATTACTCTTAATTTTTCTGTAATTTCATTACAGTTATTTCTGATGTAATTACATTAAATACTATATGTTATGCAGTTTTATATTATTTATTTAAAAAAAATAAAAGCATGTTTCATGTTGTATTGTTCAACTGGTCAACGTTGATATGGGATTTAGAAATTATAATAAGTAATGAAAAACTTTTTAGAGAGAGTAATTAGTACAGTAATATGTTGAAGATGTAATTAGTAGCTAGTAATTAATTTAGTAATTAATTAATAACTTACCCAACACTGGCTCTATACAGGTTCACGAGATTCACTCAAAGTGGGAGGAGAGGCATCTTATTCTCCTCTTCACACACACACACACACACACACACACACAATGCTCAAACACCCAAATACGAAAAGGATCTGTGTGGATACCCTGCTTCATCAGAGAGACACACCAGGACGTGGTTTGACCCAAGCTCTGTTTTCATGAACTTCGTCTCATTAATATTCAGATAAAGTTTTCTAATTATGAATGGGGCTAGTTTTATGTAACGATAATGTATCTGATGGGAAAGAAATAATTCATTTAATTCATTTCCTCAGATTTGCAGCCAGCTCAGCAAGAGGTCTGTCCCAGTGTGAGAGCTGGAATTACACGCCTGTGTACACAGGAAATGAATTCAACGCAAACACAGTAAACAAGATGAAAAGTTCATGGAAAAATTAACCAAATCATTATCACTAATCAACACGCCGGAGCCAAAAACTCACTCACATGAATAAGAGCGGGGATATGTGCTGGATGTCAAGATGAAATCTTAAATCTTAATAGATGGAATTAAAGGATTATTTAGGGTTGACTAAGCAGTCAGTGAGGTGATGTTATGGGCTGTTTTCCTGAAGGAAAGAGAGCGCTTTGAACTTTTCCCTCTCGCTCTGTGTGTGTGTGTGTGTGTGTGTTCATATAACAGCTCTCATATGACATGAGGTCAAAAGATTATTTAATTCTCAATATTTAAATTCACTTCCTGATAAGGAAACCAAAATGAAACTCAATTTCAATGTATAGTTTCGAAATGTAAATTTTTAATATAATATATATATATAATACTATAGTATTACACACACACACACACACATATATATACACTATTTTATATATATAGTATAAATTCTATTTAATAATAAATATAGAAAAATGTATATTTATATAAATTGTTATATACATTGTATAAATGTTTATAAATTCAATTTATTAATAAATAAATACAAACACACACACACACACACATATATATATATATATATATATATAACATTTGTATATTTTCTAAATGTGCATATATAAATAATATAAATTCTGTTTAATGATAAATATAATTTCCCAGTGTGGATTAAGATTTGTTTATTTCAGTCTTTATAATGCAGGCCCCTTGGGGCCAATAACATATCATATTCTGATTAAAGCTAGAAAGATGTACGCAAATGATCAAGCTAAAGCAGAGACTGTGTGAAGATTGCTAACCGTGAGAAAGTCGGTGAGTTCGCTGTTTAGAAGTTCCTTCAACTCTCCTTTACTGAGCTTGTATTTGTCTCCCTCGCTCCCCGAGTAGTTGTGGAAGACTGTGATGAGGGCATCCATGGCTCCCTCCAGTTTACTGGGCATGGCTGCTGCAGAGCACCTGTGGAGCGGAGAGGAGACACGTCCAGTTCAACCCGACCCGACCGCTGCTGGTCATGCATTATAATACTTTCAGTGTTGTTCTAACTTAAAGGTTACATTTTAGCTTACAATTTGGTATTCACTAATAAACACTTCAAAAATATCCTGATATCTTTCTGGACATGGTACCATGAAATTACTTTGCCACATGAATTCGATAATCATTCAGTACCATGATGTATATCAAAGTACCATCACTATATTGTGGTACTGTCACAGTAAAAAAAAGTTCAGCCTTCTTTCAAATATCAACTAAAGTTTGTTGGCTAAGAGAAAAGTGTCTTACCTTGTTCAGAGCAGAGAAGTGAACTTCTGAGTGCGTTTGCGAACAAATTGTTTTCCGGAGTGGGTGAAGTTGTTTATGAGGTAACCCGTGCAGGAAAACACCCTCCTCTGTTGTCGTGACGATGTGTCGTAGCTCAGGTGTTGCACCATAGTAACCCTGTGATCTTGATCCGCACCCTGCCACACACCTGCACTGAAAACACACTCGAAATAAAAGAGCAGCGGCCTCCTGAGAGCCCCCGATACAGACAGACAGACACACACACACGCGTTCTGGTGATTTTCAGTGGATGCATGAAGTCAGTTTTCCTCAAGTTCACAAGTGGCATGTTCATCAGATCAACTATGAACATGGTCCACTAAAGCATCACAAACAAAGTCTGCAAGTTTGTTTTCTTCATCTTGAACAGCATATCTATTTTTTTTTTATCATTTAAAACTTAACACAAGTCTTGTTTGTGATATATTTCATTTGAAAGCTGTGCTTGTGCCATTTTCCTTCAAAATAAATGGCCTTATTCATTTTTTATATAATGCAATGACATTCTACTGTTCAAAAGTCTAGGGTCAGTATGATTTTTTAAATAATTTCATTCAGCAAGGATGTATTAAATTGATCAAAAACAACAGTAAAGACATTTATGATGTCATAAAAGCATTCTATTTCAAATAAACGCTGTTCTTTTGAATTTTCTATTCATCAAAGAATCCTGAAAAAAATTATCACTGTTTCCACAAAAATATTAAGCAACTGTTTTCAACATTGATAATAATCAGAAATGTTTCCTGAGCACCAAATCCTCATATTAGAATGATTTCTGAAGGATCATGTGACACTGAAGACTGGAGTAATGATGCTGAAAATTCAGCTTTGATCACAGGAATAAATTACATTTTAACTTGTATTATAATAGAAAACAGTTATTTTAATCTGTATAATATTTCACCATATTATTGTTATGCAATTTCACCCTGGTGAGCAAATGAAACTTCTTTTAAAAACATTAAAAAATGTTACCAGCCCCAAACTTTTACTATAGGCTGATTAAACTAGCTTATCCAGCAAGACCTTCTTGGTCAACCTGCTTCACCAGAAATATTATGTTGGTTGACCAACCAGACCAACACCAAAACAGCTCTAGCAAGCATAAACCAGCCTGGACCATATAGAAATCATTAGTAAGCCACAGTGGAACTGAAGCTAGAAAAATGCAAAGCAGTGAAACAGAAAACAAAGAACCTTTTTAAAGAGAATTTATTCATAGAATTAGAATTATAGTATGATGATGGAGATGCATGGCAATTTCCCATGTCTCTAAGGCATTTCTAAGGCCCCCTGGGTTGTACACTGCCAGCCCCACGTCAAAAGGGCCACCCTCATGTCCCAATACGGCTGGAGCACCAAGGGGTTCAGAGTCATGGAATCTGACATCACACATGACTCAATTTAATTCATGTCCGCAGCACAAACAGAAGGCTACGTGTTTAACAAAATTAATAAGGTAAAGTTAGAAGAATTATAATAGTGATGCTTGCCTTATCAAGCCCCTCTAAAAGCGGTTTATCAGACATCAGCATCTGTCCTTGATGCATACAAAAAGGCTCATTTTGGTCATTAAGTCACTGCAACTAATCAAATAACAAGGCCTATTACCGCCTGGGGAATGAAAGCATGAGAGAGAAGATAAGAGACTATTATTAAGGTTCTCTACTTGGCTCATCACTTGACCGGAGCTCATTTATTTAATCATGTGATTATTAGTGATTCATAGTAGGCTACTAGAAGTCCAGATCTAGAATATGAACACAGTTGGAAAGAGAGACATGAAGGTTGTTGCCTGGTTGTGTTTCATTTGTGATATAGCCTACTACAGTATGTGGCTTCACACCAAGAACAATAAAGATAGGCTAACTATATTAAGGCACAATAACTTTCTGATTATTATAAGCAGGCGCTGGACTTTTGTCGTTTGCAGCTTTAAATGCTCAAGCTCTTTAAAGTCACTTGATTCTGATTGGCTGGGAATGTTTTTATCGTTCATCCGCTGGAAAATCGTTTTCGTTATTGTGGTGTGGACGTCTCTTTTCTCATGTAATTATTAAAAGATTTATTAAACGATTATTAAAACGTTGGTGTGAACTCTAGTTGTTTTTGTTCTATTTTGTCAGGTTCTGCATGTTCAGTGCTTCGATTGGAAACACCAGCATCATCCTCCGAGCAAAAGCGTTTACGTCACGACTATTATTGCTCAAAGGAACGGGACATGATGACGTACGTGGCGTTCTTGTTTTCCTAAACCTGGGATAATAATCCCGTATGGAGTTTGCTCCTATAGGTTTAAAAAACTTAAGGACATTAATTTATGAAAATCAACATTTATTTATTATTTATTTAATATTAAAAAAAAAACGAAAATGCAGACTTAATAAAGTGTCATCGTGTTTCGAGACCTATCTCTCAAAGGATCAAGACGAGTCTATTTTTTACCTTCTGATTTTACCTGAGGGAGAGAGCATAGGGGGGTCAGGATGAGGCTCAGGTGTGTTTCACCCCCACCCCTCCCAGCTAAAAGTGTTTTCCGTTCATTAAGATGATGAAACGTTTCCCTTCGAACTGCTGTGTGAATTAGAGTGACAGAATATATTGAACTTGTATTATGAGCAATGAGTGACAATAGTCACGCAAAAATTGTTCATTTTTCATGTAAATTCTCAGTATTCATACTACTATAATTGTCTAAACATCATTAAAGTAAACAGCAAAATGCAGCACATGTTAGTTTCATCACCTTGTGACGGCTCGTTTCTGCTTACTGTTTTAATGGCGATGTGTTTCTGACCTCTAGTGGCTCAACTTTGACAGTGTCATTGTAGTAGGCTATCGAGATATTAGTTTTTCACAGTTGCTAAGACACTAAACCCCATTCTCTGAAGCAAATTAAACCCATTTGTCGAATAAATCACTCTTTCTGCAAAACCTTAAACAGGTTCAGGTAGTTATACACTATTTGCAAATCTCATGCACTGTTTTTGCAAAACTCTAAACGGGTCATTAATATTTATAAAAAACAAAGATATGACATCCAAAGTATGTAAGGTAGTACAATTAGATCTCTTTTACTGAATCAAAAAGGTTCTACAAGGTATTTTAAAGATTTTGAAGTGTCAAAAGGTCATTCAGTTTAACCGTCCAAAGGCCAATACAGCCAATTCATTTGTGATTAAAATATCTTAAAATATAATAAATGTATATAGTTTTTTTATTCTGGCATGATTTTATATCATCATATATCAACATAGTGCAAAATGGTATTAAAATTATGTGTAGAAGTTGTTGCTTTGTTATGAGAAAGAATGTCCGGAAAAATGAATTTCATTGATGTCATTCAGAGTAACCAATATAAAGGGACCATTTTGGATCAAGTCATGCGTTCAGTATCAAAACTGAGCCACACCTAAGCCTTATAGCCCAATATGCAATTGCCAACACAGAATATTAATATTTGGTATTGTTATATTGTATTTATCTTATTTGCCATTATTAGTTTTGTATAATAATATTTTGGCAATACTGTATGTACACATAATCATGGCAATTAAGTACCAAATTTGAAACTCGGCCATAAAATCCACAAGTCATGTACCTGTAGAATAAAAAAAAAAAAAAAAGTATATAAATCAAGACTGGTCTCATTTACTTAAGTATTTATACGTAACATTTACAGGTAGAAAAATGTATTTGTTATGTTTAGATAGGTGCAAAAACACGCTAACCATTTTATACATGCATACAATCTAAAGAAACATGTAACAGACAGACTAGTGTAATCAACAACAAAATTAATTAAAGGTAAACTATGTAACTTTTGTCCCTCTAGTGGTTAAATAATCATTTATCTTAAACATTATGTAAAGTCCCCTTTTGATCACCAAAATAACATATTTGAATGTTTTTTCCTGTGGAAAAAAATTTCTTCATGCTATAAAATAGCTTGAATGTAACTCTACACCCTTGCTTCATTTAATATACGTGGATCAATGAATATGCTAATTAGCCCCGCCTCCACTCACTCGCACAAGCTCAGAGATCCACTCGGTCAACTTACTGAGGTAAATGTTTTGCTAATGTTACACAAACCATGTTCCCGTTTGCCATCTCAGAGTCAGACCACTGCCTTCTACAAAAATCAGCATTCTTAGAAATGCTTTGAAGGTATATAGTTCATCTTAACATTGTAATATACATCATACACCCGCTATTATTGCTAAATCTACAAGATTTTCCATATCAACAGAAAAATATACCAGGATAACCTGGCTTCTTGAGACTCCCCTGCCTCAAAACGTTTATAGTTAATGATATGCTAAAGCCTGCCGGCATGATGATTACAAGGTTATAAGGTAGTTTGTGACGTAAGAAACACCAGCGATTTCAAACTGTGTTTTTGAAACTGTCTTTAGATCACTGCAGTTTTAAAGAGAAAATACTCAGCAATGGTGTTGACATGAATTTGCACATGGTTTGTTTTAAAACATATTAAAAACACCACATATAAACAACATTAAAAACTTGATTTTCACCACAGGGGGACTTTAAATTATAATTTTGAACAAAAAAAAGTTACATAGTGTACCTTTAATTAAAACTAAATCCATAAAATAATCCCATGATGGGCACCTACAAAAAGTTCTATATGAAACACCTGATAGAAACCTTTAAGTTTCTATTTAGAACCTTTCCTTCCAAGAGTGTAAACTCCAGAATAGTAAAGATGAAATACCTGGAGGCCTCATGTCTGTGAGAGCTACAGGCTAGAAATCATCGACAACTCACTGCAACCAGATGATGATGAGCAATTACAGGAGCAGACAGCTAATCCTGGTGCTCTTTGCAGCAAGTGAACTGGGCTGAAAACCTCCGTCAAGCTGTAGTGGCTTTGATTGAGCATCTGTGATGAGAAACAATGCCAGTTCAAGTCTCACCAGATCACAAAATTGCAGAAAACACTTTTATGCTAATGAAAAAACAAATACACATTGTTATGCAATAGAAAGATGCGAATGGGAACAGCTCACTTGAAAAGGAAAATTATCATCATTTACTCACTTCAAACCTGTATGCATTTTGTTATTCTGTGAAACAAGAAAGATATTTATTTGGAAAAATTATTGTAGGTGTTTTTTTTTTTTTTTTGTCCATGCAATTAAAGCCAGCATTCTGATGTAGAACCCGGAAGCGCTGCACTGTGTTTACAACGTCAACAGCGTAGGAGACTGACAGGGAAGAGAAGAAATTGTTGAAAAAAAAGGTTTTTTGCTTTGTTTTTGTGCACAAAAAGTATTCTCGTCACTTCAAAACATTAAGGTTGAACCACTGCAGTCACATGGACAATTTTAATAATGTCTTTACTACCTTTCTGGCCCTTGAAATTGGTTAAGACGTTGCTGTGTATAGGGAGGTCAGAAAGCTCTCGGATTTCATCAAAAATATCTTAATTTGTGTTCCGAAGATGAACGAAGGTCTCACGGGTGTGGAATGACATGAGGGTGAGTAATTAATGACAGAAATTTTGAGTGAACTAACCCTTTAAGGTCACTGGTGTTCAGCCAGTCTTCACATACTTGAAATACTGTCAATCTAAAATCACATTCTGGAATATAAAGTCAAGTCAGTTTTATATCAATGCTATTTTTTTATGCATTGATATGAATACCTTATACGTAGACTACTTACAAATTGTAATCAGTTACTGATTCCAAATTATATGACAAACATTGTAGTTAGTAACGTAATCCATTACATTGCACATTTTAGGTAACATAATCTGACTACTTTTTTACTATTTTTAGATTACTTTTGACATAACTCATTTATTACATTGAATTTAATAGGATAATATTGTACCATATTGATATAAAAATACGGTTGCACTTTATTTTACAGTCCTATATTCAGCATGTACGTACTATATACTTATTATAGCAATTACAATAACTGGGTTATAACAAGGTACTAACTCTGAACCAACCCCTAAACCTAAGTTACCTTATATTACCAGTACATTCTTGGGTAAGTAGCCTACACTGTAAGTACACTGTAAGTACACATACTGTAAAATAAAGTGTAACCAAAAATATAAAGAGCAAGAAATATATTCTTTATCATTTTACATTTTGTATCAAAGACATAGCAATACAAGGTTAAATGACTTAAAGAAAATTCAAATAATAATTAATGTTTAAAACATGAAAAAAGAAGAATTAAGGAGATTCACTAAATTACACTGTAAAAAATGATTTTCATGATTTGTTTTTTCTTTTGTCAAATCAACTTAGATAATCAATGTGGTTCAGATAATATTTTGAGTTTCTGTTGATTAAATCGATCGCCTTCATTGTATTAACTCAAATTTTTAATTTCAATAAACTTAAAATTTTAAGGCGGCAACTTACTTTTTTAAGTTAAACCAACAATTCTTTTTTACAGTGTATGAATGATTTACTGCCATTGTGTGAATAATACAGGTGCTGGTCATATAATTAGAATATCATCAAAAAGTTGATTTATTTCACTAATTCCATTCAAAAAGTGAAACTTGTATATTATATTCATTCATTACACACAGACTGATATATTTCAAATGTTTATTTCTTTTAATTTTGATGATTATAACTGACAACTAAGGAAAATCCCAAATTCAGTATCTCAGAAAATTAGAATATTACTTAAGACCAACACAAAGAAAGGATTTTTAGAAATCTTGGCCAACTGAAAAGTATGAACATGAAAAGTATGAGCATGTACAGCACTCAATACTTAGTTGGGGCTCCTTTTACCTGAATTACTGCAGCAATGCGGCGTGGCATGGAGTCGATCAGTCTGTGGCACTGCTCAGGTGTTATAAGAGCCCAGGTTGCTCTGATAGTGGCCTTCAGCTCTTCTGCATTGTTGGGTCTGGCATATCACATCTTCCTCTTCACAATACCCCATAGATTTTCTATGGGGTTAAGTTCAGGCGAGTTTGCTGGCCAATTAAGAACAGGGATACCATGGTCCTTAAACCAGGTACTGGTAGCTTTGGCACAGTGTGCAGGTGCTAAGTCCTGTTGGAAAATGAAATCTGCATCTCCATAAAGTTGGTCAGCAGCAGGAAGCATGAAGTGCTCTAAAACTTCCTGGTATACGGCTGCGTTGACCTTGGACCTCAGAAAACACAGTGGACCAACACCAGCAGATGACATGGCACCCCAAACCATCACTGACTGTGGAAACTTTACACTGGACCTCAAGCAACGTGGATTGTGTGCCTCTCCTCTCTTCCTCCAGACTCTGGGACCCTGATTTCCAAAGGAAATGCAAAATTTACTTTCATCAGAGAACATAACTTTGGACCACTCAGCAGCAGTCCGGTCCTTTTTGTCTTTAGCCCAGGTGAGACGCTTCTGACGCTGTCTATTGTTCAAGAGAGGCTTGACACAAGGAATGCGACAGCTGAAACCCATGTCTTGCATACGTCTGTGCGTAGTGGTTCTTGAAGCACTGACTCCAGCTGCAGTCCACTCTTTGTGAATCTCCTCCACATTTTTGAATGGGTTTTGTTTCACAGTCCTCTCCAGGGTGCAGTTATCCCTATTGCTTGTACGCTTTTTTCTACAACATCTTTTCCTTCCCTTCACCTCTCTATTAATGTGCTTGGACACAGAGCTCTGTGAACAGCCAGCCTCTTTTGCAATGACCTTTTGTGTCTTGCCCTCCTTGTGCAAAGTGTCAGTGGTCGGCTTTTGGACACCTGTCAAGTCAGCAGTCTTCCCCATGATTGTGTAGCCTACAGAACTAGACTGAGAGACCATTTAAAGGCCTTTGCAGGTGTTTTGAGTTAATTAGCTGATTAGAGTGTGGCACCAGGTGTCTTCAATATTGAACCTTTTCAGTATTCTAATTTTCTGAGATACTGAATTTGGGATTTTCTTTAGTTGTCAGTTATAATCATCAAAATTAAAAGAAATAAACATTTGAAATATATCAGTCTGTGTGTAATGAATGAATATAATATACAAGTTTCACTTTTTGAATGGAATTAGTGAAATAAATCAACTTTTTGATGATATTCTAATTATATGACCAGCACCTGTATGTAATCATGTAATCAATAAAAAAAGTAAAATTTTAAAATGTAATATAATCTAATTAAAAGTACTCTGTTTTTGAAATCTGATTATGCAATCCAGATTACATATAATCAGTTACTACCCAGTACATTAATAGCGTAAAACCATGACACACTTCACCTTTAAGCATTAAGCATGTCTATCAGCCACTAAATGACTCATAAGTGATTCATATTTTTATTTAGTAGTTGTATCCAGGCTTTATTCCACCATTTGCTATGATTTAATTATACATCCTGTGCTAACAATTATTTTACAGATATTAAAAATCATACAAATCAAAGAACGTTGTCGTCCCTATTATTAAGGATGTTTTTTCTTGTTTTTTTTTGCGTGAGAAGTGGATCATTACTGACTCCATAGAGAGCGGCTCAGTGGCTGTCTGCCCTCTCCTGCTCTTGGCTTTTTTTCTGTTTGAACAAACAACTTTATTCTTTTAAAATATTTATGCATGACCACAGTGACATCCAACTGCAACTTCCTGGTCTGAAAACATCACAATATAAACAAGGGCTTTTCATCTCTGTGAAGGACTGACAGAAAAGCTATGATTAATGAGAGACAGAAGACAAAGAGAGAGAGAGAAAACTGGGCTGTACGGGCCTACTCATCCTTATACAGAGATGGGTTGTTCAAGATGCATTTTCTACTCAAGTCTAGCCAAACAAACATATGAATATTAATGAAAATGTTGTATAATGTCAGTTTATGTAAATGTCATGCTAATTAATTTATATTAATAGAAGGTTTTGGAAGGTGCAACAGGAAATGAGATGATGTGGTAAAAAAAAAAATCTGCTGTAATGCTGAGGTCAGTTGCTCTACAGTATATGTTTCAACATTTGACAAACATTACACAAACACAACTTAAAGCAGTTAAAGAAATAGTTCACCTAAAATGAAAAATGTCAGTTTTCTCATCCTTGTGTCATGTCGCATATGACAAATGTGGAACAAAAATGGAGAAATATTGTGTTTCTCCCCCTTTGCAATTACAATGGGAACTGGAGCCTAAAAAAGGATGCAAAAGCACCATAAAACTAGTCAAAAAAGCCTAGTTTATAATAAAAGTTTATTTTAAGAGTGTAAGCATTCTTAAGTCATAAAATAGCTTTTGGTGAGACACTGTGAGTGAATGTAGCACTAATTTGTGAACAAATCGTTATTTGATTCAGGTCTTTTTTGTTAATTATGTCATGAATGTGACAGCAAAACTTAGGACAAATGGCAAGATTTTCAGTAAATAATGACTAAAATGTGTTTCCTACAAAAAGCTGTCATTTGACTTCAGAAGTTATGGACCATGATACTGTTTAGGTGCATTTTTGACACTTAAAACTCCAGTTTTTATTGCAATTTAATAAAAAGAGCAACCCATACATCAATAAAAAAATTAAAAAAAAATAGTAAAAAAAAAAAATCATCTTTTGCTTTCCTAGGAAGAAAAAAAGTCATACAGGTTTAGAAGAGCATGAGTAAATAATGCCAAAATTTTAATTTTAAAGTGAGCTTTAAGTGAGCTATAACTCACAATCCAATTCCAAAATAATTTCTGATTTCTGATGCAAGTCTATTTTTTTTACAAGCAGTATTATTTTAGTATAATTTATATACTATTATAGTATTTATTTTTATTCATTTATACTTTTTTATGTCATTTATGTTTTAGTTTTCCGTTTTAATATTTTTGTTATATTTATTTTAGTACTTAAACTTATTTTATTTAGTTGCCAAGGCAACATTTCTAATTTTCATTCAAGTTTATTTAAGATAAACTTTTATTTTAGCTTTATTTCAATTAATGAAAAAAAGTTATACAGATATATAGTTATAAAAGTTATATATTATATATTAAATTATACAGTTTTAGTTAAAAATATTAACATTTACAAACATTGCAGGGGCACAAATCTGCTAAATCTTATGCAAATATTGTGCATAAAAATTGTACCAAGATATATCTGATCTGACACGGAAAAAGAAACAGAATAAGTTGGTATCACATCCTTAAACTTTGTTATTTTCAATTACTGTAAATACATTTACACCACCTCATTCAGCAGAATTAACAATGACATTTCAATTCTGAACATGAATTTTTGTGCATCGTTTGAGACAGAATTGCAATGCATCATTTTGATCTCCATTGTTAGTAATTTGTGTGCAATACAGATGATTGATATCAAGCAAACAAACAGAGTTCTCTCTGGTTTTTTCTCTCCATTTCTAGGTCAGAAATGAGTGGTGCAGGGACTTAATGGTTCGGCTGGTCAAATGTTGGATCATCCTCGAACTACCAATGAAAGAGCATTCACACAGACACACACCATACCAAGAGAAGGGGAGCGTGGCGGGGGGGTGTGAGAGAGAGAGAATGAAAGAGAGAGAGAGAGAGAGAGAGAGACGCTACAGATGCAGGAGGTGGTGCTTGGACACATTTTAGAGGCGTAAAGGCCTGCCTCATTTGGTGCAGATCAGATCATTTACAAAAAGCCACATCCACCACTCAAAACAAGAGAAAGTCGCCGCCGGCCGCTGCCAGCATCCTCACCATCCTGCAGCAGCAGTAACAGCCGCCGGCTGTTGCATCAACAACACGTAGCTGGCCATGAGTCCTGGCAGTCCGCGCGGCATGCTGGACATCAGCAACGCAACCTGGGCTCTGTCGGAGCGCTCCGTGTTGCAGCCCATGTGGGATTACCTCCAGCAGAACCACGAGAGCAGCTTGCGCTCGCCGCTGTTTCCCGTCATCCTCTCGGTGTCCATGTACCTGGTCCTGGTGTTCTTCTACACCGTGCTGGACCTGCTGGCGCCCACCTGGCCCTCCATCCGACGCTACCAGATCCACCAGGACCGCACCGTCACCTGGTCCAACATCGGAGCCACTTTGGCGCTCACCACGTACAACCATCTGCTGTACATCTTCCCCGCCGCCGTGGCCCAGTGGCTCTGGCGGCCGCCCGTGCCGCTGCCCCGCGAGGCGCCCACGCTCACCGCCTTCCTGCTGGGCATCGTGGGCTGCACGGTGGTGTTCGACTTCCAGTACTACCTGTGGCACCTTCTGCATCACCGCGTGGGCTGGTTGTACCGCACCTTCCACGCGCTCCACCATCAGTACCGGCAAACCTTTAGCCTGGTCACGCAGTACCTGTCCGCCTGGGAGCTCTTCAGCGTGGGCTTCTGGACCACCGTGGATCCTCTGCTGCTCCAGTGTCACTGTCTCACCACCTGGGCGTTCATGCTGTTCAACATCTGGGTGTCCACCGAGGACCACTGCGGGTACGACTTCCCTTGGGCGATGCACCGTCTGGTTCCCTTCGGCCTTTGGGGCGGCGCGCTGCGGCACGACGCTCACCATCAGCAGCCAGGCACCAACTTTGCGCCTTTCTTCGCTCACTGGGACTGGCTGGGGGGCACGGCGACCATGCCGGCTCCCGTGAAGACAAAAACACAGAGAGAAAAGGACGAAAAGGAAGCCTGAGGCTCGCTTTCCCTTTCACACCCTTGCTCTCATCTCTCTCCTTTTGCTCCATCTGTCCCGCCCTGTCTCACACATTCCCCGCCGCTATTCATCTTCTCCCCGAACTGCAGATCAAGTGTCTTACTAACAAACCAGTAGAGGAGAAGCAGAGCTAAACATTCCCAATGGTTCTTGAATGTATAAAAATGTCTTTTCTTGCAAATCTATCTATTTTTCTAAAATGAAAAAAACCTCTTCAGCATTGGCCAATTTATGGAGGTTTTGTGGGATATCTCAGGTTAGTAGTTTTGGCCTTATGTTCGCGATGTCTTTTTAAAGAGGTTACTTGTGTTCAAAATGGCTTGTGTTCCAATGCTTGTTATTGTATTTTTCACTAAACTTCAGTCAATAAAATGCTGTTGTTTGTTAAGTTTGCCTTCAGCTGTGTTGATATACATTTGAGGACCTTTGCAACCTTTGGATTGCTCTATAAAAGCACTGACCGTTACAATCGTTAGAGGAGAGAACCGCATGAAGTAACACTGTGGGTACACACAGGCATGTTGGCTAACAGTGATTGCTAGAAAGCTCTAAGACTACTTACATCATCACTGGTGCTGCTTGCATTTGCTAATATAAATAAAAAATGCTCAAAGCACAGACAATATGAGCTTGGTAATTAGATTGACACAGCTATTGTAAAGTTTAAAGGTACAGATCACTCAAAAATGAGAGTTTTATCAATTTAATTGGACTCATGTCATTCCAACTTCATATTATTGTCTTTCTTCCACGAAACACGAAATCAGATGTTCGGTAGAATGTCTGAGCTGCTCTTCCAGTGAAAGTGGATGGTGATTTATACAGCCAAGCAGTAAAAAAAGACAAAAAGCACCAAAAAATGAGAGTTCAAAGTCATCTGAAGCCCCCCCAAAATTGTCTATGCTCATTTGTTTTTGTTTCTATGCTCATTTCAAAAATAGCATTTATCAAGCCAAGTTGGGCATCTCTGAGGACAAACTATATTGGTTCTCACGTCACATGACCGAACATGATGCGACAAGTTGCGACTGTCAATGACACTTGAGAATTGCATAGGGCTTAAAGGGACAGTTCATCCTAAAATGAGAATTCTGTCAGAATTTACTCACCTTCATGTCATTCCCAGTCCATATTATGTTCCCTTGAGAAGCACAACATGAGATATTCGGTAGAATGTCCGAGCTGCTCTTCCAGCAAAAGTGGGTGGTTATTTAGCCAAGCTGTAAAAAAAACACAAAAAACATCATAAAATGAGAGCTGTGCACCATATTACAAGACTTTTGAAGCCATATGATAAACTTGTGTAAGAAACAGATTAAAAAATTAAGCCACCAGATCTCACGCCAGGATGGACGTCACTGAGCCCAAACGCTATTGGTTCTTGCATGTCACATGACCAATCGTGATATGGAAAGTTGAAAAAAATGTGTCTGTAAAAGACATTTGAGAACTACATAAGGTTTAAAGGGACAGTTCATCCAAAAATGAGAATTCTGTCAGAATTTACTCACCTTCATGTCATTCTCAGTCCATATTATATTCTTTCTTTTGTGAAGCACAACATGAGATGTTCGGTAGAATGTCCGAGCTGCTCTTCCAGTAAAAGTGGGTGGTTATTTAGCCAAGCTGTAAAGCACCATAAAATGATAGTTGTGCACCATATTGAAGCCATATGATAGACTAGTGTAAAAAACTAAGCCACCAGATCTCACGCCAGGCTGGACATCACATGACCAATCACATAACATCACATGACCAATCGCGATATGGAAAGTTGAAAAAAAATTGACTGTAAAAGACATTTAAGAACTGCATAAGGCTTAAAGGGACAGTTCATCCAAAAATAAAAATTCTGTCATCATGATAATTAGTTATTTTGATATTTTTCACAAAAGAAGACATTTTGAAAAACATCAGACTCAAATTGCACATACACAAAAACTGTTGAAACAAAATATTTTTCATCATGTTCTGCAGAAGAAAGAACATCAAACAGGTTTGGTATAACATGAGGGCAAGTAAACGATATGAAAATTTTCTATTTTGCATGAACTGTCTCTTTAAATTTTGGTCTGTTTCTCATATAAACCTATCAAACAGATTCAGAAAACTGAATATATAGAGTATGAGTCATATATTGACTACTTTAATGGATTGAAACGACAATGAGGGAATGTAAATTATTACAAAAATTATGTACTATAAGAACAATGTGTTTACACTTCAGGATATGGATGTCCAACCGGCCTGAACATACGCCACAGCATGCAGTGTTTGTTTTCTGCCGTCGTTCGGTTCTATGCCACACTATGTTATTCGACAGTTTTACATAAGAGAAGCCCGCAGAGGATCTGGGCTGAGATCAGTCTACAGCCAAAGCGGAGAGGCAATGCTAATTAATCATCTTCTCTTTCAGCCTCCTACTGATCCCTCTGGCACATGGAGAATAGCTCCCCATGCTTTAAAAAAGAGAGAGAGAGAGACAGAGAGAGAGAGAGAGAGACAGAGAGAGAAATTCAGATAAAGTTGGCTTATGACACCAGGAACTGAACAATTTCAGATATGATTCTGATTTTTTCACACCAAGATGCCAGCATGCAATGCCATATAAAATGGAAGACCTTTAGCAAAGGGGGCGGAGGTGCTATCTGTAACCTTTGACTAGCTTGGAGGAGGCCAAACAAACAAACAAACATTAAAAATCTGAGTTTGTGGTGTTTGTGCATGCGAGGCTGAGCAGTACCTGGCTCTCGTCCAGCAGCTCAGTATCTCTGAAGACCTCAGGCTGAGCTCTCTAAACAGTAAGTTGTTATCTGCAGCTCAGCACAGGAAACCCTGGACCATTTCCCATCAGGCACTGTTGTGGACGCCTCCCCCTCTGGCACTGCAACAGAGGGGTCCTTTAGGAATGTGGAAACTGGGAGAAAATGTGGACTGTGTTTTAAACAAGTAGTTATGCAGGAGAGATAAGATAATACTGAGACACAAACGGGTTAAATGCGTGCATCTGAGTGATATGACATGATATAAATCCCCTACATGCTCATTAGAATAATCTATGATCTATTATAAATAATAACCAGAAACATTTTCACCTTCCATTTACATTTGTATTGAACAATGAGAGACATTGATCACCCAAACTGACATTAAAATACCAAGAAATAAACTCACTTCTGAATACAAAATAGGTCTATATCTCAGAATAATCATCACAGTTCACTAATATGATTGGTTTTTGTATAATGCAAAATGTTACATTATGCAAATATTCTGTATGCAACACCCATATGATCTACTACATCTGACTTAAATGATCTCTCTCTCTCTCTCTCTCTTTGACTGCCAATAGTGGCACACTTTTACTTAAAAACTGGATTACGGATGCAAAATAACTATTTCTGGGATGATAACTAGACACCGTCTAAATTAACCATGCAACACTGGTCATGGGACAACCGTGCAGCCTTTTGAAATATATTGTTTAATATTGCATATTTTACATATTATTTTAAAAACAGTAGGTAGTATACAGTATATACTGTGCAGTACACTGGTCCTCCATTCTGAACAGCCACTGAATATATACATGAAAAATCAAGAGCTGCACTTACCAGATCTATACTGTAGATGTCGCTGTGTTCAATACTCATCCATCAAAGTGACTAATATACTGAGAGTTAATTGTAGTCATTCATAGTAAAAGATACAATTGAGAAATCGAGTGCATAGCAGTGTTATTTTAGTATGATTGAGATACTAGTTTTAACTGATATTTTGAATTAGTTTTTATTTTCATATTTTTGTTTCATTTTTAATTTCAAGGTTTTATTTATTTTGTTGTGTTTTGGACATTTTTTTTATAGTTTTTTTTAATGTCTATATATCTTTTATTATTTTTATTTCAGTTTTAGTTTTAGTTATTTTAGTACATCAAGTTAAACTAATTGAAAATAAGAAATATTGCCTTGGCAGCTAGCTGAAATAGTGTTTTTTAAAGATTTATTTATTTATTTTATTTCAGTTAATGTTCTTTTTTTCAAATAACGAAAATTATTTTTATGGTTTTGTTTTGTTTCTAGTTATAGATAACTGTAATATAGTACAAAGCAAAGGCTTATTAAAGGGTTAGTTCACCCAAAAATTCTGTCATTATGTACTCACCCTCATGTCGTTCCACACCTGTAAGACCTTCGTTCATCTTCGGAACACAAATTAAGATATTTTTGATGAAATCCGATGGCTCAGTGAGGCCTCTGTTCCCAGAGGTGGGTAGTTCCGAAGTACATTTACTTAGCTGCATTAATGTTACGCAGAATTCTCTGTTAAACCACAGATATCAGATCAAACAGTGCCGACATGGAAACTGTTTGATATGATATTTGTGGTTTACCAGAGAATTCTGCAACGAAGATAAATGCTTCTCACAAGATTTCACAACGTTATTAATTCTGCGGTGAATTCAAGCGCTTCCTTCACAGCGCTGTGTAATCTGGAAACCATGAGAAACATTGTGCCACTAACACTAACAGAAATAATATGTGGCAGAAATGGTCTAATGTTTTCGAGTGCTTTTAAGTTTAACTTTTACCAGCACTTCAAAGCTTTAACCCTCTACCGCACACATTATGATAGACCTATAGAAAAAAATATTTGACTCTTTTTCTTTTCTTAGTATGGCTTAACTTGAAGTGCTGTAAAAAAAAAAAAATAAATAAATAAAAATAAAAATTGGAAAAAATATTATTTTAAGGTACTTTATGGTATGTTGCCATACGGCAACAACATACAATAGTGGAAATAACTTAGAATAAGTGTAAGTTTACTTATAATTAATATTTTTCCTCAGAAATGTTTTGTATTGATTCAATTGGTGCTATTATAAGCTTTAAAGGTGCAATATGTAAGAATTTTGCAGCACAATATCCAAAAACCACTAGGCCAGTGTTATATATTTTGTTCACTTGAGTACTTACAATATCCCAAATGTTTGCAACTATTTGTGAATCGTGAGAAAATTGCAATTTTAACCAAGGCTCCGGGACGTGTGAGGAGTCGCCTGTCAATTGCGTCATACCCGCGTTACCCTCGATTTCTGGTTTTATTTTGTAGAAACCATGGAAACACCAAAGACGCTTTAATATATTACATGTTTTAATAGACAAGGGAACAACTGTTTTGATATATTTATAGACAGAAAACTAATTTTGTTATATAGCTCAACACGTTTAGTCTTATTGTTTAAATCTAATTTTCTTGATTTTTTGCGAGTACCATGCTTTACCATGCCTCAGAGAAAAACACCATTCTGTGAAGTAGCTAACATAGCATAATCAGATGCAGCTTTATTTTTAGTAACAGTATTACAGCATTTTCTCCATCATACAATACGTTTTAAAATTAACTGCATACCATTTTTCAACACAAGCCATCCAGCATTTAATATGATATTCTAAAATCGATCTATCTTACTGCAGTGTGCAACAAGTGTCTCATAGCAGCCGCCGAGCGAACGCACACAGTAACGTTATAACATCATTTCAACACATTCAAATGTTTCTAATATGATAAACAGAGCTGTGTTACCTCATACTCATGACTGGAAAAGCAGAAGCAGCACCGGCGACTGTGGCATAAAAGTTCCGCTGCTCGTGAGGCGTGTGTTGCGCAATCGCTCCAGCGGCCTCGTTCACCTCTAACAACACTCGGTCCTGCTCTGCTTCATACTACAGTAACGTTAATAATCACATCCATGAACATGATTTCTTCCCGAGTCCTATCTCTGAACCACTGATTCAAAACAAAAGATTCGTAAAGCTTTGAAGCTTCATGAAGCAGTGTTTTCATATCGCCCATCACTAGATATTGTTGAATAAAGTCGTTATTTTGTTTTTTTGGCGCACAAAAAGTATTCTCGTTGTTTCATAATATTAAAGCTGAACCACTGTAGTCACATGAACTTTTTAAAATATTTTTTAGTAACTTTCATTGAAAGTGTTAATTATCTTGCTGTCAATGCAGGCCTCACTGAGCCATCGGATTTCATCAAAAATATCTTAATTTGTGTTCTGAAGATGAACGAAGGTCTTAAGCGTTCAGAACGACATGAGGGTGAGTAATAAAATGACATAATTTTCATTTTTGGGTTAACTTACCCTTTAAGGAAAGTTTGTCAAACAAATCAACTGTATTAATCTAAGGAGATTAGGAGAAAGAGAGTGTGTGAAATGTGAATTCTCTCATTGACTTAACCACCAACAACAAACCTGCTTCAACATGCTCAGCTGAACCGGTTTGACCATTCGCTGTGTTTATACTACACAAGACACAAAGACATTCGCAGACTGGTCCTGTTTTTAAAATATAAGAAAAACACACACCCGTAAAAGATTCAAGACCCCAAGACACACAGCTGTAAACAATCCGTGATTGTGCGTTGAGAAATGACCCTGAATCTTAAATAGCAGGTGTCGGCGTAGTCTGCACGTGTTCAAACAGCCAATTGAGAGATGTTGAGACTATTTTGTGTCGTTTGCACAAAACCAAATACATTACAATAGTTTCTCCCATTTAAATCAGTCAGGATTAGAAATGATCCGAAATGTCAATACTTACTTCCTACAGTCAATTCTGACTCACTAACACTCATTAACTCACAGGTTATGACATAAATCGGTCCATCACAGTTTTGTTTTCTCTCACTCTAGTTTATTTACTTCTGAACTCTGTCCTTCCAGGGAAAATGCAAAGCTGAATAACAGGTTGTGAGACACAGAGAGGCAGGAAAGGGGGAGTGCAGAGACAAAGAAAGAGAGGACAGAGAGAGGGAGAGATGAAAGAAAAATAAATAATGTCTTCCTCTCTGTGCTGTCAGTGTTATGCAATAGGAACTTCACTCGCTTTAAACACTGCTGGTCTCTTATAAACAGCAAAGGCCAAAGTTCACAATCTTTCTGTTTTTTAAAAGAGCTGTAGATGTTTGCTTTTTACCTTAAAATATCTGTACAGGAAAACCTAAAAGTAGCATTTGCTAAGGCAAGTGTCACTATTACTCATACTTCAAGTTAGAGATTAGAACAAACATCTAAACCTATAAGTATTAAACTTGCATCCTGCTTTGTTTACATTACTGACATAAATTACTTCAAATTGTGTTGCTTTTTGAGGAAATGTTTGCTATTACTTTCCTAAAGCCCTTGGTATACTTAGTTTTTTTACGCACAGCCTTGCAAAGTATACTTCACTTGACTTGTAAGCGTACACAGACGTTTGACGCATGCACAGTTTTGAGCAATATCTCACCACGAGTAAACAATTTATTAAAATTTTAAACCATGGCCCATTGTTAAATTCAGACAAATTTGCATAATACAGAAATCTACATGACAGTGTCACTGAGTTTACCTTCACACTACAAAAAACACTTGCATGCAAATGCATCCTTCTATCACACAGTCGAATAATTATTCCAATGATGCCAGTGAGAAACTGCAACCTAAATGGCACAAACAAGACCAGTGCTGTATCCATAGCAACATCAAAAGACAAACACATCTAGAAATGGTCAGGAAGCTGTGAAGTCAAGAATCAAAAATCTGCTTGTGTGAAATTGGATCATCAGAGAGTGAGACAGCGTGAGAAAAAGAGTGAGCGAAGAGAGAGAGAGAGAGAGAGAGAGAGAGAGAGAGAGTTTGTGTATCTTATTTGAGGCTGTGGTTGGTCACAGCCCAGCCTGGAGGCTACATATATCTGACTGACCAAACACAATAGTCACCTGAGACTGAGGGAAATGTAAATGAGTGAGATGAATGTGCACTTTCAATTCTTCCATCAATCGATGCGACCTGAGGGGCTGATAGATATTGAAGTCCAGTTCAGAAGAGTAAAAAGGTGATAGTGAGATACATTTGAAAACAAGAAATACATTTGCATTAAAAGATATAAAGTCACAATTGACCCTTCGCTGGGAGTTTGATTGACAAGCTATCTAACCAATCATAACGCCGAATCCGCCATTTTGTCCGACAAAGCAGTCAGGAGTTAGTAGATTAACCTCGGTAGACTTGAACTTGAAAAATGGTGTGTACTGACGTCTTTTCGCGTTTGAAACAACATTCCTTCTCATGTTCATTCATGTTTATTTGATGCTATAAATGAACTAGTAGGAAGAGATGATCGGTTCACGAGCCGCTTGATCTGAGCCACAAAACGTTTTTTATTGTTCAAATTTCTTAAAAAATTACACAGTTTGAAAGCTGGGACATAAGTAACCTGCTCTGTCTTGTCTGTCGACGTGTTGACAGTTTCCTCTTTGCTCCGCAATTTATTTTTCACTCTGTGTGGTGTGACAGAGCCATGGCTTGTCGGACAAAGCAACAGTAACTAAGGGGGGCGGGTCTTTGCGAAGGGTCAATTAGGGAAACAAAATGACATTTGTAAGATTTAAAGTCATTGTAAGATATCATATAAGACATACCATTCAAAAGTTTGGGGACAGTAAAATGTTTTTTTTTGAAAAAAAATAATACTTTTATTCAGAAAGGATACATTAAATTGATCAAAAGTGACAGTAAACACATTTATTCATCAAAGAATCCTGAAAAAAATGTAGCACACTTTTTTCAACAAAGATAATAATCAGAAATGTATCTTGAGCAGCAAATCAACATATTGGAATGATTAGTGATGGATCATGTGACACTAAAGACTGGAGTAATTATACTGAAAATTCAGCTTTGCATCACAGAAATAAATTACATTTTAAAATATTTCACAATAAATAACAACGTTTCATAATATTACTGTTTTTTTTACTGTATTTCTGGTCACATAAATGCTGCCTTGGTGAGCGTAAAAATCTTACCGTCCCCAAACTTTTGAACGGTAGATTAAATTTACAATGAAAAGAAATAAATTGTGAATGAGAAAACTTTTTTTTTTTACTCTAGAAGCCAACTCAAGCCAATAAAGTAGTTAATCAGTTTCATTCATTATAGTAGCTGGCATCACTTTTATTTCTGCACTTCATGCAGTAGTTAATAAGTAATAACTGCTTGCTGAGCAGAAGTGTGCTAATATATATATATATATATATATATATATATATATATTTTTTTTTTTTTTTTTAAGAAATCTGACTCATACATTTCACCTGGTAGATGATGAAAATGTAAAAATGCAACCGGCCCCTGAAGTCAAGTTCAGTTAAAAGACTAAAGCTAGTTGAACAGGTTTAGAGGATTTCTATAGACACAGACGAAATTGTTAGTGGAATGCTAAATATTTCCTAAACCAGGGAGTGGACAGTGTTGTGCTAATCACTAATCAAAGGAGCACAGTGTGAATTCACAAGAGCGGCAGTTTCACAGATACAGTGAGACGTGCCATCATAGAGAGATTTTTTGATATGAAACATGCTCATAAACTGCATAGACCTGCACATTTAAAAGTGTTATTCATTAACAAATTTGTTTATCATTGTGTAAATCTTTTTACATTTATTTAGGCAATGTTTTATCAAAAACAATTTTGTCTCCCCAAAAGAGTTACTAAAAGTGTTCAACCAATTGAACATTAACATTTTGTAGCCTCAAAGATACCATCATAAAGTCTTATGTCACATTGTTGGCAAGTTTCATAGTTTGTGATAATGACATTTGTCATTTTCTAGCAACAACATATGACTCACCGATAGACATACATAACATACTCCACAGGTGTCCAAGGAACACAGTTATCAATAGGAAAATCATTCAATTATTCATTAGAAATGAAGAATTCAGCTCAAAGCAAAACATTTTCAGGGAAACAAAACATTTATTTAAAAGGTACTGTGCCTATAGGGGATACACGTTTTAAAAGCTATTTTCTGGGAAGAGGTACAGTGACGTTTGATTAAAAAAAAGGATTATGATATGTATGATATGACACATAACACGGGAACCATAATCTAGAATTCCTTTACAGAGATAATAAAGGTTTGTTACCAGAGATACAGCCATTTTGTTTTAAACTGTCAAATATGCATGAATTTTCATTCATTTTGACTAACAAAAGATTGTTGCTGATCAGGTTTGATGCAGTATAAAAAATAAAAGACAGTTAAAACATACTTAAATTTTCAAGCGTAGTATTTAACCCGTCACGGGCTGACAAATTCACATTAAATATAATTTCTCCAGGCCCATCTGAACAATATCAAATGTAACAACAGAAAAATCTAGCTCAGATGCTTCTCTTCAAGTTTTACGAATCTGCTTTGGCTTCACGGCCCTGAGCTTGACTGAACGTTGCAGTCATGTGATGAAGAAACAGGTTGTTCTGTTCAAACTCTTTGTGGCTCCTTCAGCTTTATGAAAGCTCCTTCAATTTATGAAGGTCTCACAGCTGAAACAAAACATCTTCAGAAATAGCTTCATGTGGTTTCCGACAGTTATTCAGTGACGAACACGGAGCATGAATGTGAAGTAAAATCCACAGTGCCGCCACTCAATACATAAACTCTTGTCCATCATGGTCCATGTCCACCTACTCTCAGCAGGTGCTGGTCTCCGTTTGGCCTTTGCTGGAAGTATACGTGTTGGTGCTTTTAGAGTACTTCAGCGATCTGAACGACACCCTCATTCTCTCCACCGTACGACTGCTGCGGCACAACAGCGTGTTCTTGACGTGCTCCCTGAACTCTTCTGAGACATAATAGTAGATGAAAGGGTCCAAGCAGCTGTTGAGGCTGGCCAGGCACAGCGTGGTGATGTAGAAGCCGTAGCCGTTATTGACCCAGCCACTTCGCAGGAGAGAATAGTGCACCACCAGCATCACATTACTGGGGATGAAGCAAACCAGGAACGTTATGAGCACAGTGACAATGAGGACCACAGCTCGTTGGCGGCTTTTTCCAGCACTGCCCTCGATTGTGGAGTTCCCAAGCGAGCGTAGGAGAAGAATGTAAGCCGCTATGATGACCAACATTGGGATGAAGAACACAAGACCTGCCATCACCATGAAATAGTAATAGGGCAGCTGAACGTCCAGGAACAAGTTGCCCGACTGGAAGTTCTCCTTACTGATAATGTTGACGTCATGGCAGGTGGTGATGTTGAGGTCTGGGAGTTCAACTGTTTGCTTGTAGAGGTACAAAGGTGTAGTGCTGACCCAAATGAAAATCCAGATGCATACAGACACAATGATAGCAAACTTGGTGTTTTTTCTCTGCTGGGAGAGCGGGTGAGCGCAGACCCAGTACCGCTGGACGCTTAAACAAGTGATGAAGAGGATGGAGCAGTACATGTTGCCATAGAAGAAACCCACCAACACTTTGCACATCCCTTCCCCAAAAGTCCAGTTATTTCCCTTTAAATGATAAGCGATCTTGAGAGGCGTCCAGATAACAAACATCAGGTCAGCCAGTGCCAAGTTTCCCATGTAAATGGCAGCTGGGTGAAGTTTCTTTGACCTGAACAGCAAGACCCATATTGCCATTGCATTGCTTGGCAACCCCAATGCAAAAACAATTATGTAAATAATTGGTAGGAAGACGGTTGTGAGACTGCTCTTTAGTGTATCTGTGACGACCGGCTCAATGATTAAATTGCCTGAATTTGGATCCTGCACGACTGGTAAACCTCGTCCTTTGCCTTTAACTGAAACAAAACACATTGATTCATATTTAAATGAGTGAATTACAAACAAAAGTGCATCATAAAAACAAGTAAATGAAAAATACGGACGAATTAAAGCGACTCACCTGCATCTACCTCTCCCGACGCAAAAAACATAAATGCGGAAAAAAACAAGATCCGGTAAATTGCGGTGAAAGCCATAATCCGAGTTTTTCAAACTTTTAGTTATTTCCTGAGTTGAATAGCAGTCTGTCTCTTGAAGCGGTGTATGAGCTGTTCCTCTCTGCGAAATGTTTTTAGTCGACCTGAAAGAAGGAAGGACACACCTTAACTCTCAGAAGGCTGTAGCCTAAGCGCGTCGAGTTTCCTTACCTGCATGACGTCACACGCATGAAGCATTTCGAGTTTCGATCGAAATCACCCGCATGAGCTGCGCGTGGGAGGAGAGAGAGAGAGAGAGAGAGAGAGAATGAGACTGTTGCGAGGGTCATATTGAAACCATTAATTTGTCAGTATTAACAATAATAGTTTTAAAGGGTATTTTCGTGCTATTCGTTTTTTAAGTAGCCCTACTTAGACAGCAACATTCTTAACAACATATTCTTTCAAGATTCAAGATATTCTTTATTGTCATCTGTACGTTAGGACAATGAAATTCTTATATTGTCCATTCCTCTAAAGAACGACGGGGCAGAAGGGCATAATAAACAATAAAATACAAAGACATTAAAATAAGAGTATATAGGCTACACAATAAGGGGCAACAATAACAACAATACACAATACAGTAAGAGTCAATACACAATAGAGTCACAGTATGGTCATCTTTATTTGATCAAAATGACATTACATTATCACTACCTTGTTCTCAGATCACAAAGTGCATTGCTAATTGTTACCTAAAACCAAAACTAAAGTGAAACAATTAAATTGAAATAAAGCTGAAATAAAACCTAAATATTAAAAGAAAACCTGAAACTTAGAAATGTTGCCTTGTCAACTAAATGATTAAGTTTAACTTAACTAGCCTAATAATACTAAAATCGGAAATAAAAATAAACCTATAAAAAAAATTAAAAAACCTAATAAAAATCAAAACAAAAACTTGAAAGGATATGAATAAACTTATATATAAAAATAAATACCAAAATAACACTGAACATAACTCAAAACAATATATTAATCTTCAGAAAAACATTATATATATATATATATATATATATATATATATATATATATATATATAAAGCAATAAATCCTTTATCCTGAAGGTCCTTTTTTCCATATTTCACCAACTCTGATTTCATCAAAGTCACAGAGGCTCTGGATTTAGGTAGTTTGGACATTTTAGGTCATCTATCTTATATTCAAACACCATTACCAATACGATTTCTTTGAATGGTTTATTCTAAAATAATTTCTTGCCACTATTTTTTGTGCTTCCATATCTTGCTTTTTCTCTGTCTCAGAGAAAGGGTAAATTTGAAAAAGGACAATCAACCTGTGTGAACTGATGTGTGTGTGTGTCTGTCAAACAACTGTAAACAGATTTTATGATTTGACTTGCCAAATAAGTTGCTCTGTGGACTTTGGCCATATTCTACCTGCTGTCTGTCTTGTTTAGAGTACAAGACAAACACATACAGAGCAAATCATAACGAACATGGAAAGACAAATTTATTGATAAATACATTCAGACAGTTCTTTAAAAAAAATACAAATACAAAATACACTCACAGAAAAAACAACAATAAATCATAAACATGCTTTGAAATTAAGTGGGGGCATGAGTGTACAAAGAGACGGAAAATGTCTACAAAAAAAAAAACAGTGTCTACATGATCATGCATGGTTAATGGTGCTACCACTTCAGCATTTAGTGCTTTAGAACAAATCAGAATGAGGTTATTCTTGCTGGTTATACATTCACACATCTAAAATTGGTCGCTTATGGTGTGATTGGCAGAACACATTCACATTCTTTCAGAGCTCCTTCTACACGCATCTACAGTATGTAAATAGGAATAAATGCAAAATGGTTTCTGTAACAGGTGCTCAGCTTTAGTCATTCAGTCAACTAGTCTGCTTTCAGAGAACTGGATTAAAGGTCATTTGAGAGAAGATTCTGAGAAATCCCACTAACACAGACAGACAAAACAAAATGCACAAAATTCCAGGCCTCCAATCTCAATTTGAGGCAACCTGTATCTTGTGACACAATGACAAACACTTCTATCAACATTTCTATGGTGACTATGTCATCAAACAGGAAGTCAATTTGGAGTTCCAAGAAGTGCTGGTTTGAAACCCTTATGGGTTTCCTTTTAAGAGCCTAAGATTTTTAGATATGGACGAAATTTCATTTAGTTTATATTAACTCAGTGCATGTTTCAGAAGCTTGTCCCTCCAGCCCTTACAACATTTTAAAATAATATAACAAGAGCTCCTATAGTATTCAAGAGGTATTGTAGAGCATAACACAGATTTTTAAAACAGTTTATGGCTGTCGAACATCATTCTTAGTAGGAAGTACTCTGCGTGTTTCCAGAGTCTGATGTGTAGGTACTGTTTTTCTTCGAATACTTCAGCGCACTGAAGGAAACTCGCATCCGCTGTGCAGTGCGCTCGCTGCGACAACGAAACATGTTTCTAACATGTTCTCTGAACTCATCTGAGATGAAATAATATACAAAGGGGTCGACGCAGCTGTTCAGGCTGGCCAGGCATAGCGTGGTGATGTAGAAGCCATAGCCGCTGTCTTGTACTCCGGCAAAGAGAAGGGAGTAATGCACCATAACCATGATGTTACTGGGGGTGAAACACACCAAGAACATCACAAGCACTGTGACGATGAGGATGACAGCTTTCCTCCGCTTCTGAACGATGGTAGCGTCAGTCATCGAGCTCTTCAAGGAACGCAGCATCTGCACATTCGCCACTATACATACTATGCAGGGAACTACGAATCCCACAACTCCCATAATCAGGAAGTAGACAGAAGGGTAGCGTGATTGGCTAGGACGAGTGACATCATGGCAGGTGACAATATCAAGGTTGGTAACCTTCACAGTCTGATCATAAAGATAAAGAGGTACCGTAATAACCCACACAACCAGCCACACACACACAGACACACCCACCGCCAATTTGTTGTTCCTTTTCTGCTGGGAAAGAGGATGTACTATGGCCCAATACCTCTGGACACTAATACACATAATGAAAGCAGTTGAACAATACATGTTCCCATAGAAAAAGCCCACCAGCACTTTGCACAGGGCTTCTCCGTAGATCCAGTGATTCCCGTTAAAATGGTACGCGATCTTAAGAGGAATCCAGATTACAAACAACAGGTCCGCCAGTGCAAGATTGGCCATGAAAATGGATGAGGGATGTTTCTTCTTCGTCCTAAAGAGGAACACCCAGATGGCCATAGCGTTGGCCGGCAGGCCCACAATGAAGACGATGATGTAGACCACTGGGAAGAAGATCTGGGTGAGCTTGCTGTTCAGTACAGCAAGAGCAGTGCCCGTCACCTCAACACCCTCCTTCGTTTCGACACCAGTAAAGCCTCTTTCCAAGTTAGAATCTAGATAGATAGATACTCATTACAGTCTGCATCAGCATGTAAGCTATGAAATCTGTCTACTGTAAAGGAACAAATGGCTGTTGTGTTCAACACTATTATTACTCATAGCAAAGGGTAAATATTGCAGCAGAAAACATTCATTATAAACCTCAGGCATATACTTTGTAGGTGAGGTAGGTTTAAACAATGTGAAATCAAATATCTAAATACCTAAAACTGCATGCTTTTTATTTTATATTATAAAAATATATATAATGCTTATTTTTAGACAAATCAAAAAATAAATCTCAATATAACCCTTTACATTTGTAACATTTATAAGTGGTTCTCAATAGAAAATAATCAAATAAAACGTTTTCGTAGGCTATATGAAAGTATTGTGCCGAGACAATTCTCTT
The DNA here is from genome assembly GCA_037950665.1 of Hypophthalmichthys nobilis. Taxonomy (NCBI): domain Eukaryota; kingdom Metazoa; phylum Chordata; class Actinopteri; order Cypriniformes; family Xenocyprididae; genus Hypophthalmichthys; species Hypophthalmichthys nobilis. The sequence goes on from CM075490.1 coordinate 5,422,779, forward strand.
TGAATTTAAACAAGAAAACACATCCTTACTTTGACTAGACACGTTCACGTTGACTAATAGAAGCACAGCGTAAATCCAGATCAATCGGTGATCCATTATTCCTGCGAAATTGACTGTAATTAGCTGAGCTTGACTGTTTTCGTCCTGAATGTAAACAGAATCAGCTTTTTATAGACAGGTACGGAGCTCCGTCCAACACAGTCATGTGAGCTTACCTGGGATACGCCCTTCAGCACTACGCACAAGTGATGTATTTACACAGGTATTTTATGTGGACAGTTTTAAATATTATGTATATATTTCCCCAGTAACATGATGCAAATGCATAATCCCAGTGTACCTGAAAACAAAACAAATTCGCTCTTCCCCTTTATGAATGGGAACTAACCATTCCGCTGTATCATAGGATATGTGAGGCGCGTTCCACACCATAGTGCGATACCATTAAAATAACCATCCGCGCAGTCAGGTGCTGAGGTGATACCTTGATCAACATCCTCACTAAGTCGATAAACTACACAGAAAGTTAACAAATTGAGCGAGTACTTCTTTTCTCCTCACACAGCACGCTCGCCAGAATTCTTTAAAAACATCACGTAAAGTAGGCTAGTACTTCGACAGTTCAAAGACTATTAAGAATTTATGTAGGCCTAGTATCAGTAGTGATGACACAGTCTACTAAGAATGTAGGGTAAGTGAATTCCTTACAGTTAATCACTTGATAGACATATTGTTACTGCAGTCAAAACATCTATAGTTATAGTATCTCTTATACCCACGTTAAGCACGTTGGTTTCTGCAAAAATGCTACACAGCAATTATTGTTTCTACGCATACAATTATAGGCTACCATTTAATAAATTTAGTAGCCTACCACTATCAAAATCTGTAAGAGCCTTTTTTTTAATGTAATTAACGATGGACTAGTCATTGTTTGGTGTATTTTAGTAGTTTGGTTACTTAATCTAGACAGCATTAAAGACAGCATATGTAGTTTGCCAGTTATGGTGTATGCGTTGGGTAGACATATGGATAAACACCGCCACCTAGAGGATTGCTTAATCACAGCCTCTCTTTGTCATGTTAAAAATGTTTTTAATAAAGAAACCATCAAGTGTTATTACAGTTTTTATTGATTATTATTTTATTTCAGAATCACATAAATTCAAAGATAGATAGACAGATCCTTCATTAGCACAGCATGATATTATAAATATAGCCTAATGTATGCATATAGTTGTAGTTAAAGATTATAATACAGTAATCTATACATGCATCTCACATGCAGAGCCACTAAATACATACAGTTCATATATTGATTAATACTGGCAAATGAATACATTGTGGTGAATTTGTTAAATGCAGGACGGACCTCACTTCTGATGATGATAATGATGTTGAAATTATATCCAGAGTCATTTAATGCTTAAGTGCAGCTTTTATTTTTTATTGAAATTGTTGGCGTTCTTATTCTTCTTCTTCCTCTCTGGGAGTCTATGGCAGCCCATAGAACCGTATGGTAAAAAGTTGTGAAATTTGGCTGATAGAGGGCAGTTGGAACTGTCACCATAGCAAATGTGGAGTCTCTAGCTCAATCCCAACAGTGCCACCACCTGTACAAATTTTCACTCATGTTTATGCTAATAACTTTTGAACTGTAGAGGCTAGAAACAAAATTCTTTTTTGGCTCAAGACGATTCAATAGGCTATATGCACGGTTACTTCCTGGTTGTCATTAAGCCAGCTCGGGCATTTCCGGTGAACTGTTAGCTGTTCAATCTGTACTCGCTGTACATCAACACAAAACCATCAGTTGTTGACTTTTTAATGTTGTATTCATATTTTAATGCAGTTATCACATTTACCTAATTTGCCAAGTTTTATTGATTGCAATAAAGACGAAGCTATTCAGACTGTTTAAGAAATGCCGTGTCTGTAATTAGACACATTTTTTTTTCCCAGCACTTCAAATGTTATTTTTAATGTGATGACCACAAACATAACTTGTTCATCCTTCTGAGACTGTCCCCAATTGTAAAACCGAACGTTTCAAAATGTAGGAAATTCAACATTTAATAGAAAACACTTATTTGAAAATAAAATAGACAATAATTACCACTATAACCAGCAGGTGGCGGCAAAGTAGCATTTATTTACGCATATATCAGCCATTTCCTCTAATAATTTTTCACCTAATTTCGTTTTTGACTAATTATTAAACATTATAAAATAACTAGGTTTAAAAATACATTTTGTCAATGTGAAGTATGAAGTACTCACAAAATCTTATGAAAAACAATAACTTTTCTTGTGAATGAATGACACAGAAATTAATCACAGCAGCTGTCAGTCATTGCAGCGCAAGATCAATGATTTCGGCACACTTGTCAATGAATCAAACTAAAGTGCAGAATAAATATTTAATTTTTGACACTTTTTTTCACACGAAAGTGTAAAAAATGATGGTCGACTTAAATTTATTAGAGGAGGAACAATGAGGTACGTCTTTATTTATTTATTTTTTATGTCGTCTTACGTTTGAATAACTAAATTAATGCTATGCCTGACTATTTAAGTGACTATATTCTGATTATAAACTAAGTATTACACTACTGATGCTCAACACACCAGCAAGTGACATCTCACCGGAAGTTTTCAAGCTGGCTTATATTATTGTATAAGTTCTAAAGAACGCTCCGTGCAATGACGTCATTTTTTTGTCATGAACATTCTTCCATCATTTTGAATTTTCTGAAAAACCTACTTTTTTTTAACTCCTCTTAGGCCGTTGCTCTGATTTTCATGGAATTCAGTTATGGAATTCAAGTCGACATGAACAATAAATTTATGTAGTGCTTGCGAAAATAGACGCAAGGCTGTATCTCCTTAACGCTTTATCGTTTTCAGACCAAATTTGGTCCATGTCATCACAAGCATGACCTGAGGTTATGTGCTGTGTTTTGGCACAGCGCCACCTACTGGTCAGGAGATACGAAAATGGCTATTTTTGCTTATAACTCCTGAACAGTTTGCCCAAAAATTGGTCTTGTTAGATTCAGGGTGACATGCCGAGTCGAATGACATCCAATTTTTCCATATCGGCCATTTTGGCTATCAGCCATTTAAAATTTTGTGCTAAAATGCTGTATTTAATGAACGTATAGTTGCGAAACTCGGTTTGGGTCATCAGTACGATGCCCTGAAGGAGCCTGAGAAGATTCGAAGCAGCGCCACCTAGTGGAGAAAAATATTTATATGGTTATAATTTTGCTTTATAATTTTCGTGTTGATAGACAAAGCCATTTTCATAAAGCGCAACAACACAATTGAGACATGATGCCAAAATGACTCTGAAGCTGTATCTCTGCACTGCTTTCCCCTATTGACACCAAACTTTGCTTGTTTTGTTGTCACCTTACTTCACATCAGTTTGGTCACAGTGACACCAATTGGTCGACTATGATAAATCTTTCAATCATATTTCAATCATAATGACTGTATTTATGTTTTTTCAGCCAATTTGCCTAAAATCATCTTAAAATGTTGTTACTTGCTTGTTGTTGCAGCTGGCCTGACGCTTACAGCCATGTTGGCATGGGTTATCATTGCTCTTTGTGCTTGGCCCTGTAATTGCTGCTTGCAGCTATATTTTTAGTTGATTTTGTTCTTAAGAACAATTTTTAGAAAATTTACTTTTCTATTCTGACAATTAAAACTTTTTAAAATGCAATTACTGCTGTCAATAATCATGCTGTCTAATCAGCATCTTGATATGCCACACCTGTGAGGTGGATGGATTATCTTGGCAAAGGAGAAGTGCTCACTAACACAGATTTAGACAGATTTGTGAACAATATTTGAGAGAAATAGGCCTTTTGTGTACATAGAAAAAGATCTTTGAGTTTAGCTCATGAAAAATGGGGGCAAAAACAAAAGTGTTGCATTTAGAATTTTTTTCAGTGTACATTGTAGGGTTTTGCGGACTGAAGCATCGTACTCTTCAAATTATACAGTGATGCATGTGGTTAGGACACACATCTCTACAGAATGTGTAGTAAGAGCTCAAGTGATGTTGCCAGTAAACTGCAGATCTATAAATTACGCTTATAACGGTTTCTTTGAGGATCCATTATTGTGTAATGGGATTTGGGGCTTCCTAAAGTGATCTGCACATTCACAGCCTCTGCATATTAGGACAGATCAGATATACATGAAAACAGTATCTTACCAAACCAAAACTCGACCAATCAGCTGTGAGTAAAGTGACCTGTATCTCTCGCACCAAATTAAATCAGTTTATAGTGAAAACAATTTAGAGACATAATTGCTCATCTTTTGCTGCTAATTATTTATTATATTTATATTATATGAATTATAATTATGTATAATCAAAGACCCTTTAAGACAAGTCATTTCACTAGGCGGCCATCTTTGAAACGCCTCTTGGGCATGCAAGTGCAGCTCCTATCTCTTTGAATGAGGAAACATCAAATTCTCCAAAGCTGTTTGCCAAGCTTTCGATTAAATTTCATATTTGAAATCACCAATGAAATCTGACAACAGCTGTCTCATAAATTTTGTTTCTAAACGCTCAAATCATGACAGAAAACGGTATTTGTCAGGCTGGATCAAGCTAATGCGCATGCGCAGTCCTAAGTGCCGTCTCTATAGGAAGCGCGGGTCCGATTGGCTCTTATTTAGAAGCCGGACTTATTCTGCCATATTGCGCATTGCACTTTCTCCCATTCAAAACAATATGAGTGATGCGTCTTGTGTTGTTCTATAGTCTCTGGTATAATTCATATATTATAGTAATTTGCAATATTAAACTTTGCTTTTAAATTAAAATAAATATAATACATGTATTAATATATAAATTTAAAACGGGTTAAGCTTGCATGTATTCTTTTGAGGTCTTTGTGAAACTATATAAATTATAAGGCCTATTTGTTTTATTCACATGCATTGGTTAGTCAGATATTTTCTTTCAGTTGCCTTCTCAAACTTTAACTGCAGCAGCAGTGTTTATTCCTGCTTTGTAAATGCATTTAATTTCATGACATTTTTCAAAACGATCTCTTAATCTTCAGAAGAAAAGTGAATTGCGCAGCTCTCTCGCGAAGTGAATCAAACGGATGCTCTCCACGATTGGTGTGATTGGCTGTTTGCTGCACGTGTCACACTTTCAGGTGCACGCGCTACAGAGTTAATCGCAAACTCTAGATCAAACCTGAGTTGACAGAGAACATTTATACCGAGCGATGTGAGCCCGTTGGCCTGTACCATGATGGTAGTTGAACAAACTCAGGGTTATAGGATTGGTTTCAAGTTGACAAAACCAAACCACTCCAATCCGGCTTTGTTGGTACCATGATGCTGATCATCAGCTTTCTCTGTCAACTCAGGTTTTGGTTTTGAGTTTTTGGAGAGTGTGCACATGAATGTGTGACATCAGTGGCAAACAGCCAATCACATTCCTTGCAACGGAGAGAAACTGCGATTCACTTCTCGCCAGAGAGCCAGCGCGATTCAAATCTCTTTTGCTGAAGGTTAAGAGATTGAAGAATATGAAGAATTCACATTTACACTATAGAAAATACTTGTCCATGAAAGAGAACAAATAAAAGAAAAAGTTATCTCTCTCTATCAGTGCAAGTGAAACTTGTGAAGTTAGTTTATATAGTTGATGATATATAGCGATAGAGACTCAAACATGTAAGGTCACATGTAGTCATTTTTAAGTGATTATCTACAGCTTATTTATATTACATATGATTTGTATATATTAATATTTATTTAAACTAAATGCTTAATAATAACTGGTAAACTAAAATTGCTTGTGTGTAATGGATTATTAATAATATAAATCATATAATAATTATATAAATCATAAAATAATTCTAATTATCATTAAAGCCAGACAATTTCATCATTAAATATTTGTTTTTATTATATAGTGACCTTTAATTTGAAGGAAGATAAACTGGGGGAGTGACTTTATTGCATGGATGTGTCAGTGTCACTTTGCTCACATCTGATTGGTCCAGTTTCGGTTTGAGATCTCTAAACCAGAACATAACCTGCCCCGGAACAGGTTAGCTGTGGAGAGTGAACAACATACAAATGTCTCCCTTTAGTCTCTCTGTCCCACTGATATTGCCATTCTCTAATGGCTTCTTTTCATATTATACTCTTCCCTTCAGATTTTGACAACTTAATATTTGCTTCAATGCTCTTTTTAAATAGCTTGTTTGTCTAATTTGTCCACTCTCTCATTCCCCATAATGCCAACATGAGCAGGAATCCAAATCAGCTGTATCTCAGAGCATTTTTGTCTTATTCTTGCATATTTTTTCAATATTGTATACAGTACATCCTGACGACTATTGGACATACCTGTCATGAAACTGTACAGAGCCGACACTGAGTCTCTTCAAATTAAAGGTTTATTTATTTTGTTTTTCCCAATCCATTCTAGTGCCATCATGATAGCGTATAAACACTTAGATCATCTTCCTGATTCTGGTTCCTTTGATCCATCTGTATAAATCTGCACATAATCTTTATATTTATAGTCTATATATCTATAAAATACAGCTACCAGATCTGTACTGCTGTTTACTTTTTTTGACTTGAAGTAACTTAAAATCAACTTCCATGGTTTCTAGCTTCCATACAGGGGTATCAGGCCATATTACAGTTGGGGAGACTACCTTTTCATATACTCCCAAATCTCTAGCTGCCATATCTCCTATCCACCCAAAACGCAACTTTTGTGCTCTCTCACTTTTCCAATTAGCTTGCGGTATTCTTTTGGTTGGATGACTATCTCCATGTCCTTTTAGATTTATCCAGTAATTTACAAGCAGTTGTCTACGTCGAATGTTCAATGGTATTTCTCCCGCTTCCACGTTTGAGTTTCCGCAAGAGGTTTGTACTTATATCAGTAAAGATATAAGTAGAAGGGATGACAGTCTATTAAGAAGTTAGGGTAAGTGAATTCCTTATAAACAATAAATTACTTGATAGACCTAATGTTACTGCAATCAAAATATCTATAGTTTCTATCACCCACGTTAAGCACGGTCACCTTGGTTTCTGCAGAAATGCCGTACAGCAAGTATTGTTTCTACGCATACAATTATACCATTTAATTAATTTAGTACCACCTTCAAAATGTGTAAGAACCTTTTGAATGTAATTAACAATGGACCAGTCATTGTTTGGTGTAGAGTATTTTGCTTACTTTAGAGACAGCATATGTAGTTTGCCAGTTACGGTGTATGCGTTGGGTAGACATATGGATAAACACAGCCACCTAGAAGATTGCTTAATCACAGCCTCTCTGTGTCATGTTAAAAAATGTTTAAAAGAAATAAACAATCAAATGTTATTACATTTTTTATTGATTATTATTTTATTGCAGAATCACATAAATTCATAGATAGATAGACAGACAGATAGATCCTTCATTAGCACAGCATGATATTATAAATATAGCCTACTGTATGCATATAGTTGTAGTTAAAGATTATAATACAGTAATCTATACATGCATCTTACATGCAGAGCCACTAAATACATACAATTCATATATTGATTAATACTGGCAATTGAATACATTGTGTTGAATTTGTTAAATGCAGGACGGACCTCACCTCTGACGATGATAATGATGTTGAAATTATATCCAGAGTCATTTAATGCTTAATTGCAGCTTTTTATTTTAGTTGATTTTGTTCTTAAGAAGAATTTTTTAGAAAATTTACTTTTCTATTCTGATAATTAAAACTTTTCAAAATGTAATTTGATTTAATTTACGAAGTGTCTAATTTAATTTAATTTTTTCAGGTTTCCTGGCATCACTATCATGTGTTTATATATATGCGTAAATAGATGTGTGAAGATAATGTATTACAACAATGATAAAATGGTAAAGTCTTGTTCCAGTTCATTTTACAGTGCAGTAAGTGTCTGTGTGTTTGTGCTTGATTGAGGGTTTGCTCTTTTTGCCTTCCTGCCCCAAAACACAGAGCTGATCTGCTGTCTGTACTGAGACGAGCCGTAATAGTACAGCAGAGGGTCCAGGAAAACACTTGAGCTCCCCAAACACACAGCCAACAGGTAAGCAGCATAGGTATTTACTGCTTTGTTTCCTCCAGTAGCTAAATGAACACAGCGGTACAACAGGATGCCATTGGATGGTGCAAAACACATTACAAACTCAATCAACACAGCAGTAGCCATAATCGCGGCTCTTCTTTCCTTGTGTGAGGAAGAAGATGTTGTTAAATGAGTAGGTTTGATACAGAGCACATATACGATAATAGAGTAGCTCACCAAAATGACAACCAGCGGCAGGAAGAAGTAGATGCAGGGAATGATGGTGAACAAGTACAAGTAAAACTCCATTGAAAAGCCATGTCTTTGCTGCACATCAAAGCAGGTGACCCCCACATTCTTTACATTGGCAGTTTGTCTCACTAAGAGAGTTGGCACCGTACCAGCGAGCGCCAGCAGCCAGACCAGCACACATACGCACGTGGCTTTCCTTGGGCTCCTCCAGGTTAGAGAGGCGACGGGAAATGCCACGGCCAGCAGTCTGTCCACACTTATGCACATCATCAGCAGTATGGAGCAGTACATGTTGCAGTAGTACGCTACACTGAGCACACGACACGCCACCTCACCAAACACCCAATCTGAAGCGTTCAGCCGGTAGTGGATCTTCAGAGGCAGCAGCAGGGTGAAGAGCAGGTCCACACACGCCAGGTGAGACATGAAGATCACTGCTGGTTTCTTCACTCGAATTATACAGGTGAACGTCACCAAGGCCAAAACGTTCAGGGGCAAGCTAATGAGCATTACAAAGATGTAGAACGAGGGCATGATGCGCGTGAACATCAAGCCTTTAAATAGCATAACTGCCTCTTTTGATATGGCCAGTTTCCCTAAGTATCGCATAGTTTGGTTATTGTATTTCACTGCACTATTATTTCTGTTAAACATCTCATTTGTTTGGTTAAGGAAGTCAAATGGAAAAGGATTCATACAGCCAGAATCTGTAATCAAAACAAAACACAATCAGTGCTTTAATTGACTTGACTTTCATGCAAAATAGAAAAATAAAAAACAAAAAATAAAAATCCACTTTACCTAATACAGTACATAAATTTAAATTCATCACATCAGCAAGACACAAGTGAAAGTCATGACACTCATGAGATCACTGATGCACTTACCATTTAATCCACTGAATGTTTGATTAAGTGAATTTATGTACTCCATGAATTCAGATGAGCTGTCAGATTCGAACTCTAAAGTATTTCACAACTTTAACTTAAACGATGGATATACGTGGACGTACAGTGTTGTTCTTCACTCATGAGTGATTTCTTCTGTGTGAAAAGGATAGGATATGGTTTAAAATGTGGTGACATCACCGAAGCCTTCAGTCTCGTTAGAGTGAGATGAGAAGTTATATTGATTGGTTTGGGTGTGTCTTGTCAGTTTGTTTACCATTACAAAATGGTGCATTTTTCATCTTTTCATATACAGGAATATATTAGAACATAATATTGTTTTACTAGGTCTGTAGAGCAAATTACACACTGCAGTACTTGACTACAAATACTGAAAATACAGGCTGAAAGTATGATAACTTCATAATATGCACTTCTGTTAAAAAAACTACTGAAAATAATATATGGTAACACTTTACAAAAAGGTCTCATTTGTTAACATTAGATAATGCAGTAACTAACATGAACTAACAATATATGAACAGTACATTACAGCATTTATTAGCCTTTGTTAATTCTAGTTAAAATATTAATGTTCATATTAGTTCACAGTGAATTAACTAATGTACAACTTTTGATCTTAATAATGTATTAGTAAATGTTGAAATTAACATTTACTAAGATCAATACTTCTAAAGCATTTATTAAAGAACATTTGACTGTCATAAAAAAAGCAACTAACAGTTAAAACACTCAGAGTTTAGACTCAGGTGAGGATCAGTGAATCAGGACACTCCATGATAATTGAATCACCATCATTAAATAATCAAATTCATCTGATCAGAATTTCTCTTGCAATTTTTCCTGTAACAAGCATGTTTTGGAAACACAGTTAAAACAGCCAGAGAGAATCTAATGTTAAAATGTCAAGAATCAAGAGCCCATCTAAAGCAAACACTCACCTCCATAACAGTGACTTCAAACTTTATTATTTTCTATAAAACCTCAACATCTAACCTGTCACCTGGTAACGTTTCCAGAACGTTCAGACGGTCACGATGAGTTCTTTTAAGGGTTGGGGGACGTTATTTGGTGGACCTTCAGGGAACATTCAGGAAGTTCTGGGAATGTTTAGGGGACTATTACTATAGGACGTTCGGTTAACCTCCCAAATGTCCTCTTTGTAACCCCAGGCGAAAAAAAAAAAAGTACCCTTCTATAATGTACTTAAAGTGCTCTATTTTCGCGCACTAATTTTGTACTTAATATACTAAAAATTATTCTTTAGTACTTCTTAAGATAATCTTAAGAACATCTAAGTGTACTCAACTGTGCTGTTTTGAGACACCATGAAATATGAACTAAAATATGCTTTTAATATACTATCTCTGTATTTAAAAAATGTATTTAGATATCACTTATAGTACATTTGAACCCATAGTGTACTACAAGTGGTAACTAAATACATTTTTTAAATACAGAGTTAGTATATTAAAAGCACATTTTAGTTCATATTTCATGGTGTCTCAAAATAGCACAGTTGAGTACACTTAGATGTTCTTAAGATTATCTTAATTAGTACTAAAGAAGAATTTTTAGTATATTAAGTACAAAATTAGTGTGTGAAAATAGAGCACTTTAAGTACATTATAGAAGTGTACTTTTTTTCACCTGGGATGTTCTCTACCAAAATAGAACGTCCCCTTAAAGTCATATCGGGAAAGTTATTAAATGACCAACAGAGGACCATGTGGGAACGTTCTGTAACGTCCCAAATGTCCTCTTTGTAACGTTCTTATGTGACCACAAAATAACCAAAATGGAACGTCTCCCTAAAGTCATATAAGAAACCTTGAACTGCAGCACTTTCATTACCAAAAGAGGACGTTTTACAAACATCTCTAATGTTCTGTAAAGGTTCAGAATTTTCGTCACCTTTAGAAACTTTTAGGGAACGTTGCGCAAGGTCACGAGAACGTCGCCTTCTACGTGGGTAGTTATTAATGATTAGTCAAATAAAGACAAATCAGATACACATGAAAACAATATCTTATTTTGACTACAAATATTCACTCTCATTAAGAAAAGCAGCAAATCCAGGTCAGATCACAAACTGATCCATTATGAATGAAAACATTAGGTGTGTTTGACATGAAGGGGCAATTTTACCATTTTGTCATTACAATAATGACAAATTTTCATTTTGGGGTGAACTAACCCTTTAATATGATCATATATATATATATATATATATATATATATATATATATAAGGGTGCAAAGTGACTCAGTCTATGTATTTGTGAGAGTTTTGTCTTTTTAACCATAATAACAATGGAACATTATATTGTCTTACTAGGTCTGCAAAACAAACTACAGAGAGCACAAGGAATATGTCATATACGGACTGTAAACAATATTAAGCACTTCAATTAAGACATACTGAAAACAATCAATAAATAACAATAAATAGGAAAGCAAATGTATTTGACGGTCATGCGGTCTGAACCACTGCACTCAGATCATACAATGATGCATGTGGTTGGGCTCTTACTGCACTTTCTCCACAGAATGTACCATAAGAGCCCATGTGATCTTGAAACTTGATGCTTATGACTGTCTCTTTAAAGATCCATTAATGTGTAGCGGGAGATGGTCGATTTGGGACGTCCTGAAATGATTTGCACCATTAAGACAAAGAAATAAAGCTAATGCACAATCAAAAGATTTAGAATAATAGTACCGTTTTATAGTAATTGCAATTAATAATAACTGCCAGTAATGTCAAGTAGCTACATTGTAAATATAACTCAAAAAGTAAGCATAGGCTACTAATGAAGTACATTTCTGAAAGGTGTTTGTCTACATTGTGATACACCAAAGGTTTAAAGCTTCAGTATTATCTGAGGTGTATTTGAAATTATTCATATTCAATTTTATTCTTTTGTTTAATATCTTTTATTCATTTCTTTTATTCATTTTTCCTTTTTATGAATCTTATTAATCTTTTCTTTATAGTCATTGATAGCCATGTATTCATTTAGTCATCGTTAATCGATTTATTCCTTATGTTGAATGATTATTCTTTTATGTTACTGATTTCTTTAATCATTTACATATATACTCTTATATGTTTGGTTATTCTGAAATGTAAGATCTTTTGTGTCTCTTCTGTGCTGTAAGATTGAAGGGTTCATCCTGTTAACTGGGGACGTTTCCATCAGAATTGATTATGTGATGTACCTTGGTGTTAAAAATATGTCTGTTTGCATCTCTGCAGATAATACAAGATCCGTGACATACTCTTAAAGGTGCAAACCACAAGTTATTCCATGTGCTGTAAAAGGAGCATGGTGACCTAATAGGACCTGCTATGGGGCACATTTTGTGCATTTTTTGCATTTGGTTGCAAGAGAAGTGCAAAGAACTTCAATCCCTAGTCCCTTTCTGTTACTTATATACAGTAAGTGTTTAGTTATAGAAGACTCAGAGCTTCTTCTCTTTTTCCACTCCTAGCATTCTGCAGATATCTGTTTCCTTTTCGGGCAATTCTTTCTCTATACTCTGATCTTCATAAACTTCATCTGTTAGATAAACGAATGGTCGACTCACCTACATTCCTCAACAGTTTTCAGCATCCCTCCACCACCCTGAGTCGTCACTCTTGGCTTGTTCCTACCACAGCCAGGAATACGGGGGAGTACTCTGGGTTCGGGCCAAATACCGAGCAGAACAGAAAAGGTTTTCAGAGCACACACATCAAAAGCTATAACAGGTTTTATTTATTATTATTATTTATTAACATAGATTGAAATGGGTGACAAATATGCGTATGTATGATAATACACAGATAATATATCATGCATCATAAACACTGCTCCAAAACCTTCAATGACATAACACGGTAGCTATAGATTTTGTCTATATATTGCATGCATATAGTAGTAAAATAGAATAATATGTGTGCATACACTTCATTCCATGTTGGTTAATACTTGCAGATAAATACAGTGTAGTGAACTTGGCAAGCAAGAATATGCCATTTGTTGTTTTTAGAGAGATCCACTTCATTTTTGTTTTGTATTGTGCAGCTGTAGTGAGAGCATTTCATGTGTTTTTTGGCGTTTTTGCTCTTTTTGCCTTTATGCACCAAAACACAGATCTGATCTGCTGTCGAGCCGTAGTAGTACAGAAGAGGATCTAGAAAAACACTTGCGCTCCCCAAACACACAGCCACCAGGTAAACAGCATATGATGAATCTCCCTCCACACTGTTTCCTCCAGCTAAATGAACACAGTGGTACAACAAGATGCCATTGGTTGGCGCAAAACAGACCACAAACTCCATCAGCACAGCGATAGCCATAATCACAGCTCTCCTTCGGTTGTCTGAAGATGATGATGATGTTGCTAAGTGGTTAGACTTTACTCTGAGCACATATATTATGGTAAAGTAGCTCACTAAGTTGACGACTAGCGGCAAGAAGAAGTAGAGGCAGGAGAGGATAGAGAACAGGTGCACATAATACAGCACTGTAGGGTCGTTGTGGCGCAGTACGTCATGACAAGTGACGCCCACATCCTTAATATTAGCCGTTTGTCTCATTGAGAGAAGTGGCACCGTACCAGCGAGTGCCAGCAGCCAGACCAGCACACATACGCACATGGCTTTCCTTGCACTCCTCCAGGTTAGAGAGGTGACTGGATACGCCACGGCCAGCAGTCTGTCCAGACTCATGCACATCATCAGCAGTATGGAGCAGTACATGTAGCAGTAGTACGCTGCACTGATCACACGACACGCAACCTCACCGAACACCCAATCTGAAGCGTTCAGCTGGTAGTGGATCTTCAGAGGCAGCAGCAGGGTGAAGAGCAGGTCCACACACGCCAGGTGAGACATGTAGATCACTGCTGGTTTCTTCGCTTGAATCTTACAGGTGAACGTCACCAAGGCCAAAGCGTTCAGGGGCAAACTAATGAGGATGACAAAGATGTAGAACGAGGGCATGATGCGCGTGACCAGCAGGCCTTTGAGAAAGACAGCAGACTTGACTGAGATGTTTAATGTCTCGGGGATGTGGTTTGTAGTTTTGGGACTATGTGTTTTTCCCAAAATTGGTTAAAAATCCACCTATAACAGGGTATTCAGGATCTGTAAACCAGCACAAAACACAATGAGTGAAAGTCACTAAAACATAAAACTATTAGAAAAAACGCAAGCATGAGATTCACCTCTAAACATAACGATCACTGAGATGTAACCCAGCAGGCATCTTGATATCAATTTGACATCAAATGTTAGTCAAGACTTTGTTTGGACTGCAATTTCTTCCAGTGGCAATTGGGTGAAAAGAGGAAGTTAATACCCACACTGAAATTGGTTTAATGTATATGCAGGCCAATATGTTTGACATTCAGTTTACATCAATTACTATTAGCCCCTTTCACACAGCAATCCCGGTAAATTTCTGTAAAATTACCAGAATGACTTTCCCGGTAAATAAACAAATATGCTGTTCACACAAGCAACAGCATTCTGGCTATTTACCATTAAGAGACCATTCACACATCAGCACCAAAATACCAGTAAATTCTGTGATGTGATGTTAGTCATCATGAAATTATCTTTAAACGCTGCGCCGTTGTCTTCATCCATCCACATGAGGAGAAGCGCTTTAGTTTCAGTATCTGTTCAATTTGACAACATTTTCTGATGTCTGAGTGATGGGCATAACAGATGATCAAACAGAGCGTGTATTTGCTTTTAAAAGACGTGCATAATAGTATCCAACTGCAGAGCTGTTCATGTTCACACATCTCTTACCGGTAATTTACCCGTATGTGACTGTAAGGGGCTACTGACAGCAATGATTTGTGTTTGATCAAAGACTATAGATTAACACAAGACGCATTACTCGGATTGTTTTGAATTGGAGAAAGTGTGACGCGCAATATGGCGGAATAAGTCCCGCCTTCTAAATAAGAGCCAATCACCGATCAAGTCATCGCGTCACTGCAGTGGCTGTTAGAAGCTCCGGTTCCTATAGAAACAGTCAGAGACTCGCTTCCTACACAGCAAATTCCCCAGAGTTAAATCAACTCTGCTTAGAGTACATATGGTCCCTCTCTAAATAGTGTTAAAGTAACACTGAAGCAGAGTTAAAGTCGGTTGTAGTTTTTGTGTTTCTTTTTTCTTTAATGATTCTGCTTGTTAACAGCAGGTGTCCATCACTAATGCTCAGTCATCACTTAATTAATCGCTTAATTATCTCATTAACTTTAACTCTGCTTTAGTGTTACTTTAACACTATTTAGAGAGGGAACATTTGTACTCTAAGCAGAGTTGATTTAACTCTGGGGATTTTGAACATCAATTTGATGTTTTGTTTTTTTTAAACATCAGTTGGACATCAGTGTGTGAATGTCAAATGGACGTCAAGTTTTTGCCGTCAGTATGATTTGCATTTTTGACCTGCTTTTTGACGTCAAATTGATGTTTTTTTAAAAAAAATATAATTTGGACATCAGTGTGTGAATGTCAAATGGATGTCAAGTTTTTGACATCAGTTTAATTTTTGACATGTTTTTTGACGTCAATTTGATGGGTTTTTTTTTTAAACATCAGTTGGACATCAGTGTGTGAATGTCAAATGGACAAAGTTTTTGACATCAGTTTGATTTGCATTTTTGACATCAATTGGACATCAGTGTGTGAATGTCAAATGGACATCAAGTTTTTAATGTCTGTATGATTTCTTCTTTCAACATCAAGGTGCCTGCAGTGAAGCGTATCGTACAAAAACTTTACAAATGAAATTTATATAAATAAGCCACCAATTCTGCAAAACGTAAATAGTTACAAATGAGATTGATGAGATTGTGTTGCATATTACTGTTATTTGTTGTTGAAGAGTTGAAATTAATGCAGATTCTGTAAGGCGGGAGAGGCGGAACACAGTCTGTAATCAAAAAGACCATTAGTGAAAGCTCTCATAATACCACCAGAGAATAATTAAAAGAACCTGGACACATTTTTAAAAAAGGCTTTGATGGAGATTGTTATATTGGAGGAATTTCATTTCAAACTTGGAGATATTTATATTGCATGAATGATGTATGTTATATGCAGATAAACACAGAACCTCCACACACAGACACACATATTCACTCGTGCCCATTAAAAGGCTGCTTATGAGGGATGAAATATGATCTACAGCAATGTTAAAATGAAACCTATGCCACTGATAGAAACCGACTTTTGTGAAATACACTTCCTTAAATGCAATCATCCATCAAGCAATATTTTATACATTGACAACTACAGATCACCTCACAGTCCAACCCATAATTAGCTGTTACTCTTAATAAATTATGATTGCTATCACCCATCATTATTATATACAGCACAGTGTTATTATCATTAACTAAAATTAAATTAAAAATTGTTAAAAACTGAAACACAATATAAACACAAAAATTAAAATAAGTAAAATAAGTTGAAGTACTAAAATGACTAAAATTAAAGCTGAAATAAAAATTAAAACTAAATAGAAATAAAGAAAACTAAGACATAAGGCAAGAGCACTTAACAAAATTACTAAAACTTAAGCTTAAAATGGAAATATAAAAATAAAAGCTAATTCAAAATATTAATAAATTCTATATTAGTATGCAAATAATACTAGTACAACACATCAGCAAGACATAGCTGACAAATGTCTTGGAATTCAAAATGATCAGATTATGTTGGTTGAGTTGATGTACTCACCACTGACTGCAGTGCGTGTCTGTGCAACTGTAATTAAAAGCAAGACAGTTTTCCCTCCCATGATTACAGATCAGCTGTCAGTTTCTAACTCTGTAAAATGTACTTTTGAACAACTTAAAATGGTAAAATTTCTGAATCCTAAATAGCCACGGCCGTACAGTGTCGATCTTGATTTCTGAGAGTGAAAATGATGACATCAATGGTGCCTTCAGCCTTGGTGAATTAAATTATAGAGATAAATTATGAATGGATGATGATTGTTTTGTGGGAATGTCTCCTGAAGCTCTGTATGCACTATTTTCATTTTTTCATCTACTGGATGTTGCATCTCAAAAAGGTGTAAATTTTGGAGAGTATTATCTTTTCAGACATAGGCGTAATTTGCGGGTGGGACGGATGGGAAATGTCCCCACCACTTTTTGCCAGGGTCGATATTGTCCCCACCACTTTTTGAAAGTAATTGAAAAATATCTTGCGGAAGGTATGTATTAAAGGGAAAACAAGATCAACAAATCATTCTTTATAAGCTAATTGTTACCTGAAAATGACGTGATAAGTAAATAATTCATTTTGTAAACTCTTATTTGATACAGCAACGATTGAGCACGTGAAGCAGTTTATGCGTGAAGTTAGCTAGCTAATGAGATTTAGTGGTAAGCATCATTAACAGATTCATATAGTTTTGAGAGTAATAGTAGATGATAGTTAACTTAATCTTAGGAAATAGTTTATCAGTTTTAGGTTAAACCGATGATACACGGATGCAACTCTTGAGGGTCTAAATACAATGAATCGTCTTTTATTGTTAACTGTTTTAATTCTGTAACATCGTTCGTTTTAGTGATCCCGTTTGATGTCAGCCTTACATCTTTTTTTTTTTTTCTCAGGATTTTACCTATCACAAGCATGGACTAAAGACTCACTTAAACAGGTTAGTCTTCTTTATTTAGGTGAGCACCTGTTTGGCTGATGCTCCTGCCTCACAGACAGCGAACAAACTTCTGGAACATTTTCCCCAGAACCCCGCCCACACATCCCCACGCAGGCTCTTCCTTCAGAAGAACACCCCACCCCTTAAAGCTCCACACAAGCCGAACACATAACACAGGAAAAGGACATACATGCACTTAGATTATATCTGAATAGAACATAAAAACACTCTTTAGACTTGCTACAGTATGTTATTGTTGTTATTTTATTATTATTATTTATTTTTATTATTATTATTATTTTGTGCTGAAAGCCATTTTTGACACACTCAACTGCACTTAGCATGCCTCCGACTGTTACTTCTCTCCCTTGCAGTGAGGTGTTCAGGCCTTCAAGGCCTATCATGATGTCCTGTGCCAACAGCAGTCCAAGGACAGTATTTCCTTTCTGGAAACGCTCACAAAGGCCATTGACTTTGGAGGCAGTGTCATGTGTGCTGGATGATGCCATTTCCTCCAGTGCTGTCAAGACAGCTTCATATTGGGTGAGAACAGAATTGATGGCTGGTGTACGCACTGTCCATCTAGTTGGACACAAGGGTTTCAGTGTTGTATAGCAGCCAGATCTAGATTTTGCCACAGACTTAAAAACTGTTTTAAATTTGCCTGATTGGCCAAATAAACAGCACAGCTCATGGATCCATTGCAGAGAATCCTGAATTATTGGTGCGGCTGAACAGGCTGCTTGTGTGACCAAGTTCACGCATTGGGGTCCACAAATGAACAAAGGTAGCAAGCAGTTGCTCTCTGCGGATGTGAGCTTGTGCACCTGACAAATGCCCAGACATGTTGGCTGCTCCATCGTAGGTTTGACCACGCAGACTGGAAAAGGGGAGGTTTAGACGGAGCAGGACATCAGAAGCAATCTTGCCTATTTGCTCACCAGTTGTGGAAGAAGCTTCATAAAGGCCAACAAACTCCTCTCTAGGTTCCAGGTCTGTGTCAACATAACGTATGCAGATAGACACCTGCTTAACACCACTGATGTCCTGCGTCCCATCCATTATTATTTGACTAACTGAAAGACATCTTGTTGACCTTCTTGGCTTGACATGAATAAACATTGATGATTCAGTTTTTAGAAAATTTGTGTAGATTTTTCGCCGCTAGATGTCGCCTATTCAAAACAAAGGCGTAGCTTGATGACGCTGAGTTTAAGCATGGATTCTTAGGAAATGTCGTCTTCACCTCAAAGCTAGTGGAAAAGAATCGGGACGGGACTCGGGCAGAAATCATATTCATGGATGAGATTATTAACATTACTGTAGTATGAAGCAGAGCAGGACTGAGTGTTGTGGGAGCTGAATCATATTAATAAATGCTGGGTGGCTTGTGTTGATAAATGGCATGCAATTAATTTTAAAATGTATGATGGAGAAAATTCTGTATTGCTTAGCTACTTGACAAAATAGTATTTTTCTCTGAGGCATGGTAAAAAATCAAGAAAATGAGTTTTAAACAATAAGACTAAACATGTTGAGCTATATAACAATAATTTTTTTTCTGTCTATAAATGTAACCAAACAGTTGTTCCCTTGTCTAATAAAACATATAACAGGGTATCCGCGGGGCATTAAAAAGCATTACAAGTCATTAAATGGATTTTGCGAAAATTAAGGCCTTAAATGGCATTAAAAAGCATTAAATTTGATTCCTGCAGGCATTAAATTTTTTAGATAGTTTTGAAGGAAAATAGTACTACCAGTTTATTTTGAATATAGCCTTCATAATTAATAACTGATTTGCTGTCGCAAAATATGTACAGTGTGATACACACGCGGAACCAGTTTGGTAATTGCCTCTGGCCGGTGCAAAATTGCCATAACGCCGTTTTTGATAGCGGTTTACCGGCTTGGACCTGGAGACGGAAGGCTGCATCAGTGTTGCCAACTTAGCGACTTTTTTCCAAGAAAGCGCATTGTGACAAATATAGCGACTTGTTGAAACTTTATATAGCTTCCGAGACCCCCGGTACTGCCGCACGAGCGCGAGATCTTGCTTTCCTGCCGCAGGCGCACCTCTGTCTGCGTCTGCTCTGTTCAGTGAGTGAGTGAGTGAGAGAGCAGCGCATTCAGTTGAGGATGTGTGCTCTGTCAGAGAACAAATAAAATGATACTATTGCTTCTAACCTGAGTGATCATTTTACATGTACATATAGCCACAATCACAGCAGCTGTCTTTGTTATGTGTATGGTGATTTTGTCAGACAACATCTCGATTAATCAGGATTATAACATGTCAGGGCTCGACACAAACGCTTGTCCATTAGTCCGGGATAAGTAGGTTTTTTTGAAGGGGCAAGTGAAAGAGAATTTAGCCTGATTAAATTGAAAAAAAAAAAAAAAAAAAAAAACTTGGGAATCACCAAAACGCAAGAATGACAGATATGATTAGTGTAAGTGGCGATCGATAATAATAGGCTGTATAATGGACTGATGGTTGCAAGGTTGCTCGCGCAGCCTTGTTTTCATTACCCTACTGAATGAATCAGCGTTTTGAACGAATCGGTTGAGTCAAAGATTCAACCCCTGCATCCCAATGTGCATACTATCCACCCTATCTGTCCTAAATAGTATTGAATATTATTAATGTCACATACTATTTAGGATGGATAGAATGCACATTGAGACGCAGGCAATGACTCATTCATAAACAACTGCCTCATTCTTGAATGAATCAGCCATTGGAATGAATCGTTTGAATGAATGACTCAATGACTCACTTATTATAAGACGGTTACTTGCCGCCACCTACTGGTGGTTTAGTTTCATTTTTAAAAGTATCACTTTTCCCCCAACACTTTTTATTGTAAACAATCCCATAACATTATTTAATGCAGTTGTAATTTTTTTTTATTGTAAATGATTTAATTTGATTGGTAACAGCCCTTAGTGTCTTATTCTAATTGAATTTACTGAACAAAATTAAGAATTTAAAAATAAAAGATGAATCATACATTTTACATGAATCATATAGGATTGGGTGGGGGGAAAAGGTAAAGGCCCCTTGTAAAAGTAAAAAAAAAAAGATGCCCTCAGTGTAAATATCACAAATATGCAGATTTATATATGTCAAAGCTGGAATATTCTGAAAGGATATTGCTTCAGAATAAATTTATATTTACACCAAAAAAAAAAAAAAATCCTATTTTTTCCAGACAAGCAACTGTTTTACTCAGACAAGTGAATGACCGAGGCTTGAATGAGGCTTAATGTCGAGCCTTGTATGTAGTTTTAATGGGCCGCATTTCATTCACCATTTCAAATTGTCTGACAGCAAAACAGAAAAATATATAGATGAAACAATTTTATTGGGAATTTGGCTGTATTAAAATACATTATGTGAGCACAAAGAGGTAGCAGCAGAGAAGCAAACAAATGTAAAAGGCTGACACTTGGCAGAATGCGAATGCAACTTAATGACATAATGAATATTCTAATTGCCGTATGACATCATCTATTGACATTTAGCAACATATATATATATATATGGCATTAAGAATTTTAAAAATTGCCATTAAAAAGCATTAAATTAGATTTGATGAAACCTGTAGAAACCCTGTATAATATATTAAAGCGTGTTTACTGTTTCAAAGGTTTCTACAAAATAAAACCGGAAACTGAGGGTAACGCGGATATGACGCCATTGACAGGCGACTCCCAGACACATCCCATATACTTGGTTAAAATTGCAATTTTCTCACGATTTACAAATAGTTAGAAACATTTTGGATATTGTAAGTTCTCAACTGAGCAAAATATATAATACTGGTCTAGTGGTCTTTGGATATTTTACTGCAAAAATCTTACATGTTGTGCCTTGAAGACCATAATCAAGGCATTTTGATTATATACAGCCATAAAACTATAGAACATTTCTAGACTATAACTAAAAAAAAAGCAATTCATGAACAAATATTTACTGAATTCAAGATATATTTTCTGAAAAAAGTCTCATACAAGTTTGCTTCTCATGCAAATTGTTTAAATTACTAAGATGATGTTTTGCAATGTTAAATGATACTCCATAGAAAAGCTACCTTTAACCTGCAGTCAAATGAGGTGTGAATTCTTCATTGAAGAAAAAGAATTCTCATAACACCTAATTGCTTTCTAGCTTCTGGAAACCATCTCTATATAGAGTTTCCTCAGACAGGCAGAACACCATACAGTCTTTCCTCACCCTCTTAATGCTCAGTATCTTCTGTATGGAGATGCCAGGATGTGTGTTACCATCTTTTGACATCACTGGACTCTTCAGTCTCCATTTGGAGTCCATTTGTTGCCATTATTCAACCCACAGAGCCCATGGGAGAGGATATTGTCTTCAACATGCATCACTCAGCTCAGAAAGAGGCAGTGATTTGGATGTTTACAAAATCAAAATTTCCTGATCAATCCCTCAGTGTGTGATATTATGAGCAAGAAATGAATGAAATCAATATATCCCAGAATTCAGATAACAACATCAACATATTTGTAATCACATTGGTGGTAAAAAAAAAAAAGGTTAGTTCACCCAAAAATGAAAATTCTGTCATTAATTACTCACCCTCATGTCGTTCTACACCCGTAAGACCTTAATTTGTGTTCATCTTCGGAACACAAATTAAGATATTTTTGATGAAATCTGATGGCTCAGTGAGGCTTCTGTTGCCAGAAAGATAATTAACTCTTTTAAATGCCCCGAAAGCTACTAAAGACATATTTAAAACAGTTCATGTGATTACAGTGGTTCAGCCTTAAAAGTGATGAGAATACTTCTTCTTGTGCAACAAAAAAACAAAATAACTTTTTCAAAATGACTTTATTCAAAAACATGGGTGATGGGCAATTTCAAAACACTGCATCATGAAGCTTTACAAATCTTTTGTTTTGAATCAGTGGCTCGGATAGTGAATCAAACTGCCAAAGTCACGTGAACCATTGAAATTTCTAAACGTTTTGAAACCCTTATTATGTAACAAAGCCTCATTTACTGAAATCACGTGACTTTGGCAGTTTGATACACGCTCTGAACCACTGATTTGAAATAAAAGATTTGTAAAGCTTTGATGCTTTATGAAGCAGTGCAGACCTGCAAACCTGTTTGCGTAGCGGATACGCATTTTGACCTCAAAGTACGCTGGTACAATTTGTCACTCTAAAGGTGCGTTCACGCCATATCATAATTACTGTAACTATGAGATTCTGGCTCGTAAAAAGCGGTCACGTCCTCGTAGAGCTCGTAATTACAGGTTGTAAGCTGGGAGTTTTCTGGAAGCTCCCAAGTGTACCACGTGGCCGCTGTACCACCTGACCGCTGTAGATTCATTTAGGTGTCGATAGTGGTGCCATAGAAACGCATAATTCCCAGTCCGAGGATGTGAACAGCCTTGAATACAACGTCACGTGTTGTCATCTCAAGATTCCGGTAACTACGAGGTGGCGTGAACGCAGCATAAACTAGCCTACGCAAAAACCTGGTGACTCCTCTGTGCACACGTAGTACTCAAATCAAGCAACAGCAAAAGAAAAAGAGTTCGACCAATCATAGCACTGGATTCATTTCCCCAAATACATTATTTTGTTTTTTTGGGGCGCACAAAAAGTATTCTCATCGCTTCATAACATTAAGGTTTAACCACTGTCGTACCTTTAGTACCTTACTGGGCATCTGAAAGTGTTATCTTGCTTTCAATGGAGGCCTCACTGAGCCATCGGACTTTATCAAAAACGTCTTAATTTATGTTCCGAAGATGAACGAAGGTTCTTACAGGTGTGGAACGACATGAGGGTGACTAATTAATGACATTATTTTCATTTTTGGGTGAACTAACCCTTTAATGGACTTCCTACTTCCCAGATAGCAACATTGTGTCAGCCCAGATCTGGCCCACATCTGGCACATGTGGCATGATGATCTGGCCCACATGCTGCACTGAATTACGGTCCTTGTGTGGGCTGCTTCTGTTTGCCAGATCTGAGCCACAAGCAGGCCACAGCAATGCCACATGTCAGCCAAGAGCAAAGAAATAAACCTAAACTGGACCTTATCTGAGCCACAAAGTCTGTGTATATTAAGTATAGAGTCATCTTAGATGGAATCAACTGAAGATAAAAGACATTAAATCTCTCAAGATCTCAGCAGAGGATGATTAAACAACTCCACAAACAGCATTACCAGCTTTACTTATTACTAACCAGGGGTGCGTTTCCCAAAGCAAACTATGGTCGCAAGTTCCGTCGTTACCAATAGAGTTCAATGGGATTTACAACCATAGTTGGCTAACGATGCTTTCGGGAAATGCACCCCAGATTGACTTTATGTTAGACATCTACAAAACTAATGTTTCATTTGAATTCACCATAATGGTGATTAGTGGTTCCATTAGTTGGGCTCTTAACTCTTATTGTACATTTGTCTTTTCTGGCTCTTGTGAAAGTGTGTTTGTTAAACACGTTTGCGGTAGCAAAGGAAGCTAAAACAAAATTATATTGGGAGATGATGTTGTCTGTTGATTGTTTTGTTATCACCATGAAATAGCCTGATGTCATTTGAATCTAACAATTTTCTTTGTCATTGATACATTACATTGATACACACTACTAAACCCTGTATTACTACAGCTTGAGATCCTGCAGCAATCGGATAGAAGATTTAAACAGACATGAGCACTAAAAGTTAGTCTATGATGACACACACAGACATCAAGAATCAGCTTATGAATCTCAGCAATGGTGACAATTAAACGTACCATGCTACAATGCATGCTGGTTACCAGCATAGTACAAAATACCCAGCATGCATTGCAGCATGAATAAATTACGCAGCTGAACTGTACTATTTTGTTTAACTGTAAATATTTGCTTTTATTTTTTGCTGTTGTTTTTCTTGTGACATTTAGTAGCTTTTTTGTGATGTCCAGAGTTGATCTGATTATCTGAATATTTTGTTGATTGTCACCATTGTTGAGATTCATGTGCTGATTCTTGATGTCTGTGTGTGTTCATGTTTGTTAAACTCTTCTGATTGCTGCAGGCTCTCATGCTGTAGTAGCACAGGGTTTATAATGTAAATGCATTAATGGCACAACACAATTGTTAGATTCAGATGAAATCAAGCTATAATAGAACCATTATCTCCCTGATGTCATTTTGCATTAGCTTCCTTTGCTACTGCAAGTGCGTTTAACAAACACACTTTCACAGCAGCCAAGAAAGATAAACATGCGATAAGAGTTAAGAGGCTTATTAATGGAAACACTAATCACAGCTATGGTGACTTCAAATGAAACACATTAGAGTTGAATTTCTGTTAATTCTCAGAAAGAACTGTAAACATTAAACAAAAATAAAGTCAATCTGGTTAGTAATAAGCGAAGCTGATAATGCTGTTTGTGGAGTTGTTTAATCATCCTCTGCTGAGATCTTGAGAGATTTAATGTCTTTTATCTTCAGTTGATTTCATCTAAGGCTGTGGCTGAAGTGAGTTCTTGTGTTTCTGCTCGTCTCTTTTTCTGTTCTCTTCTTTCCTTCAGTGATTCTGCTTGATAACATTCTTATTAATAAAATATAGATGACTGTATATTTAATATACACAGACTCTGTGGCTCAGATAAGGTCCAGTTTAGGTTTATTTCTTTGCTCTTGGCTGACATGTGGCATTGCTGTGGCCTGCCTGTGGCCCAGATCTGGCAAACAGAAACGGCCCACACAAGGACCGTAATTCATTGCAGCATGTGGGCCAGATCATCAGGCCACATATGCCAGATCTGGGCCGGATCTGGGCCAACACAAAGTTGCTATCTGAGGGAGAAGGGCCTCCAGAAGCCGTGGCAAATATTACGCTCCGAATAAAGCTCTCAGAAAGAAGTATCTTTTAGAAAATGACTTATCGCGAGAGGAAAATGACTCATTGCGAGAGTTTTAGTCACATAACATCGGTTAATGGAAACGCCGTCATATCGCAATAGTTTTTATCGACATTTAGAAAAACCGTAATGGAAACAGACAGGAACATTACAGTATCTGTAAAGCATGTGAATGTCAGTTTGCCATTGGCTTTACACTGTTTGATACTTGTCTAGACATACAGTATGATTAAACATCGCCACCTAGAGGATTCATTTATCACAGCCTCTGTGTGATTATTATACTGTATAATCATGATGACCAATTTAAATTAATATTTGATGTGTATTCTGTAAGAATGAATAAGGAGCATAACCTATTCTGGAATTTACATCTTTTTAAAAAATTCTGGAATGATGTCTCCAAATTTTGCATTTCTTTCTTTCTTTTTTTCACTTCTCTTTCATTCTCTTTCATTCACTTCTTAGGTTTCTTTACAAATATATTAATTTGTGTTTTAAAGATGGATAGAATGACATGAGGGTGAGTAAATTCTGACAGAATGTTCATTTTCAGGTGAACAATCCCTTTAAAGTCATAGTTTTAAGTAGAGTACATGTCTGGTTTCATTTTACCCAGATCAGTTCTGTTATACTTGTGTGAGGAGCTCACTTGTTTCCCATAAATCAAGTTCATCAGATGTCTGGGTTGACAGCTTGTTGTCATCTTTTGAATCGTCGGCCATTTCAAAGCTGCTTAGAGAACTCTCTGTAACCAAACATGACAAAACACTATCAGTGAAAGCACTTTGGGTCTCATTTTCAAAGAGGCTTTGATTAAGATGTCCAGCTAATTCATTTCCTGTGAGCACTATTAGCAGCCCATTTCTTAGCAATCGGATCTCTGTCATTGTCATGGAGATTCAGGGATAAAACAGAAAACATAAACTCTTAAGACATGCAGGCATATAGAAAGCAATGCTAAGAATCTAGTGCTCGCAGGAAATTGCCATAAGATGCGGAGGGAACAAATGCAGTAATTGGCCCTAAATGCTATAAAGACCCTTTATGTAAAACATAATCTCAGAAAGGACCTAATGACATAACAGCAACACTTTACAACTTAAAGGCAAATTCTGAAGATGTAACAGTTTTGGTTACCATTGACTTCCATTGTATGGAAAAAACCTGAGACTTTTCTCAAAATATCTTCTTTTACATTGCAAAGAAGAAAGACAGACATACTGGTTATCAATGACATCAGGGTGAGGAAATAATGACAGAATTTTCCTTCTTGGGTTCCCTATGCAGTTTATATGCATGTTGATTCAAGGCATCTCCTTGAGTTTAAATTTAATGTTAAATTTGTATAATTTTTGTACAACCACACCTATATTAACCTGTGTACATAGAAATGGTATTGCTAGGATTTTTTTTTGTACCATGTTAATATGGTATTTGATTAGTAAATGGAGTACCATGAAAATACCATATTATATGGAAACAGACCTACTAGTGCTGTCAAATTGATTAATCACATCTATCATAAAAGTTTGTAAATATATATATATATATATATATATACTTACACACACACACACATATGCACACACACAAACTTTTATGTTATCGTGATTAACAAATCGATTTGACAGCACTAGAAAATACAAATCATTCAAGCACCATTGTATATATTAAAGCCCTAGGGTAATACAGTGGTACTTTTTGCAATCGATCAATCAGTCAATCAATCAGTCAATCAATCCATCATCAATCAATAAACCAATTTGGATTAAAGTAGAAAAACAGCAAAACTGTACGTTTTAAGCCGTCAATCTGTACCGAAATCTGTACAAAACAAGCTTCCTTACACACATAATATGATGTAATCAAGGTTTCAGTCACCCATCTGGATAAGTTAAACCCAATCAAAAAGATTAAAATTGAAAGTACTTTCATGCACAGCTGGACTGATGTACTTACCATAGGTAACAGTGAATGCATGCATGAGTACAACTGAAAGCAAGATAGTTTTGACCCCCATGAATACCAATCAGGAGTCACTTGAAAAACAAACTACTGAAAAACAAAGAATCTCTATAAAGACAGTGCTTCTTCACTCTCTGAGTGCTCAGTCTCTTCTGTGTAAAGATGCTAGGATTTGTATTTGGTGACATCCCTGGACCCTCCAACCTTAGTTGAGCCCATTTGGCTGCTGTTATACAACCTACAGAGTGCATGAGAAATCAAGCTGTAATTGACAGCTCACAATGAGTGATGGACCATTATGGTTAATTTGACCGTTTTCCCCGAAAGCTCTAAGTAACATTATTTCATTACACTGTTAGACCTTGCTGTAGAAAAACGGCCAAATTCTGACAGTAACAAACCATTTTCCATTAAAACAGTAATATACTGTAGAAAACAATGCATTCTGGGTAATATTTGTCATTTTCGAGAAAATAGCCTACAGGAATATACTGTGAGTAAACATCGCTCAAAGTCGATACTCAGAGGCTGTGTTCCAAATTACACCCTATACCCTCATTCACTGTAATGGCACTCACTAGTATCCAAGTTTGAAAATGTACCATTCGATCAAAGCAACCAGTCTGACGCGACGAACTCATCCAAGTCGTTATATTCCTTTTTGATTCTTGTTTATTTTGTACTGCAAAGCAGGAACAACCTTTTAAACTTTATATAACAACACAACATGGAACGACGGTCAAAAACTGTATCACTCCGTCACTTGCTTACGATCCACTAACCCGGATGTGACGTTTTAATCACCTCATCAGTTAGCAAGGACATAATAAAAGCATATATAATTATAGTATAAACATTCTTAATCTTTACAAAAAATACAAGTACAATAAGTAATAATCTAACAACACTTAAATATTATCAGATTTGCACCATATGTATTATGGCTCTAACATTCCGGCCCCTAATTGTATAGGAGGGACACTATATCAATTACCATTTACTTAGGTGGAGCCATAAACGCTGAGAACAATTCTTCATTTTTCTTTTGTTTCCTGTTTAAACAGTCTCTTCTAACAAACAAAGTTTAGTTATAGGTCTTTCTAATGTATTGGTTTTTGTTTGCACCATCACACGTCTTACTGTTCCATTTGAGTCTGGCATAGTCTTTATGATCCTGCCCATCATCCATGAGTTTCTTGGTGCACAATGATCCACTATGAGAACCACATCTCCTATCTGTAAGTTTCTATGAGTCTTAGACCATTTTTGTCGTTCTTGTAATTGAGGCAAGTATTCAGCAGTCCATCTGGTCCAGAATAAATCTGCAAGATACTGCACTTGCTTCCAACGCCTGCGTGCGTATTGATCTTCTATTCTGAATATTCCTGGGGGCAGTATTGCCTGTGTTTTTAACAACAATAAGTGATTAGGTGACAACGCCTCAAGATCATTGGGATCATCTGATGTCTTCGTGATCGGTCTGTCATTAACAATGGCTTCAACTTCACATAAAATCGTCTGAAGACCTTCATCATCCAAGTTTTGCTGTTTTAACACAGATGCAAGTACTTTCCTGACAGTACGAATTTGTCTTTCCCACACACCTCCATGGTGGGATGCTGCAGGTGGGTTAAAAATCCACTGGATGCCCTTTTGGCTCATGGCATCTTGAATTTTGTTTTGATTTAAGGTTTTTATTGCTTCTCGCAATTCCTTGTCAGCACTGATAAAGTTGGTTCCTTGGTCTGAACGCATAATAGCAACTTGTCCTCTCCTACAAATGAAGCGACGTAAGGCGTTTATACAAGAATCTGTGTCTAACGAATGAGCCACTTCAATATGAATTGCTCTAACTGTCAGACAAGTAAAAATAACGCCATATCTTTTTACTAGACTGCGGCCTCTTTTGACTTCCAAGGGTCCAAAAAAATCAACGCCTACATTAGTAAAAGGAGGCTTGTCTGCTATAACACGATCCTCAGGCAAATCTGCCATTTTCTGTATTACAGGTTTGGCATGCAGACGTTTACATTTTGAGCACTGTGATATAACCTTTCTAATTGCAGAATTAGATTTTGGAATCCAGTACTTTTGTCTCAGTCTTGCAAGCATGTGGTTCCTACCACTATGTCCAAGTTCTTGATGTATATGTTGGAGAATCAAATTGGCAATGCGCAAGTCTTTAGATAAAATAACTGGATGTTTGGCCTCTTCCGACAGAGCAGATTTATTCAATCTACCTCCTACTTTCAACACTCCATCTATAAGAATTGGATCCAGTTTGTAGATAGAACTACTCTTTTTAACTGGAGCTTTATTCTTTTGTAAAGTTGCAATTTCATCTGCATACTTTTCTCTTTGAGTGAAACGAATGAGTTCCATCTCAGCTCTCTCTAGTTCGTCCACAGTAAGAGCATCACTCCACCATACTTCTTTGTGTTTTTGCATCTTTTGATTGAGGAGAATGTTGCATTTACCAGGGTTACTTTCACTCTGATGTATTGCATCCTTTAATTCCTTTCTCTTTTTTTGCTTGCATAGCAACAACTCTTTTAACCGTATAAACCAGGCTACTGCTCTTTTCAGTTGATGCCACTTGGAGTAGTAGTTGATAAGCATATTCACAGCGTCAACACTTTTATCCACAGCTGTAGCATTAACTGAAGTAGGTTTCTTGACCTCAGCATCATCATTAGCAACCTTCCCAATGTCATTTGGTCTTTTTGGCCATTCGCTTTCATCCTCCAACAAGTAACTTGGTCCTTGTATCCAACTCTCGCATCTGATGAATGCTTCGGCTCTCATGCCCCTGGACGCACTATCTGCTGGATTCAGTGTTGTGTTGACGTACCTCCATTGATTTGCTGTAGTTGATTCTTGAATGACTGCTAGACGATTAGCTACAAAGGTCTTAAACCGAGTATTCTGGTTCTCAATGTACTTCAACACAGTCATGCTATCTGTCCAAAAGACTGATTCTTCAAGATTCAACCGTAACTCTTGTCTCATCATTTTGTCAACTCTGACGGCAACAACAGCAGCAGTTAATTCCATTCGGGGTATTGTGATCTGTTTTAAAGGTGCTACCCTTGATTTGGCCATTAGAAAGGAACAGTGTTTGTCACCCTTTTGTTCTTTAGCAAGATATAAGTCACTGTACCGTATCCATTTTCACTAGCATCAGCAAAGTGATGCAGTTGAGCCAGTTTTGTAGATCCAAAATTTGCTGGTTTGATACATCTGGGCACTGTAAACTTAGAGAGTTGTTTTAAGTCCAAGAGCCAGTTGCACCACTTTTGTTCTTGATCATCTTGTATCTCTTCATCCCAACCTTTTTTATCTTTACATAGGTTCCTCAGAAGTTGTTTAGCTGGCAAGATGACAGGTGCCAGAAATCCAAGAGGGTCGTATACTGAGCTCACTACAGATAGAATTCCTCGTCTGGTTGATTGTTTTGCTTGTATCTGCACTTTAAATGTGAACATGTCAGTTTCAGTGGACCACTGGACTCCTAGAGCTCTTTCCATAGGTAAGACACTGTGATTCAAGTCTAGGTCTTTGACTTCTTTAGCTCTGTCTTCTGTGGGAATGGAAGACAAGACTGCTCTGCTGTTACTAATCCACTTGGTCAAACGGAAGCCACCATTTGCACACAGGTTTCTGAGCTGTTTTGTCAAGAGAATAGCATGGCTCTCTGCTGACACAGAATTCAAATAATCATCGACATAAAAGTTCTGCAACACTGTGTCCACTACTTCTTGAGGTACTTTATTTCTAGCATCTTCTGCCGTTCTCCTAAGGGCATAGGATGCACAACTTGGGGAAGATGTGGCCCCAAACAAATGCACAACCATTCTGTATTCCACAGGGGTTTGTGTCAAATCACCTTCTGGCCACCATAAGAAACGTAGCAGGTCTGCGTCTTTGTCTGGAACTTTTACTCGATAAAACATAGACTCTATGTCTGCCATTATGGCCACTGGTTCTTGTCTGAACCTAATCAAAACTCCTACCAGAGAGTTAGTGAGATCAGGTCCCTGGAGCAGCTGTTTGTTCAGTGAGGTTCCTTGATAAGCTGCATTGCAATCAAAGACTACACGAATCTTATGTTTTTAGGATGGTATATTCCATGGTGGGAATATACCACACTCTGCCATCTTCACGATTTAGTTGCTCTTTTGGAACTTGGACTGCATAACCTTTTGTTATGATATCATTCATGAAGGTCTTGTAATCCTCATGCAAGTCTGGGTTCATGCTCAGCCTTCTTTTCAAACTGTTAGCACGTTGTTGTGCGACACTGCGGTTATTTGGCATTTTCACAGTTTCATTTTTCATTGGCAAGCCAATACAGTAGCGTCCATCTACTAGTTGTGTTGACTTCTCAACAAACCTCATAAACTGGCGGTCCTCCCGTGACATCTCAGGTTTGTCTTCACTGTAGCGTTCTGCAAATTCTGTATTGTACTGCTGCACTAACAGATGTTCAATACTCTCTACAGAAATTCGGTTGACAGCAATGGCTGGCCGCATTTCCTTTTCTACACAACAGCTATCAGTTTCTTTGCTGAGTCCATTTACTACCCAACCCAAGGCAGTTTTTATTGCATAGGGACCATTTCCTTCGCTATTAATGACCTTCCAAGGTTCCAGTGCTTTAGGAATGTTGGTTCCTATCAACAAACCAATTTCTGCATCAATAGTGGGAAGGCACACTTTACTCAAGTAAGGCCATTTCTCTATGTGTCGTTGTGAGGGAATGTTTTCTCTTCTTACTGGAATACTTTTCTGTGTATAAACTCTTGGGAGATCTATATATTCTTTTTCTTCCAGTCCACATACTTCTAGATCAGACACAATATAGCTATCCACTGGCCTTTCTTGTCCCATTGTTCGAAGCAGTATTTTTGTTTTCCTTCCTTTAACATTCAATTGTTTCATCAATGTCTCTGTGCAAAACGTAGCTGAGCTACCTGGATCCATGAAGGCATACGTCTCCAAAGTTTTCTCACTCTTTTTGGATTTGACTTTTACTGCCACAATTGCAAGAATGGACTCACCTTCTCCGGCCCCGGTACCAGCGCATGCTTCTTTTTCAAGTGAGACCAGAGCAGAGGATACACTTTTTCCTCTGTGCTGTCTTCTTTCTTTTGCTTGTGTACTTGATCATCCTTCTTATCAATGTGAAGTATGCTAGGGTGTCTCTGTGAACATTGTTGGCATATCATTCTTTTTCGACAGTCCTTACTAAGATGACCCAATGTCAGACATCCGAAGCATAAGCCTTTTGACTTCAAAAAGTCAATTCTTTCTTTGGAAGAGCATTCTACAAATTTACCACAGGACTCCAGTGTGTGGTTCTTCTGACAAAACAAACATGGTTTCTCAAATGCACTGACAGTCACAACTGAGGTTCTTTTTGCAGCAGAGTCAGGTTCTTCCTTTCCAAATGGATTAATGGCTGTGACAAAGCTGCTACTTTTTTGTGGAATTTTCTTTGGAACTTTAATATTGACAGATGTGGTCTTTCCTTTTCCTTCACTACCTACAGAAAAGCTTTGAATTTCTCCATACAATGGATCCGTGACCACCTTAGCTTCTCTGTCAATAAAATCCACAAGGTCCGCAAATCTTGCTCTCCTTCCACGTTGTTCTTGAATTTCAAATGCTCTACCTCTCCATTTCTCTTTCAACTTGAATGGAAGCTTTGAGATGACAATTCTGATATTTGTGGGATTGTCCATTTCATCCATATAATCAAGATCTTCCATTACATTTCGACATCCAATAAGGAAAAGTGCATACGTTTTCAATGCCTTTCCATCCTCTGATTTTATCTGTGACCAATTCAGCACTTTGTCTATATAGGCACTGGCTATTTTCAGCTCGTCACCAAACTCTTTGTGCAAAAGGTCCCAAGCTTTTTTGTAGCCTTTGTTAGGTTCCATATGAACACAACTACGGACAAGATCTTTGGCTTCTCCACCAGTGTACTGTTCCAAATAGTACAATTTGTCTCTTGCACTCTCTGTTTTGGTGTCGACAGCATGTTCAAAAGCTCTGACAAAGGTTCTGTATTCCATCAAATTTCCTGTGAATACTGGAATGTCTCTTTGTGGCAAATGAGACAGATTTTGCTGTTTAACAAACATCTCAGTGATCTCATTCTGTCGTTGCATCACTCTGTATAAATTACCTTCATGTTCTCCAGAACTGCTGTCTTTAACAAGTTCTTTTCTAGATCTTGTACTGTGGGTTCTCTGAGAAGGTGGTGGTGTCACGTCTCTTTTACTATGCTGTTCCACAAGGAAAGAGTCTTTCTGTTCCTTTTTACAATGTATATCTGCATGTTTTGATTGACAGTCACTCTTATTGTCAGACAGGAGGTCATTGTCTTTAAGTACCTTGAGCTTGGCAAAGGAAGCTGCAACTTCTGTATCCATCTCCAGCTGCTCTTGTTCTGCCTTCAATTTCGCCACCTCTTGTTCAATGGATTGCTTCTTTTTCAAAGCGGCAGCACGGGCTAACAATGCTGCATGTTCTGCTTCTTGTTTAAGGTGAGCTGCAGCACATGAACTGCGACTGGATACATTTGACATTCGTCCAGCAATGGACCCATATTTCTTTTTGTGTCTTAGTGATGAAGCAACTGAAACACTGTCTTCAGGTCCAATATTAAAGGCTTCCATCTTATCTTTGGTTGTAAGAATCCAAGTTTGAGTCTGTTTTACAAACTCCTCAATATATGCAACTTTATGCTGAAGCCAGTTCTCATGATCTGCTTTTCTTTCTTCTTCAGATAGAAGCACTCCTAATTCAGTATTGAGGCAATTGAATTCTTTATTCAACTCTGAAAAGTCCTTCTGAAGCTTTTCCTCAATGTTATTCAGATTCCTCTCATCATCTTTAAGACCATCAATTTCGTTCATTAACTTGGTAATTTGGCCAAGTTTTGATCTTCTGTTCTTTATGAGATTGTGCAGCTTCAATTCTAATGCCTTTTCAGTTAAATGAAGCGTCCTTTTCGGTCTGACGTCGGAAGTTTCTGCCATTTGTAATGCAGTTTCTGCCACCTCGTGGCGAAAATCGATGCTGCAATCTGCTGAGTCATTGTCGTCCATTTTGCAAAAATCAGCGCACAAACTATATGAAACAGTCATCAATCCTCTTAAAAAAAAAAAAGAAAATATTTCCATAAATTATTCAAGGAGTACCTGTTCATGTACAATGTCCTTTAAACAGGATATTCCAACAGACTGAACCATGCGCCATAACTTTTAAATGTCTCGTGCGCTCCACATGCGTAGTTCCATAATCGACGTGCATCCACCAAACGCGTTCATGCAATCGCTTAATCCTTTGATGTTGACGATCACCAATTAGTCCTTGTTAGAAAAACAGTAGTCCCAGAAGTCTACAATCCATTCAGCGATCGTCCTTCAAGAGCAAAGTTTTTGACTAGATGTAATGGCACTCACTAGTATCCAAGTTTGAAAATGTACCATTCGATCAAAGCAACCAGTCTGACGCGACGAACTCATCCAAGTCGTTATATTCCTTTTTGATTCTTGTTTATTTTGTACTGCAAAGCAGGAACAACCTTTTAAACTTTATATAACAACACAACATGGAACGACGGTCAAAAACTGTATCACTCCGTCACTTGCTTACGATCCACTAACCCGGATGTGACGTTTTAATCACCTCATCAGTTAGCAAGGACATAATAAAAGCATATATAATTATAGTATAAACATTCTTAATCTTTACAAAAAATACAAGTACAATAAGTAATAATCTAACAACACTTAAATATTATCAGATTTGCACCATATGTATTATGGCTCTAACATTCACTATTCCCTACACTAGTTCACTAATACAGTATACTCGACAAAGTGAATGAAAAGAAGTGAGTGAATTCAGACACTGTTGAACATATAATTAGCAGAATCCCTGAAGGACAGAGAAACAAGATCAGAAAAAAGAGGAGATGAGCAGAAACACAAGAACTACAACTGACTTCAACCACACTGAGTATGAAACCTGTTCACAAACCAGTTTGACATTGTTTCTTTCATACATGTACAGCAGTTTTTGTTGAGAATGAACAGATTTGGAAGTTGACATTTTATTGAAAATAAAAATTTATTGAAGTTGCAGTCACCATCGTGGTGACCAGTGTCTGATTTCTTTCTGTGTCTAGTCTTTGATTTAATTGGCATTTTATCTTTATTGTTTATTTAATTGCTTCATGTTAAATTGACTTGAAACAATTACTTTTTGACTTAACTCGATGTTTTCATATTGAAATAACATGTTTCAATCAAGTAAACTCAACCAGGACTCAATCAAACAGGACTTTCACTACCCATCATGCTTTGCAAAGGGGCTGATCTTGGAGAGTAAATGTTGAAATAAAGTGTTATTTTAAGCAGTTTTTAGCAACATGAGAAAATGGAGAGACTTTTTAATGTTTACTGTTCTATTATGTTGGTATTTAAAAGTTTCTGTTATGTTAATGGTTTTGGGGTTACCATTGTGGTGAAGTGTAGAACATGTGCTTGGGTTGAGGACCTGCTACTGACAATTGATGTTGTTTTAGTAATGAAAGCAATTATTTTGGGCATGTCATAGATGAATTAAAACCTTTTTCTGGTTAACACCAAACAATAAGAATCTTTGCAGAGTAAAGATGTTGTGAAAATGGTTCTTGAACACATCCATTACATAAACTAATCAATTAAACTGGATTTTTAGGATAACTAAATGTAATGGTTTTAGACAAAATTAAGAATGTTAACCTGATTCAATTAAATGGCATTGAGTTAACCTTATGTAATAAATTTAGGTTAACTGAAATAAATAATGTTAATCAAGTGCAATATAACCAAGTTACGTGGAACCTGTTGACATAAAAAAAATTAAGTAAATCCAATGTATCATTTTTTTGAGTGTAGTAATAATATGCTCACATTATTAACATATAATAAATATTAGTTTGTAAATTTAAACGGCAGTCGGACAATTTGAGGCAGTTGGTTTCTGCTAATGAAATGAGGTAACATGAGTTTTAATTTAGTGCATGGTATCTTTACAGTGACATACTGTAGAATACAGTAAATAACTGTACAATCAACAGTAAATTACTGCCAACAGTGTTGCCAGTATTTTACTGTAAAAAAGCCTGGCGAGGTCTAACAGTGCAATTGAAGTCCACTATAAGGAGAATAATCCTGGAATGTTTTCATCAAAAACCTTAATTTCTAAAGAAGGACATGGACATCTTGGATGACATGGGGGTCAGTAAATTATCAGGAAATTTTTATTTGAAAGTGGACTAATCCTTTAACAGCGTTTAAATTCGAGGCTGTGTTCCAAATCACACCCTATACCCTCATTCATTATTCCCTACATTAGTTCACTAATATAGTACACTTGACAGTTAATTAAAAGAAGTGAGTGAATTCAGACACTGATGAACACCTGATAAGCAGAATCACTGAAGGACAGAGAAACAAGATCAGAAAAAAGAGGAGATGAGCAGAAACACAAGAACTACAACTGACTTCAGCCACACTGAGTGTGAAACCAGTTTGACATTATTTTTTTCATACATGTACAGACGTTCTTGTTGAAAATTAACAGATTTGGATGTTGATGTTTTATTGAAAATAGCAATTTATTGAAGTTTGCAGTCATCATCGTGGTGACCAGTGTTTGCTTTAGTTGGGCTCTTGACTCTTTAACATTAGCTTTCTCTGGCTGCTGTAACTGAATGTTTATAAAACATATTTGTTATGGCAGGAAAAACCCAACTTGAAGTTGATCAGGTTTTTCGGTTGATTCTGTAATCTTTTTGGACTTGTTTAATTCACTGAGCACTTTCTGTGTCTAGTCTTTGATTTAATGGGTGTTTTTTGTTTAGACTATACCTATGATTCAATAGCATAGTTTTTTTTTAATCAGAAATGTAGAAAAATATCAAAGTCATATAGTGCGTAAAATGTTTTAAGCTTCTGCTTAACTTGGATAGCAGAGACATCAACAATCAGAGTGTGAATCTCAAAAATGGTGACATTCAAAAGTTTAATGTCGCAATGCATGCTAGGTACATAGTACATGTGCCGACGTTCAGTAATACGATATATCACGATAATGAATATGCACGATATTGTTATCGCTGGCACTTCAAAATACCGTAAATAATTATTTATTATGAATTATTCAAATTTTTATAATGCATTTTAGTTTCAAACTTAAACATTTTTATATTTTAATCTGGACTACAACATGCCGTACGCTCAAAAAATGATACTTTAAACTAACTCAAGTTAATTATGGACAGTGGTTCCACACAGCCAACTTAGTTTTTTATTACCTTTAAAGGTTTATTTTTAATCTATGCAAAATCCTTGAGTTGTGACAACACAACTGACAAAGGAAGAATCTATGTAAAATAGTTATGTCCAACCAACTCAATTCAATCATGGACAGTGGTTCCACATGATTGAAACAAGTAAAACCCAATAGAATCAACCATGTTAAATTAACTAGAATCAATTGTGTTCATTTAACTTGAATGAATGGTTTTAGTTTAAATAAAATAAATAGTTTTCATATAAAGTGATTTTTACAAATAATCTTACAATTAATGCTTCTTGTTTAGTCTTATGATTTACATAACTTTTGTGATGTGATGTTCTGTGTTGGCAGTCTAGAAGTGATGGTTTCATCCAAGGTAGCTTTTCCCAAAAACATTGTAAACCTAAGTTGATCGTATTGGTGGCAATGGTTCTACGATCAACTAATTGAAAATGTTCTGATTATTTGTTATTGTTAGAGAACTTAGAGACATAAGGCTTCATTAGTTAACATGTTAATTCATTATTACAAAACTGACAATGAAAAATACTTATAAAGCATTTATTAATCTTAGGTATTGTTAATTTCTTAGTTAATGTTTAATAACATAACTAAAATCAAAAGAACTTATTCAGTCAACCTGAGATAAAACTAACAATGATCAGTTGTGTTTCTTAACTAACATTAACAAAAAATAATACCATCTGTAACAAATGTAGCTATTGCTCAATCTTAGTAAATGCATTAACTAACGTTAAATAATGAGACCTTATTGTAAAGTGTTACCTGTTGTTCTTTATAATTCTTTTGCACTTTAATCTGTTTGAAAAATTTTACTTTATTTTTTTGTGTATTGTGTTATTGTATTTAAACATTCAGAGTTCTTTTTGTTATAAGAAAAAGAGTTCTTAAACCTGTTACTATGACAACACTTTTTTTGCAACTTATTTCAATACCGTGATTATACTTTATATATACTATAAAGCTTCAGCAGTTAACGCAACATGAAAATTTGATACCGTCACATGCCAGATCTAAACTTCTGTTAATACTCAATAAGAACTTCTGTAGACATCAAGTTAAACTGGTCAGTAATAATGTGTAATGGCTGGAAGACAGTTGTAGTTCTTGTGTTTCTGCTAGTTTTTTTTTCTCCCATAATTGTTCCTCTTTTCAGTTACTCTGCTTGTTAACAGCAGGTGTTCATCATTAATGATCAATCATCACTTATATATTAACTTAATTATCTCACTGCAACACAGTGTCAATGTTACTTTTACTCTGTAGTGTGGACAATAGAGGATGTTCCTGTGGGGCTGAAAGGGTTAAAGGTGTAAGATAAAAAGACACACCCACAAAATGTATTTTAACAGTAACAAACTGTAAGTTAAAAAAAAAAAACAGTTATATACTGGCAACACTGTAAAATTGAGTTTTGTGGGTCACCATTGTGCTGAAGAGTAGAGCCTGTGCTTAAGTTCAGGAGAAGCTAAAGAAACAATGATGATATGTGGTATGCTGTTTTATTTAACTGATGGTGACTGTGTACCTGCAGATGCAGTGAAAATCTCTTTATATAAAATGTTTTTAATGGACTCTAGTGAAATAAGTTCATAGTAATAATATGCTCACATTATTAGCAGATAATAAATGTTAGTTTGTAAATTTAAATGGCAGTCAGACAATTTGAAGTAACACAAGTTTTAATTTAGTCTACGGTATCTTTACAGTAACATACTGTAGATTACAGTAAATAACTACAATCAAGAGTAAATTACTGGCAACAGATTAACAGTGTAAATTTTAGGAAGTAAAATATGCAGTACATATATAAATATCTATGAATAAACCATGACCCTTTACATGACCCTTCTTTACATAATTTTTGACTTTTGACTTTACACAATTATTGAAATGAATCAACACTGAAGATGAATAATGTCATGATTGTCTTTTCTTTTTAAAGCTGCTTTATAGCAGAATTTGAATTTGTTTCTTAGGATACAGGATAAAGAATAATACATACATAATATAATATACTGACACTGGCAATTTGGAAAACCACATGCCTGATCAGTGTTTTTTTTAAACTTCACACTTTACTGCAAGCTTGGTTTGTGACAGCTGTAAATTTTGTCTGTGAGTTACTTGTTGTGGTTGGCTTTTTTGCCTTTTCCCTCCTCAACACAGATCTGATCTTCTGTCTGCACTGAGACAAGCCATAGTAGTACAGAAGAGGATCTAGAAAAACACTTGCGCTCCCCAAACACACAGCCACCAGGTAAACAGCATATGATAAATCTCCCTCCCCGCTGTTTACTCCAGCTAAATGAACACAGTGGTACAACAGGATGCCAATGGTTGGTGCAAAACACACCACAAACTTCATCAGCACAGCGATAGCCATAATCACAACTCTCCTTCGGTTTTTTGAAGATGATGATGTTGCTAAGACAAAAGACTTTAAACTGAGCAAATATATTACGGCAAAGTAGCTTATTAAGGTGATGACCAGCGGCAAGAAGAAGTAGAAGCAGGAGTGGATGGAGAACAGGAACTCATCAAACAGCTCTGTAGGGCGGTTGTAGCATAGTGTGTCATGACAAGTGATTCCCACATCCTTAATATTGGCCGTTTGGCTCCCTGAGAGAAATAGCATCGTTCCAGCGAGCGCCAGCATCCAGACCAGCAGACATATGTAGGTGGCTTTCCTTGGGCTCCTCCAGGTTAGAGAGGTGACCGGAAGCACCACGGCCACCAGTCTGTCCACACTAATGCACGTCATCAGCAGTATGGAGCAGTGCATGTAGCAGTAGTACACTACACTGAGCACACGACACGCCACCTCACCAAACACCCAATCTGAAGCGTTCAGCTGGTAGTGGATCTTCAGAGGCAGCAGCAGGGTGAAGAGCAGGTCCACACACGCCAGGTGAGACATGTAGATCACCACTGGTTTCTTCACTCGAATCCTACAGGTGAACGTCACCAAGGCCAAAGCGTTCAGTGGTAAACTAAATAGGATGACGAAGATGTAGAACGAGGGCATGACGCGTGTGACCAGCAGGCCTTTGTGGAAGAGAACAGCCTCATCTGAGGTGGAACAGTTGAGCTCTGCTTGGTCCGGAGTAAAAATACAGTCTGCTTTACCAAGAAAACTGCCAACGAGGAAATCTGTAGATTAACATACATATGCACATCACCATTAGTGAAAGTTTGCACAACCTGAGTGTTTCTCGCCTTTCATGAGGCTCCCCCATCAAAAAAGCATCCCCTTATTTTGAATATATGGACATAAATTCTTTCCCTGCAGTAGAGAGTCATTCACAATCTGAACACAATAAAGTGCTGCGTCATCGCTGACAATCAATGACATTTTTGAGTTTTGTCTCCTACAATATAGTAAATAAAATAGTAGATAAGTAAAAATAGTAAAAATAGTAAATAAAACACAATCTCATGGCAATTAGTAACTTTTTTACACTTTGCTGAATTGGTGGCCAATTCATACGATCTCATTTGTACGTTTTCATCACGGTTAGATTTAGGGGTGGACCTTCATGCTTATTTTCTAAAAATCGTACAAATCACATTGTACAAATTAATTTTAAATCGCCACCTTGTAAAATACTTATGTGATCAGGTTAGTAGGTAAATAAAGCCTTAATATAACCTAAATAACAACTCTATCCAGCACTCTTTTTGTTTTCTGTCTTATAAAATATCCCATTACTATTTCAGTGTGAGAAACTGCTGCAAACGATTCAGTGAATGAATTGTGAACAAATTCATACCTTTTTGCAATCCCATTTAGATCAAAAAAGTGATTAATTTGCAAATCTGGCATTGTTAGACTCGATTCCAAACACCTATAACATGATTGCTGAAATATTGTAATGGAAAGTGAGTCTCAGGTCCATATACAGTAACCCAGCTAGAAATTTGTAATGTTCTGGGAATGTTTTCAGTAGCAAGTTTTATTTTTGCTCCCAGAACGTTCTGCTAAAAGGTAGGAAAACATTCTCCAAAAACATTCTAAAAATGTTTAGTGATAACATTGATAGAACATTATCCCCTAACATTCTTATGAAGTGTTCAGCGGGAAGCTTTCCATTTGGCTGCTGAAAGTGGACTCAAATGTTGCTTAGACTTCAAATCATGGTTGAAAGTGAAAACCCAACCTTTGTTTGACGTCAAGCTCTAACATTATTAAGCAACTCAAAAAACAGCATTACCAGCTTCACTTAAACCAGATTGACTTTATTTCTGTAGTGTACAAAAGTTCTTGTTGAGAATGAAAAGAGGTTTAGATGTTGATGTTTTATTAAAAATAATAGTTAGGTTTGCTGTCATCATTATGGAGGTCAGTGTTTGTTTAAATTAGGCAGTTTGACCTGATACTGAAATGTTAGTTTTTGTTTGGCTGTTATAACTGTGTTTGTT
Organism: Hypophthalmichthys nobilis; assembly: GCA_037950665.1. Taxonomy (NCBI): domain Eukaryota; kingdom Metazoa; phylum Chordata; class Actinopteri; order Cypriniformes; family Xenocyprididae; genus Hypophthalmichthys; species Hypophthalmichthys nobilis. The sequence continues at coordinate 5,465,408 of CM075490.1, forward strand.
CTGGAAAGAACAGCCAAAGTAATTGTTATCAAAATATGTTGATTACTGGTTGATGATAAATATATGATCATCATAGTGGTCAGATCAACTGGTCTCATCCAGAGTGTAATCTATGTTATTAATTTCATATTTTTGATTGTGCTGATATTTTTTTTCTACAGCATGACAACCAGCAGTGTTTTAATCAAATAATCTGTATAATTAAAAAAAAAAAAAAAAAAACACTGTACACAAACCATTTTGAACTACTGAGCCATTTAAACACACAGAGACATCAAGAATCAGCATACGAATCTCAACAATGCTTAATGCCGCAATGCATTCTGGAAGCCATGCATGAGTTTTGTATGGTGCACCCAGAATGCACTACTAATAAATTATTGTGGTCTAAAACCAGGTGTTCCAGTTTCATTGCCCAACCCCTTACATTGGCATTCTGGGGTTGACAAACTGTTTTTTAGTTTTTTTTATGCATTTAAATATGATCCATTTTTGTTTACTTTACAAATTAACACAGAATTAGTGCCTATCTTCTAGGGCAAATTAAACGAAGTGCTCACATTTATTTGTGCATTAAAAAATTACATAGCTATCTTTGCATTCAATATACCTTATATTGTGATCTCACAGGAAAGTTCAAGTTTTACTGACATTTAGCCCGACAACATCTCATCTGGCCGCAGATGCTGAATCAGGACAACACGTTTCTCTCAGAATCTGACAGAAGTGTCACCAGTTTTTAAGTCTTTCAAAATAAAAGTGGCATCATAAAAACAGAGAATTACATTTGTTGTTGTTTCTTTGACCCACTCAGAACAACCCACCAGTTGAGAAACATTGACGTAGGCTACAGTCAAACCAAAATTTATTCAGACACCTTGAACATTTCATTCATTATTACAGTTTATTCACTATAGTTTAAAAAAATGGTAATAACATATGACAAGATCTCAGAGTTAAACTGTGTCAGAAAAAAATTAATCTTAATTATGTCAAATAACACTTAAGCAAAACATGGTCAGGTCAAAGTGTCTGAATAATTTTTGGTTCCACATTTTTATCAGTTTTACTGGTAGTCCACTGTATGAAGAATTTTTGGGTATAATATGTCAGTTTACTTTATTTTGCTATCCTCACTTACATAAATGAACTATAGTGTCCTGCACCCACTAGTAAAAATATATCAAAAATGTCTGAATAATTTTTGGTTTGACTGTATATACACTATCTGCTGTTCACTTTTGTTCCTCGAAGCTCTGACACTACCCTGTGATCTCATGTGTTTTTATAGAAAAAGCAATTTTTTAGGAAAAGCAGGTATTCAAAGATTTTTGATTTTACTTTGTTAAACCTATAAAAGAAAAAATCTAGTTTTAATAAAACAGATCATAATAATTTGAGTAAGATTACTTTATAAATTTGTATGAATACATTTAAGCATAGGCGTAATTTGCAGGTGGGATACTTTTTTCCAGGATCGATATTGTCCCTATCGCTTTTTGAAACATCCCCACGACGACAACAAAACAACCAACAGACAACCATCATCTCCTGATATAATTTTGTTTTAGCTTTCTTTGCTACTGCAAGCATGTTTAACAAACACACTTTCACAAAAGCCAAAAAAGACAAACGTACAATAAGAGTTAAGAGCCCAACTAATGGAACAACTAATCACCATTATGGTGACTTCAAATGACACAGATTTGTAGATGTCTAACAAAGTCAATTTGGTTAGTAATTAGTGAAGCTGGTAATGCTGTTTGTGGAGTTGTTTAATCATCCTCTGCTGAGATCTTGAGAGATTTAATGTCTTTTATCTTCAGTTGATTTCATCTAAGATGAAGACTATACTTAATATACACAGATTTTGTGGCTCAGATAAGGTCCAGTTTAGGTTTATTTCTTTGCTCTTGTCTAACATGTGGCATTGCTGTGGCTTGCTTGTGGCTCAGATCTGGCAAACTGGCAATACTAGACAAACCACATAAGGCAATGAGATGAGGTCCTCAGTGCTCTCTGCTGTACTTTTGGCAATGTCTATCCAAACAATGAAACGGATCAGACACGTGCAAAACGCTTAATATTATTATGAAAATAGAATATAAATGATCAAAATGACTTGTTTTATCAAATAATTTGTTGTGCTTGCAACATCTCTTGAATTCTTGAATACACGCTTTGATTAGATATATATATATATTTTTTTTAACAATGCATCTGATACTAGCACCGTACCCTGGTACAGCTATAGTATTTTTAAGGTACGACTCTCATTTAGAAATAAGATAAAACTGTAAAAACATTATGAATTGCAAAAGAAAATGAAAATTCCTGACACTCATAATATGATAGATAGGCTACTATAAGTTACGCATCAGCAAGACATCAAATTACAAGTTATTTTTTACGCATACTGAACTGATGATCTACCTACCGTCAGAGGCAGTGCACATGTGTGCAATTACAACTGAAAGCAAGATTATTTTCATCCCCATGACAATCAGCTGTCTATTTCCAACTCCAGATGTTTTACTCCAAAATCAATAGGCACAAGTTGGAACCAGATCAGTCTTATTAATGTGCAGATAGTTATTAGCGTGTGAATCACTCGCCTTTGTATTTTTGAGTGTATGTGTGTGTCTGTTTGCGAATGTCCAGGCAGCGCTCTCCTCTATCAGAATCTGTCGTACTCTTTAGCCAATCAGATTTAAACTTTCGTCCAAGGTTCATGTCATGGCTAGGCTTAGCAGAGTGTTTTCAGTTCAGATCTGTGGAATGGGGAAGTTATGCTTAATTTGCACAACAGATAAATATAATGCAACAGAAAAAAATGACCAACCTCAAGCAACCTCAAGATCTTAGCATTTCAGTTTTGTCACAAGGAACTGAGAAAAGTACCTAGGCTATATTATACCCTTATGGAAAGAAAATATATTTCCCTATATATGAATGATCAATATATTACATGATTTAACAGTATATTTGAAAATATACAGAAAAAATATATTGCATAAATATATTACAATATATTGAATAATACATAAGGAATTGCCACTTTTCATATATTGAAAAATATGTGATAATATATTTACTAATATATCACAATGTATGTAATTTTATATACTTCATAATATATAGATTTATATGTGATCAGATATGGTACTGCATACATAATATACTGCAGATATATTTACTCATGCAGTATAAACACATGGCAAAATATCTTACGTTTCGTTTCTTATATATTTTATTTACGTTTTAAACATTTCACATTTTCAAGTTAGTTAAACAAAGCACACCCACATATAATAAAGTTTCTACCAAACAGACTATTGTTGTGCTACAGAGTGCACTGTCATTACTTTATAAAGCTACTACAGCCTTAATGGTGTTTGGCCAATCATAAACCTAACCACAGGCTCTACTCTTCAGCACAGTGGTAACCCCAACAACTCACACATACCAGAAAACCGTTTAAGTTCCAAAATAATACAACTTTAAACACTAACAGATCTCCCCCTCCCTCCTACAAAGCATGCTGGGAACTAGAAGTCTGTTGTAACCACTGATTGTAACTCATTCCATGAATGTGTGTATATATGTGTGTACAATACATTCACATTTATATGGGACCATATATGTGCAATATATGTACACAATAAAGGATAAAACGTTATGAATGTAATGCTGTTTTTGTCTTCATTTATACATATTTTATATGTATCAATATATAGCCATACATGTTCAATACCAGATAGCAACTTTGTGTCGGCCCAGATCCGGCCCACATCTGGCACATGCGGAATGATGATCTGGGCCACATGTGGCAGGAATGATGGCACTTGGGCGGACCGTTCCTGTTTGCCAGATCTGGGCCACAAGCAGGCCATAGAAATGCCACATGTGAGCCAAGAGCAAAGAAATAAACCAGAACTGGATCTGATAAACAAAATCTTTATATATTATTTATAGAGTCATCTCAGCTCTAACAGTCCAGTTATCAAGCAGAATCACTGAAGGAAGGAAGGAAACAGAAAAAAATAAGACAAGCAGAAACACAAGAACTACAACTGACTTCAGCCACAGCCTTAGATGAAATCAAGTGAAGATAAAAGACATTAAACCTCTGAATTCTGAATCTGATTAAACAACTCCACAAACAGCATTACCAGCTTCACTTATTACTAACCAGACTGACTTTATTTCTGCCATTCATCTACAGCAGTTCTTATTGAGAATTAACAGAAGTTTAACTCTCATGTTTGTTTCATTTGAGGTTACCATGATTGAGATTGATGTTTCCATTAGTTGGCCTCTTAACTTTTTTTTTTTATGTGTTTGTTTATTTTGGCTGATAGTGTATTTGTCAAAAACATTTGCAGTAGCAACAAAAATTGAAATGAGATCAGGTGTTAGCTATGGGTGATTTTATATTTGTCATGAAATGGCCTGAATCACTGATGTTGTTTAAATGTAAATGTTGTTTTGTGCCATTGACATTACAAACTCTGTGTTTCTGTGACATGAGATCCAATTTTGCCAATACATCTGGATCTCATGTTGCAGTGATAATTATGTCCAAAGGGTGAAGCAGGCTAATTCATGATAACAATAAAATCATCAATAGCTAACTATCATCACTCAATCACAAAAAAAAAAAAAAAAAAAAAAAAAAGAGGCCATCTAATGGAAACACCAATCACTATCATGGTAACCTCAAATGAAACAAACATGAGAGTTAAACTTCTGTTAATTCTCGATAAGAACTGCTGTAGATGAATGGCAGAAATAAAGTCAGCCTGGTTAGTAATAAGTGAAGCTGGTAATGCTGTTTGTGGAGTTGTTTAATCAGATCTTCAGAGATTTAATGTCTTTTATCTTCACTTGATTTCATCTAAGGCTGTGGCTGAAGAAAGTAGTTCTTGTGTTTCTGCTTGTCTCTTTTTTCTTCTTTCCTTCAGTGATTCTGCTTGATAACTGGCTTGTTAAAGCTGAGATGACTCTATAAATAATATACACAGATTTTGTGGCTCAGATAAGGTCCAGTTGTTTTATTTCTTTGTTCTTGGCTGACATGTGGCATTTCTATGGCCTGCTTGTGGTCCAGATCTGGCAAACAGGAGCGGTCAAAATGTGGTCATAAAAGTGGTCTCATCAGATTCTGGGCATCATGCAGAGTCGAATGATATCAAATTTTTCCCATATCAGCCATTTTGGGTGTCAGCCATTTTGCATTTTGTGCTAAAATGCTGTACTTTATGAACGTATTAGCATATCGTTGTGAAACTCGGTGTAAGTCATCAGCACGATGCCCTGAAGGAGCCTGAGAAGTTTCGGACCAGCGCCACCTAGTGGAGAATTTTTTTTTCATATGCTTATAACTTTTGATCTGGTTGACTTGATCATGGTGATTTAGCGCTTAAAAAACGATTGCAAATACCTTCGAAACCGTTATCCGATCGAGACGAAACCAGCATAGGAAACACGGAATCTTAGCTGGCTAACTATACGTTTTCACCCAAATGTCAAAATTTTGTTAGGAAGTGGCAAAAAAATCAAAACAAAGTCGTCCATGGGTCATTTTTTATGATCTCTTACATATAAATGTCTATAACTCCAAATGAAATTAGATATTTGCACCAAATTTGACACATACAAGTATGGGGTCACCCTGAGGACACTTAAAAAAAAGTGGTGGGGTTGTGCCTCTTGGTGGCGCTATAATTGAACAAAACATGAAATTGCCATTAACTACAATACAGTATTATGATATAAAATGCTATATTATATGAATAAATTGATGTACCATTACGAAACTCAGGATGTGCCATCGGCACCATGCTCTGAAGGTACACAATAGGTTTTGAGATAACGCCTCCTTGTGGTCAAATGTTATAATGAAATTTAAAAAAATTCTAGTAGCTTTATATAAATGTGGCCTATTGTAATGAGACTGGTCTTATTAGATTCTGTGGGTCATGCTGAGAACATTGATGCCAATTTTGCCATAGTCAGCCAAACTTCCTGTCTGCCAATTTGATTTTCTTTAAAAACATACTTTTTCGAACTACTCCTAGAAGGTTGGTCCAATTTTCACCAAAATCAAATCGTATCATCTTCAGACCATGTTGGTAAAAAGTTATGTATTTCGTGTTGACAGACGAAACCGTATTCACATATCAAAGCAACGAATTTGAGGCTTGATGCCAAAATGACTGTTGAGTCTGTATCTCTGCAATGCTTTGACATATTGACACCAAACTTTGCGATTGTCATTGTCACCTCACTCTGACCATACCGCATTAATTTGGTCACAGCGCCTCCTATTGGTCGAAAGTGATGAACCAGTAAATCTTTATTATTGACTGTATTTGTGATTTTTCAGCTCTTTTGCCTAAAATGGTCTTAAAAGGTCTTTAATTGCTCACTGTTGCAGTTGGTCTGATGCTCACAGCCGTGTTGGTTGGCTTGTTGTGCCACCTTTGTGCTTGGCCCTGTAAATGCTGCTTGCAGCTTTAATTTATTTTGTTACTGTTGTGCCGGTTCAGAAATCAACAAAGGATTGTGTCAGAAATGTCACCAAAATTAATACAAATGCCCACAAAATTCAAGATATGATTGCAAAAAAGTACTTGTATAAGATCTTGATATTTATATAATAACATATGATATAATTAAGCAATATCACAAGAAGGCTGTTTTCACAAATATGAGCACAATTGCAAACGTGATACTGATTTTTTATAAATGTTCAATAAACAAAATTTTATTTTTAAAACATTAATCTCAACATCATTTATGCATTTGTAATTGTACCAATTCAGATGCAACTTTTGTTCCACCTCTGCAGTGTAAAGATGAATTTTGTTGTTAGTGATTTCAATTGATTGGTAACAGCTCTGTATAGTGTCTTATTATTCTAACTGTAATTATTGATTAAAAATAAGACATTACTCAGGCAGTAAATGTGGATCTTTCAGATGAATTTGAGGAGTGCTAGTCTGGTCTTGGTCTTGACTTGGTCTCAACCCCCCAAAGTCTTGGTCTTGTCTTGGTCTCGACACACACTGGTCTTGGTCTCGACTTGGTTTTGGTTTAGGTGGTCTTGACTACAACACTACCAAATGGTTGCTGGGCCCTATTGACTTCCATGGGGAAAAAATACTATGGAATGGGGACCAGAAACTATTAGGTTACCAACATGATGAATCTCTAATCATTTAGACTTGCCTCTGAGCACATATATGATGGTAAAGTAGCTCACTAAGGTGACAATGAGTGGCACAAAGTAGTAGAGGCAGGAGAGGATGGAGAACAGGTATATGTATAGCTGATCTGTAGGGTCGTCATGGTCATGGATGAGCGCATTGTGACAACTAACACCCACATTCTTAATCTTGAATGTTTGTCTCAAATGCTGAAACTTATGTCTATAACATGCAGTGATTCTGTGACTAACCAAAGCATGTGAAAATGAGACAAGAGATTGGGTGTCCGTCTGTTAACATTTAAAGGTGCGGTCACATTTACCGTTACTGCTTCGTGGGTGAAATCCAGTCATTCCAATAGGAATTGGCGTGATCAGGAGTTTTGCGTGAGGGGCGAAATGTTCCCCATGCAGATTCCACTCATTTTCAAAGGCTTATTTCATCATTGGTCACATAAATTTGCCTCGCTGACCAACAGAACGCTACTTGGCTTGAAAGGGACTTCTGCGTGAGCTGTGCTTTATACATCTCTTGCAAATGAGCACTTCTGTTTGGAATTAGAATTTGATGATGAACTGTAATGATCAGAAATCAGATGATAGCCTACTTATTGCTTCTGGAGGTCTGTAAACCTCACCTGGAAGATCTCCTATGGAATAGTTTCTGGAAAGGTTTTCAGAATAGATTCTGGAATAATTTTCAGAATGTTCTTTAGAATAGTCTCTTTTCATACAACACCCCATCTGAAAAGGAAACATTTTCTGTTGTCTCATAGGTCTCTGTTGTAACAGCGAAATTGCGTTAGGAGCCATCTGTAACCACACAAACAAACTGTCAAGTTTCCATAACATTATCTTTAAAGGCGAATATGACACATTTGCTAAAAGGAAGAGAACTTTAAGAACATGTATAGATTAATAAACCCAGTCATAAAACAAGGCCATCTACAGTAAAAAGTACTAGCAACCTAGTCTCTTGTGATTGAGCATTTGCAATGTTTTCTATCTGCCTGCAAGGTCATGAATTTAAAGACTTCCTTTTTCTGTTTCAGCCCATAAACAGTTGCTCATTTTTAACAGTGCTGTAGGCCAATTTATAAAAAATAATTTAATATGAATTCTAGTAGATCAGCAAGTCATAGCACTTTTAATTACTGATGTACTTGCGCACAATTAGAAAGCAAAAAAATTTGACCCCATCAGTGCTGATTAGATTTCATCTTCTTACTCTAGACTTAAAAGTCGTCAAACCTCAGTATCTAGATAGACAGACACCCTCATACAGTGCGGTCTGTTGCTATGCGTCTAGCATAACATAACACCGAACACTGTATAAATTTGGCACCGCGATGCGAGGTTAACACCGCAAAGGCAGTGGAGCAGGGTTTCATAACTCCGGGTAAAAAGAGGTGCTAACCCGCTTTTGAACTACAAGTGTGAAACGTTCTTTTACCCGGGGTTAAAAGAGGCGTTTAGAACGACGATAACCCGGGGTTAAGAGCTGTGTGAAAAGCCCTTGTTTTTGGTGAAAGAAACATTGACTAGATTTTAGGAAGTAAAACTTAGCAGTACAAATCTAAACATCTATGAATAGAGGGTTGCCAACCGTTCCGTATAATATGGAATCGTCCCGTATTCAAGGCATCAATGAAACATTCCGAATGAAAGGCATACGGAACGCTGTTTGTCCCATATTCTCAGGCTTAAGCTCTAAATTGAGATTTAATCATTTTTTGCGAACATAGCCGTTTGCGGAAGGCTTTAAAACCAAGCAGACTCCTCTGCCGGCTGGTTGCTCCTGCTTCACAGCGAGCGGGTCTCGCGCTAGCGGCAAATCCCTTTCACTGTTCACGTTTTGATTTCAGCCACGCAAGAAAACATGCAATCTTGGACCTCACTGAAACAGAAAATAATAAAGTCTCAAGCGCCAAAAGCAAGTTCTCTACTTCTCTTTAATTGAAAAATGCATTTTCATTTATTCAAACATGGTTGCAATAACATTTAGATCAAACTTTTAAGTACCATTGTTAAAAAAAATGCTTGGCTGAAATTTCAAGGATGTTCAGTTATTATGCTTTTAAATAACTGAACAAGTGTGAACGCACCCTTGTCAGGTTTGGTTCGATTAAAACGAACCCTGGTGCGATTGCTCTGTTAGTGCGGTTCTTTTGAGCAGGTGTGAACGCTGCCATCCGAACCCAGGTGCGCACCAAACAAGTGGACCGAGACCGCTGAAAAGATGGGTCTCGGTCCGCTTCCAAACGAACTCTGGTGTGGTTCGAATGATATATGAACGCAACACGGACCAAAGACATGTAAACGAACCAAAAACAGGAAGATGAGACCCTAAAAAGGACAGAATCCTCACGCATATCGGTTTTCTCTCGTCATACCCAGCTAACAGAATTTTGTTATAAGAACGTTCTCTAAATATTCAGTGTTGGTTCTGGGAACGTAAAAAACGTCCAGTTTTCTTGACGTTAGAGGAACGTTTTTATAAGGTATAATGTTCCTCAAACGTTCTTTCAACTTAATTTTGATCTAAAATTCAACATTCTAGGAACGTTGATTTGTAACATTCCAAGAACATGAAAATGTTCAGTTTCCTTAATGTTAGTAGAATGTTATTTGAAGGTTTGTATGATGTTCCTGAAACATTCTTTGAATCATTCAAACACCTGCTGTGAACAAACACTGAAAGAAAGAGAAATAAGAACACAAACTAACTTTCTTCAGCCACAGCTTTAGATGAATTGAAGATAAAAGACATTAAATCTCTGAAGATCTGATTAAACAACTCCACAAACAGCATTACCAGCTTCACTTATTACTAACCAGACTGACTTTATTTCTGTCACACGTCTACAGAAGTTCTTATTGAGAATTAACAGAAGTTTAGATGTTTCATTTGAGGTCACCATCATGGAGGTTGGTGGTTGCTTTAGTTGAGCTCTTGACCCCTGACTATTGTAAAGTTGCTTTGTTATCAGCAATTGCATGTTTTCAGAAAACATTTCTGTATTGAAAAGTCAGTTTTAATAACAGACAAATTACTTTTTTTTTTCTGTAATTGTTAACTTAAGAAATTAAAAGGCTTTATCTAACCCAACCAATGTGAAAAAATATAATTTGCAACGCTGTCATTGTTATCTTTCTGTTCAAAACATTGTTTTGTGTCATTTATCACAGACATCAACATTGGGCATATGAAACACAACAATGGTGACATGCTTCATGCCAGCATACAAAACACATTCATGGTTCCCAGCATGCATTGCAACATGAATAAATTATGCAGCTGAATTTTTTTTGATTGTCACCATTGTTGAGGTTTGTATGATGAGTGCTGATGTCTAAGTGTGTCATTTTTAACTTCTAAATAGTTTTGGACAATATTACATAAATCACTTCAATGTTAGAAGTGATTTTTATCACATTTTTGAGTTCATCATTTCTTCAATACCACACTTCAATACCAAAAGTAAAGAAAACTATAAAAAAAGCCGCTGATCAAACCACTTTAACGCAGTTGATTGTCTGTCTTTATCAACAATTGAGTGATTGAAAGAATGTTTCAGGAACATCATACAAACCTTCAAATAACATTCTACTAACATTAAAGAAACTGAACATTTTATGTTCTTGGAATGTTACAAATCAACGTTCCTACAATGTTGAATTTTAGATTAAAATTAAGTTGAAAATGTTTCAGGAACATCATACTAACCTTTAAATAACATTCTACTAACATTAAGGAAACTGAACATTTTCATGTTCTTGGAATGTTACAAATCAACATTCCTAGAATGTTGAATCTTAAATCAAAATTAAGTTGAAAGAACGTTTGAGGAACATTATACCTTATAAAAACGTTCCTCTAACGTCAAGAAAACTGGACGTTTTTTACGTTCCCAGAACCAACACTGAATATTTAGAGAACGTTCTTATAACAAAATTCTGTTAGCTGGGTAATCGCGAGTTTGCCCATCACAGGCATCTGACGCGCGTCTCCACGCAGCAGATCGTTTGTGTGTGTGATGTAGAGGTCTACAAAGACGACCCGGGACCCGACCCGGGACCCGTACGGGTTCGGGTCTATATTTTAAATGGTCAGACGGGTCCGGGTCGGGTCCCAATCTATTACTTCGGTTCCCGGGTCTGTTTAACATTGTGTGTATACCCGAGCCGATCTGATTCGGAGATCACCCGGCCGTGTTGGGAGTCAGTCAGCGCTGTGCGTGTGTTTTGTAACTTGTAAAGTATGAGCCGGGAAATAAGGTGAAAAAAACACGAGCGACCCCAGCCATCAGAAGCGGAGCGGGCGGAGTTAAAGCAAGCGAACGGCGATCATCGAGTTTTCCTATTCCTATTGTGTGCAACAGTAATGCAAACAAACTTAAAATCTCAAAAACTGCTAGTAGCCTCGCACACTCGCATTTAAATAACATATTTCAAATCATTAACAAAATCTGAGATGAACTATCACATGAATGTTTTCTATGACGCTCAAAATGCGTTTAAAAGCTTATGTTTCAGGTTGCTCCAGCGAACGCGCTTTTGCAGTCTCATGCGAGCGCACTTTCTTTCTCCTATTTTTATAATAATATTATGAATGAACCGTCTTGTTATATCTAAAGTTTTGGTCAGACTCGGCTCAGAAAGCACAGAAATGATCGCAAATAAGTAATACTAACGTCAGCGGCCATGTCACTGAACAAGCAATCGTTATTATTCAAAATAAGGGCAAACAGTCAAAGTTATTTTATTACATGAGTTGACTCGAGATACAACAAAATGCAAAACTGCAAAGTCGCATTTGTCATCATGACAGCAAGTGGACTTTTAAAGCTGGAATGATGAGTGGATTAAGCATTTCAGTCGGCAAGAGAAGAATAACGGATGAACTTTCTTCGCAAGTGCATCACAGTCAGGTACAAGGGAGAAAGCTACTAACGTTAGGTAAGACAAAACGTTTTATTTTCGCAACTTGTTTATTGACTTATTAATAGCAATTTGCTGTGGAATAGACCTACGTGCCGATCGGGTCCAGTCGGGTCTGTGTCTTCCCGGCCGGGTTCGGGTCCAGCTTTCAAATAATAGACGGGTCCGCGTTGGTTTCGGGTAGTACATTTATGGCATTTCTCGGTTCTGCACGGATCCGGGTCCAACTTTCAAAATAATAGTCGGGCCCGGGTCGGTTCTGTGTAGCACATTTACGGGTCTCTTCGGGTTCGGGTATGAATTTTTGGACCCGTGAAGACCTCTAGTGTGATGGATGGATTCCCGCCCCCTTTACACATTTTATAAGCTCTTCACGAGTTCCCAGCTGGCCAAAATACCATCATATGCAGACGACGCACACACAACGAGCACATCTACCTCAGCACACAGCATTGTTTTGGATGCTCAGTATGTTCAGTCTCAAAATAGGCAATACGTCATAAAATCCGACCAATCAGGTTGTGAATGTATCCCTATGCTTTTAGGTTCAGTATCTTTTGGTTCGGTGATAAAATTGCAAATCTGAACGCTAATCGGACCAGGACTAAATGTTTTTTTTTTTCTTTTTTGGTCCGGACCAAATGAACCAAACGAACCGAACTACAAGTGTGAACACACCCTAAGTCAACTGCTCATTCTGGCAAGACTGACGCAAAACAAAAGCAGATCCTTTTCTAATCAACGAAGGTATTTTAAAACGTAAACGCCCGATGAGTTGAGGCGGTAAGTGTTCAGTTATGACAGCATGTCTCACAAATGACTCATTTAAATGTGACTCGTTAAAACACCTGACTGTTGCACCGAAAGCATACAGACACGAACTGACGATTTGATTGAAAGGTTAATAAAGCTTAGTAAAAATATATTTTTGTAGGCTACCGTTTTCTGCAAGTAGCCTTTTATAAAAAACTTCTTCGTTGAACTCAAAGTATTCACAAACCGCACAAGTCTTTCTGAATTTGTATTTTGAATAGGTTCTTTGAAATGAATTGTTCAAAAGAACCGATTCGATAAAGTGTCGATGCCAGGATGTGCTTTAAAATATGATGGCACCATTCTTTTTCCGTGGGCCTCGACGTTTCAGTGACCACAAAATTTAGATACCCCTCAAAAAATTGTAGCACAGAGTTGTTGGATATATGTATATTAACATCGCCACCTGGAGATATAGCCTATAGCTTCTGTGAAATGAATAACATCAATATGTTACTGGCTTCAGATAATAATATTGGATAATAGGCCTATTGCCAATTTTTAATAACAATATTGGCAATTGCAGGGTATATCATAAGCGATAAACATAAAAATATTATTTATGGACAGCGTCGATATTAGTTTTCACGTCTGCTGGCTTGTGTGGGTTAACAAGACGTCTGGAGCCATCTATAGGCTATTCATTTTCACTTCCTCTGTGAGCCTCCATGTGAACAACAAGAAATACATGCGACGCGATCCATATAGTCACAGATTTCTGATAATAATATTACCGTTTTTAATCACATTAGTTGCAGACTGACATACATTCTTCTACTCTTTAGGCAAATATTTTGATTTAAGAAGAAATGATTTCATGGATGACATTAGTTTCATCAGGGTGACAGTGTCAGCACAATTATATAGCCTACATATTTAAAAATGTTTGAAATACAGTAGTTTATTTGCACGTTAAAATAACATCTTCAGATCTGAGATGGAATGAGGAAGTTATGCTTATCTGTACAGATAAATATAATGCTATATGAGAAGATAGCATTTCAGTTTTGTCACACAGAACTGAGAAAAGTACATTATATACAGGAGGACCTTCTGATACAATATGATATAGGGGAGACCAAATCCATGTTTTACACTTTTTAATCCAATTAATATTTCACACAATAGTTCATTAACATGACAGTTTTGAGAACAGGAAATAATAGAGAAAATAAAATTAAAAAAATAAAATAAGCTTGTTTGAGAACAAGCCCCTATATTGTAAATATGTTCAGTTCACTTATAAAAAATAATAATCTAAGAACATATTGTTTACATATATTATTTATGTGCACATATTATTAAATGCAAACAAATATTTACACATTCCATCTGGCAATTTTATATAATGCAGTGAAGAACCTGTAAAGCATCTGAGGTTATAGAAAAAAGTCTTGAACTATAATATATACAGATAATACGTTTACATGCATATAATGAAATACAGCAATTGCAGCTTAACCTTTTACGTTCAGAATTACAAATTCAAAGTCAACCCACACGCATATATATATATATATATATATATATATATATATATATATATATATACACTACCGGTCAAAAGTTTGGACACGGTAAGATTTTTAATGTTTTTAAAAGAAGTTTCGTCTGCTCACCAAGGCTGCATTTATTTAATTAAAAATACAGTAAAAACAGTAATATTGTGAAATATTATTACAATTTAAAATAACTGTTTTCTGTTTGAATATATTTTATAAAGTAATTTATTCCTGTGATCAAAGCTGAATTTTCAGCATCATTACTCCAGTCTTCAGTGTCACATGATCCTTCAGAAATCATTGTAATATGATGATCTGCTGCTCAAGAAACATTTATTGTGTACAATTGTACAAAATATTTGTGTACAATATTTTTTTTTTCAGGATTCTTTGATGAATAGAATGTTCAAAAGAACAGCATTTATTTGAAATATAATCTTTTGTAACATTATAAATGTCTTTACTGTCACTTTTGATCGATTTAATGCATCCTTGATGATTAAAAGTATTAATTTCTTTCATTTCTTTTCAAAAAAATAAATAAAATTCTTACTGACCCCAAACTTTTGAACGGTAGTGTATAATGTTACAAAAGCTTTGTATTTCAGATAAATGCTGTTTTTTTTAACTTTCTATTCATCAAGGAATCCTGAAAAAAAAGTTTTCAACATTGATAATAATCATAAATGTTTCTTGAGCAGCAAATCAGCATATTAGAATGATTTCTGAAGGATCATGTGACACTGAAGACTGGAGTAATGATGCTGAAAATTCAGCTTTGATCACAGGAATAAATTATAAAAATAAAATATATTCAAACAGAAAACAGTTATTTTAAATTGTAATAATATTTCACAATATTACTGGTTTTACTGTATTTTTAATTAAATAAATGCAGCCTTGGTGAGCAGACGAAACTTCTTTTAAAAACATTAAAAATCTTACCGTGTCCAAACTTTTGACCGGTAGTATATATATATATATATATATATATATATATATATATATATATATATATATATATATATATATATATATATATATATATATATATTCAGACACACATACTATGGTTTTGAACGCCTTCCTTATTTATTATATTTTGCTGGCTGGCACTTTCCACAAACTTGGCACTAAATAAATTTTTTAATAAATGGTCAGTGAAAGTAGGTGCTTAACTTTCAGAAAATGCTGACAAAATATTAAAAGAACAACATATTATACATTATATGTTTTAATTATCTATTCATTTTATATATACAAGTATAATCTTAAGCACTTATTTGTATGATTTTGCAATTTTCTAGCAATCTACACTGAATAGACAGTGAGATAAAAATTCACAATTAACATTTTTATTTTTTAATTCCGTGGTTAACACAGATCTGCAACTTAACTTTAGTTTTGCAGCCTGAAATCTCATGACATTCTCCAGATGTGATCTGAATATAGCAATGTAAAAAAAAAAGGCTTTCACTATCACCATATTTCTCATATAAGCTCAGTCACAAACAGGAAATGGAGTCCCTTGAAGATGTTATTACACTGGGTCAGTCTGTCTAACAGCTGGACATTTAACAGCGCAGAAGGGAAATTCATCCTGCTTTAGCATGAATCAGGATTTGTGGCTATTTCAGATTCAATTTTCTGTTAATGGCACAATGAGCAGCAGTATTAACAATAAAAAGTATACAGCTGTTGAAAAAAAGTTAAAATAATTTTCTGAATAATTCACATCTTTACACTAACACTAGCCTGACTATACTCACAACTCACTAAAGAGGATCCTGTCTGAGTGCTTGTTTTTGATAGCTTGGTTTTTGCTTTTCTCCACCAGAACACAGATCTGATCTGCTGTCTGCACTGAGACGAGCCGTAGTAGTACAGAAAAGGGTCTAGAAAAACACTTGAGCTCCCCAAACACACAGCCACCAGGTAAACAGCATATGATGAATCTCCCTTCCCTCTGATGCCTAAACGAACACAGTGGTACAACAAGATCCCATTGGTTGGAGCGAAACACAACACAAACTCCATCAGCACGGCGATAACCATAATCACAGCTCTTTTTCGTTTTTCCGAGAGTGATGACGATTTTGCTAACCGATTAGACTTGCCACTGAGCACATATATGATGGTAAAGTAGCTCACTAAGGTGACAATGAGTGGCACAAAGTAGTAGAGGCAGGAGAGGATGGAGAACAGGTACATGTACAGCTGATCTGTATGGTCATCATGCATCAGCGCATCATGACAAGTGATGCCCACATCCTTAATCTTGAATGTTTGTCTCATTGAGAGAAGTGGTACCGTACCAGCGAGCGCCAGCAGCCAGACCAGCGCACATACGCACATGGCTTTCCTTGTATTCCTCCAGGATAGAGAGGCGACGGGATACGCCACGGCCAGCAGTCTGTCCAGACTCATGCACATCATCAGCAGTATGGAGCAGTACATGTAGCAGTAGTACGCTACACTGAGCACACGACACGCAAGCTCACCGAACACCCAATCTGAAGCGTTCAGCTGGTAGTGGATCTTCAGAGGCAGCAGCAGGGTGAAGAGCAGGTCCACACACGCCAGGTGAGACATGTAGATCACCGCTGGTTTCTTCGCTCGAATCTTACAGGTGAACGTCACCAAGGCCAAAGCGTTCAGGGGCAAACTAATGAGGATGATGAAGATGTAGAACAAGGGCATGACGCGTGTGACCAGCAGGCCTTTGAGGAAGAGAACAGCCTCATCTGAGATCTTCAGGAATGCAGTCCGGTTGCATTTTGCTTCATTCAGATCAGTGCTGTTACATGGATGTGCACCTTTATAGTTAGGCCGTCCAATAACAGAAAAACACAACACCATCAGTGACATCTCTTATTACAGCAGCAGACAACTGAACATGACTAAGAGGCCTTGATAAAGATTCAGAGTTAAAACAAACACAAGGCCATTTCCTTCATTGTAAAAGTGTTGTTGGTGTGTGTCTATGAGGATTTTGTACCTTCACGGGTTTTATTTGGAGAAGTCTCATCTATGTTGAAGTCAATTGGCTCATCGGTTTGGGTTATATAGCCAAGATTAATAGCAAAACTGCGTCCAGATGGGGCTGTAACCAAACACAGAAGCATCAGTGATAGCTCTCACAACACTGCCAGACAAATAAATGTGACTGGGACACATTTACACAAAGGCCTTGATAAGTTAAGGCCCGTTCACACCAAGAACTATAACTATAAAGATAACTATAACGATAACTATATTTGCATCCACATCAATGAACGATAACGGTCTGTTTATTCTAAGCTCACGCGCTCCAGTTTCAAAGTGTGTACAACATGTTTTTGTTGTTCTTGTTGCATTTACACGGCTTTAACCAGCAGATATCCTCAGCATGCTATGTTTCGAGTGGATAGCTAGTGTAATCGATCTAATCTAACAGTGAACTTAGCTGACGAAGTCAATATAGTGGAATAAAAACAACGCCTAGTCTTTTTTTTTACTGCAACTTCAAAAGAAGTGAGACAATGTTGTTGAAACTAGCGCTGGATACCCGAGGTAATTTTATGTTACTGTTTGCTAGCCTTCATAATAATCTCATCTCTGTCTTCTCAGCATTTATTCCAAGGGTATATATGACCGTTGTACATTTCCATTTATCCATTTTCTTTAAAGTACATTGAAAAGGAGGTTTGACTTGTCAAACAGTGGTGGCTTTTTTCTGGACCTCTGCGATTAACTTCTCCGCAATGTCGTCTGACATTTTAAATGCGCGAGCCCTTAAATTAGAATGGACTCTGATTGGTTGTCAGTGTTTTATCGTTTGACAGCTGGAAAAAAATCGTTCTGTAAGTGATCCCAACAATATAATTTCTTTATATCATTATCGTTATCGCTGTGGTGAGGACAGTGCCATTCCTTTATATTTAGAACGATTCTTAGAACTTTATCTTTATAGTTACCGTTCTTGGTGTGAACGGGCGTTTAGTCCTAGCTAAAGGCAGATCTCTTCTCTAAGAGCAGCCTACTGTAGCCAATATTAGGACCTTATGTAATAGATTTACACTACCAGTCAAAAGATTGGAATCTGTAAGATTTTTAATGTTTTTAAAAGAAGTTTCGTCTGCTCACCAATGCTGCATTTATTTAATTAAAAATACGGTAAAACCAGTAATATTGTGAAATATTATTACAATTCAAAATAACTGTTTTCTGTTTGAATATATTTTATAAAGTAATTTATTCCTGTGATCAAAGCTGAATTTTCAGCATCATTACTCCAGTCTTCAGTGTCACATGATCCTTCAGAAATCATTCTAATATGATGATCTGCTGCTCAAGAAACATTTATTTTGAATGTTGAAAACAGTTGGTTACTTTTTTTTTTCAGGATTCCTTGATGAATAGAAAGTTCAAAAGAACAGCATTTATCTGAAATACAAAGATTTTGTAACATTATACACTACCGTTCAAAAGTTTGGGGTCAGTAAGAATTTTTATTTTTTTTGAAAAGAAATTAAAGAAATTAATACTTTTATTCAGCAAGGATGCATTAAATCGATCAAAAGTGACAGTAAAGACATTTATAATGTTACAAAAGATTATATTTCAAATAAATGCTGTTCTTTTGAACTTTCTATTCATCAAAGAATCCTGAAAAAAAATATTGTACACAAATATTTTATACAATTGTACACAATAAATGTTTCTTGAGCAGCAGATCAGCATATTAGAATGATTTCTGAAGGATCATGTGACACTGAAGACTGGAGTAATGATGCTGAAAATTCAGCTTTGATCACAGGAATAAATTACTTTATAAAATATATTCAAACAGAAAACAGTTATTTTAAATTGTAATAATATTTCACAATATTACTGTTTTTACTGTATTTTTAATTAAATAAATGCAGCCTTGGTGAGCAGACGAAACTTCTTTTAAAAACATAAAAAATCCTACCGATTCCAAACTTTTGACTGGTAGTGTATGTGTTTTTCTCTGTAAATTATAGAGTCATTTATAGTGGGTTTACTTACAAAAACTATATATTGGACAGTATTTTACAGTAAAATTACATTTAATGTGATGTTAAACCATTTGCAATGTTATACCATACTGTATATGGTAAAGTAACTTACAGTTAACCAATTTACAGGTTTTTACTGTAGCATTTTTACAGTCTAAAAATTACAACTTTTTTTTTACATTGATGAATGCATTCAAAATCTCCATGATAATGGAAGAGACTCAAAATCTTAAGTGGTTTTCAAAATTATTTTTTTGCAGATTTTTAGGCCTATGCAGTTTGTGGTGATATTAATATTAATAGTTAAATAAAAATTTATGGATTTTTAGGGGTAAAACAAACAATTCTTTCCAATGTATAATCTGTATCCCAAAGCCCAAAACCAGTTGAGAACCTCTGATCTAAACTGATTAAAACTTCTTTTGAAGCAGTGAGTATTGAACACTAATTTTAATGTCAAAAGTAAGATAGAATTTAGAGGATCTCTTACTATACCTCTTCTGGGTTCCTTATGGTCCGGTGGATTAAGTGGCTTAACAATTGCTGCAGTCTCAGCTAAACTGTGTTCAGAACTAACTGTAATCAAACATACAAAAGAAATACATGTTATGTAACACTACTAGACAAATAAAGGAAAAAGACCACATCTGAGATCATGGATCTGTGTTGGGCCCTCTACTATTTTCAATATATATGCTGCCACTTGGTAATATTATGAGACAGAGTGTGTTAAAGATATAAAATATTGGGTGATCAGTTATTTTCTTCTATTAAATTTAGATAACACTGAGGTATTGCTTATTGGACCAAAAAGCTGTACACAGAATACAATTTAATACTATTACTTTATCCTCTACAGTTAAAGACCTGGGTGTCATATTAGACTGCAACTTGTCCTTCGAAAATCATATTTCATGTTACAAAAACAGCCGTCTTCCTCCTCAGAAACACCGCTAAGCTACAGAACATGTTCTCTGTTTCTGATGCAGAAAAGTTAGTTCATGCATTCATGACCTCTAGACTAGATTACTGTAATGCATTACAAGCTGGCTGTCCTGCATCCTCAATAAACAAGCTACAATTAGTCCAAAATGGAGCTGCTAGAGTTCCTACTAGGTCAAGAAAATATGATCATATAACACAAATTTTATCATATCTACACTGGTTACCTATTAAGTTTTGTATATCAATTATAAAGCATTGCTACTGACCTAGAAGGCCCTAAATGGTTTAGCTCCTGTGTGTTTAAAGGATTAGTTCATTTTAAAATGAAAATTACCCCAAGCTTTGGGGTCCCAGTAAAAATTGCATTCCGGGGGCTAATTATTTGGGGTCGCTTTAACCCATGGCCAATAAAAACAACCCACAGCAACAGTGTAAAAGTAGCCCAATTCCGTGGGAAAAGCGCGGACTTGGCAACATCAGTAACGTTTTTTTCGTAAGTTAAATATGGAGGGCGGTCTGGCAGAAGCTAGATATTTTACTTCATAACTTATATTATTTTTCTTACACAAACACATCACTTCACTTCAGAAGGCCTTTATTAACCCCCCCGGAGCTGTGTGAAGTACGTTTATAATGGATGGATGCACTTGGGTGGATGAGCTTCATCCTCGTTGGTCCCATTCACTGCCATTATTAAGCCTGGATGTATCAGGATATTTATTAATATAACTCCGATTGTGTTCATCAGAAAGAAGAAAGTCATATACATGATGGCTTGGGGGTGAGTAAAGCTTGGGGTCATTTTTATTTTAAAGTGAACTAATCGATATTCTTTCACCCCTAAATCCATCACACTCTTTAAAGGATTAGTCCACTTTAAAATAAAATTTTCCTGATAATTTACTCACCCCCATGTCATCCAAGATGTTCATGTCTTTCTTTCTTCAGTCAAATATATATAAACAAATTATCGCCTTCCAAGTGCTTCCGCCAAAAATGTACTTTCGTATTCTTCAAAAAGCTTACGCTGTATGTCCTACACCTTCCCTATTCAACTTACGGAATGAAGCGCCAGTTACATTTTTTCCGTAAGTAGAACAGGGAAGGCGTAGGACATATAGTGTCAGCTTTTTAAAGAATGAAAGCACGGTTTTGGCGGAAGCACTTGGAAGGTGATAATTTGTTTATATAAAGCATATATATTTACATTTTTTTTGAAAATGACCAATCGTTTCCAGAACCAACACTGAATATTTAGAGAACGTTCTTATAACAAAATTCTGTTAGCTGGGAAGGCTGAATACTCCCAGCCAAAACAAACACAGGACATTTCCTAGGAATGCAGTGAACAGCCTCTATATCAGGGCCTTGGGCGTTACATTGCTTTTGATGTGCCTGGAAGGATTAAGTTTGAGTATAAACTTAAATGATAAGTTATATTAAAAAAAATACTGTTGGTTGGTACTGGTAGCTGTCTTGGAACATGGTAGATGCTTTTTAGCTGGTAACTTATGAAATAAAAATACAGCTCGACCACTTTCTCTTTTTTCTCATAGTTTTCTTAATGGCACTATAGCTTAATTTATATATGTATTTATTTATTTTAATATCTAAAAATAGCCCTGTTGTGGACTGGCCATCCATTCAGGGTGCTTTACATGAAGAAATATAGAAATAGTGTTCTGTTTTTATCTAGTACGCTACCACTCAGTATTCTTTTTTTTTTTTTTAATTAAAAAACAAAAACAAAATTCAAAGCTGTAAAAAGTAACATGTTATATCTACTCAGTAAAACTGTGGCAACAGCTTACAAGCAATATTATTAATTAAATTCAACAAATAAGAATTGAGTAAGAATTAATCAAATTAATTCCTTAAAAGTCAACCATTTAAAATGAGTAAAATTTAAACAAAAATATCTGAATAGCAGACAGACATCAAAGATGAACTAAGATCTCTAGTTTTTATTGCTAATATTGAAGACACAATGATAGCAAGCAGAATCACTGAAGGAAAGAGAAACACAAGAATTAGAAATGACTTCAACCATAGCCATAGATGAAATCAACTGAAAGACATTAAATCTCTTTATCACTAACAAGACTGACTTTATTTCTGTCATTACTCAAAAGGTCTTTTTGAGAACATTGGAAACATTTGGTCACCATTGGGGTCATCGGTGTTTCCTTTAGTTGGGCAGTTTGACTTTGCTTTTTGTGTCAGTTTGTGGTTTTTATAAGTGCTTATTAAAGTACATAATTCATTAAAGCAAAAACTTACTAACCTCACAACTGATCAAAAATACATGTTGTGAGATATTCATATTTTTTTTTTAAACACTGTAGGTTTTTTTTTTTTAATACACAGACATACAGAATCAGCATATTAATCTCAACAATGGTGACAAACTTCATGCCGCAATGCATCATGGGAGCCACTATAGAATAAAACTCATGACTCCCATCGTGCATTGCAGCATGAAGTACGTCACCACTGTTGAGATTTATATGCTGATTCATGTCTGTGTGTATCTAAGTAATCCTGTAGATAAAAACTCTTTAGCAGCTTTTTTTTAAATCTTGCCTGTTATGTGATAGCCATAACACTGATCTCCATCATGATGACATAAAATGAAACTATCATTTACATTCATGCAGTTTTGCAGACGCTTTTGTCCAAAGAGACTTACGTTGCATTATACTATACATTTTTTTTTTGTATCTGAGTATGTGAATATTGTTTTCATTAAAACAGAAATAAAGTCAATCTGATTAGTAATAAGTGAAGCTGATAATGTTGTTTGTGGAGTTGTTTAATCCTGCTCTGTTGAGATCTTGAGAGATTTAATGTCTTTTATCTTCAGTTAATTTTATAAGGCTGTGGTTGGAAGTCAGTTGTAGTTCTTGTGTTTCTCTTTCCTTCTGGTTCTGCTTGCTCAAGTGTCTTCAATGTTGGCAATAAAAACTAAAGATATCTTAATTCTTCTTTGATGTCTGTCTGTCTGTTGTTCAGATATTTTTCTTTAAATTTTACTCATTTTAAATGGCTGACTTTTAAGGAATTAATTAGATTCATTCTTACTCAATTCTTATTTGTTGAATTTAAATTAATAATATTGCTTGTAATCTGTTGCCACAATTTTATTGAGTTGATATAACATATTACTTTTTACAGTGTAGGCTTATACACATATAAAAGTATAGGCTTGTTGGGGTTTAATATTTTATTCGAGCAGTAACAATAGTAAAAAGATGATTAAAAGTAGTTCAGTTTCAGTCATTCGTGTAAGTTAAAGGGCACCAGCAAAAAGATACAAAAAGTCGTCGCTTTTGAAAATCATAAGCTCATTTTCTTCATGCATAATTGAACTTACCGTTAAAGATGGCAGTGCATGTGTGCGCATTCAGAATTAAAAACAAGATAGCTTGGATTTCCATTATGTGTGAACTATTGTCCGTTTCTAGAGCAAAAAGTGAATTTCAGTACGAATAAAAAAAACAAGCTCTTCAAACTAAAGAAAGAAAAGGTTGTTTTGAGAAACAGACTCGCGTTGGAAGTCTTCAGTCGCCGTCTGAACAGCAGTTGCGCTTTCCGCACTGTGATGTGGCTCGAGCGAGGATGTGCGTTACAATGCGGTGACATCACGGACCCACGTCCCATTTAGCTGTTATTATAAAACCCAGACAGTGTGTCTGTCTGTCCCACAGCGCCCCTGGGAAAGTAGGCAGCTCAACATAGAGAGAAAATGACGAAGACAGACAGTTCTGCTTCCTATGCGTAAATAAAGTTTTGTGTGTAGTTGCTAAGCAGTTAGTGATAGATGGTTGCTATGACATAGACAGACTGACAGACAGACAGAAAGAAAGAAAGAGAACAGTGCTGAGGGATTTTTGACTCGAAAGCCTGTTGTTATTACATAATTTCCTGATCTGTTCTAGTGGGTGTGTTTTAGATAGTATGTCTGCTGTTTGAATCTTATGATCAACAATATATTTAAATGATCTGATTTTGTTTGTGCTGCTCTATAGACATGATTACGAAATACCAGAATGTTCTAGAAAAATAGCATATTTGCTTATTCTTGTGAGACGCCAGATCTCTGACTGATTAAGATAACAGACACACACATTTGTTGAATGGCCGTTTCCGGTTTGTACGGAAAGCCAGTGCTGGGCAGGAAAAGGCATGTGAACAGGGGAAACATAGATCAGAGTCTAATTGCTGTTTAATTTCAGTCAACTAGCTTTTTTAAACAGTGCATTGTGGACTAGTTGCTGAAATGCTGAGAGGTTGGTGTTTTACATCTGGTTAAATCTGGTCATTCTGGCCTCTTTTTAACACTGAGATGTCAAATGTGACTCATTTTACAGTGATTCATCTATCTCACTACAAATTTAAAGTCAGCATGAAATCAAAATGGGCAATTCTTGTTTTTTTATGGAAAATGGACAGATATATTATAAATTATTTATCTGTGCATATCATTATTCTTTTTAAAATCATAAAAAATTCTTTAATCAACATAACTTCCTCCTCCCTCTTGCAGTAACATTCTCTTCTCTTCTCTTCTCTTCTCTTCTCTTCTCTTCTCTTCTTCTCTGATGATGTGTTTACTTGCACGAGGGCGGGCCCAGATAGCAACTTTGTGTCGGCCCAGATCCGGCCCACATCTGGCACATGCTGAATGATGATCTGGGCCACATGTGGCAGGAATGATGGCACTTGGGCGGACCGCTCCTGTTTGCCAGATCTGGACCACAAGCAGGCCATAGAAATGCCACATGTCAGCCAAGAGCAAAGAAATAAAACAACTGGACCTTATCTGATACACAAAATCTGTGTATATTATTTATAGAGTCATCTCAGCCTTAACAAGCCTGTTATCAAGCAGAATCACTGAAGGAAAGAAGAAAAAAGAGACGAGCAGAAACACAAGAACTACTTTCTTCAGCCACAGCCTTAGATGAAATCAAGTGAAGATAAAAGACATTAAATCTCTGAAGATCTGATTAAACAACTCCACAAACAGCATTACCAGCTTCACTTATTACTAACCAGACTGACTTTATTTCTGCTATTCATCTACAGCAGTTCTTATTGAGAATTAACAGAAGTTTAACTCTCATGTTTGTTTCATTTGAGGTTACCATGATAGTGATTGGTGTTTCCATTAGTTGGCCACTTTTTTTTTTTTTTTTTTTTTAAATATGTATATATATATATTTGTCTTCAAACACATTAGCAGTAGCAAAGAAAACTGGAGTGTGATTGAGTGATGATAGTTAGCTATTGATGGTTTTATTATCATCATGAAATAGCCTGCTTCACCCTTTGAACATAATTTTTACTGCAACATGAGATCCAGATGTATTGGCAAAATCAGTTAGAAGATTGAAGATGACAAAAAAAACCCACAGATATCAGTAACCAGCATATGAGTCTCAACAATGGTAACAATAAACAAAATATTTAGACAATCAGATCAGCTGCATAATTTATCCATGCTCTGATGCATTCTGGGAGTTTTGTACTTTGGTACCCAGCATGCATTGTGGCTACATGACACTTTTGATTGTCACCATTGTTGAGATTCATGTGCTGATTCTTGAGTGTGTCATCTCAAAGTACTTTTTATTTATTTATTTTTTAATTTTCTAATTTCTGCAATACAGCTGGATGTCATGTCACAGAAACACAAAGTTTGTAATATTAATGGCACAAACAATTTTTACATTTAAGCAACATCAGTGATTCAGGCCATTTCACAATGATTATGAAATCTTCCATAGCTAGCAGCCAACACCTGATCTCAATTCAAATTTTGTTGATATTGCAAATGTGTTTAACAAACACACGATCACAGCAGCTAAAATAAATAAATACCTAATAAAAGTTAAGAGGCCAACTAATGGAAACACCAATCACTATCATGGTAACCTCAGATGAAACAAACATGAGAGTTAAACTTCTGTTAATTCTCAATAAGAACTGCTGTAGATGAATGGCAGAAATAAAGTCAGCCTGGTTAGTAATAAGTGAAGCTAGTAATGCTGTTTGTGGAGTTGTTTAATCAGATCTTCAGAGATTTAATGTCTTTTACCTTAAGTTGATTTCATCTAAGGCTGTGGCTGAAGTCAGTTGTAGTTCTTCTGTTTCTGCTTGTCTTATTTTTTTCTGTTTCCTTCCTTCAGTGATTCTGCTTGATAACAGGCACACACACACACACTTTTAATGAGATATCTCAATGGGGACATACAGCTAATTATAAAGAATATAAACTAACCCAAACCCTCACCCCCAGACTTTTAAATATGTAAAATAAATGATTTATTTTCTATTTTAGGCTTTATTGAAATCTTGCAGGTTTAGTTTTGGAACTATAGCCTTTCCTATGAAGAACACATTAAAATAATTTACTGTACATCCACTTGTGATGTTTGTTTTAGACTCCCATCTGTTTTCCATCCATATAAGAGCTGTTTAGAGAGAGATGGGGGAAGATGCCTTCATTAAAGGGATAGTTCACCCAAAACTGAAAATTCTGTCATCATTTACTCACCTTCAAGTTGATCCAGACCTGTATGAATGTCTTTCTTCGGCTGAACATAAAAGAATTTTAAAATTATGGGTCTTTTTTCCATAATATGGAAGTCAATGGGGTCCATCAACTGTTTGGTTACCCATATTCTTCAAAATATCTTCTTTTGTGTTCAGCAGAAGAAAGAAACTCATACAGGTTTGGAACAACTTGGGTGCGTAAATGATGACAGAATTTAAATTTTTGGGTGAACTATCCCTTTAAGAACAATACTGTGCATTTCCTTTTAACATTTCCTCACTCTTTATCCAGTGTGAGACAAATTTACTTCTAAATTGTAACATTTTTAGAAATAAGTTTTGCATATAGCACAGTATTTTTAAAATGATTTGAAAAGGCTTCTTGCCACCTTTGATATAATTCTTTTTTTTAAAGTGTCATTAATGTAAAATAAAACAATAGTGACACTTTTACTCACAGAATTAATTAATCACGGCTGACCGTAAATAGCACGTTTGGCATTTGTAAGTGAAAAGTTTTGCCTTTTTGTAACGCTGCATCCTCGCCACTAGATGTCCGTATAAATCCATCGACCAACGCGACTTACACAAAACATTACTGACTGACTGCGCTCTTGTGTTTATCGTTATTGTGTAATATTAATTTAGCTGGAACTAGAAGCAGGTGTGATTTGAGCTTGCTAATTTAGTTTACTTATTTAAAAAAAAAAAACTGAAAAAAAAAATAGCTAGGTAAATTAATAATGTCTATTTTATGTAATGCATATTACAGTGTTGTCTGTTTTGATAATGCCTTTTAAAACACTTCTACTTTGTCAGAAAG
Organism: Hypophthalmichthys nobilis; assembly: GCA_037950665.1. Classification (NCBI taxonomy): domain Eukaryota; kingdom Metazoa; phylum Chordata; class Actinopteri; order Cypriniformes; family Xenocyprididae; genus Hypophthalmichthys; species Hypophthalmichthys nobilis. The sequence continues at coordinate 5,493,221 of CM075490.1, forward strand.
AAGAACTTACACACTTACAGTGTAGAATAGTTTGTTTTGTAATAATGTACACGTACATCCTTTTTGCAATGCCAATACAAAGTAAACAGCCAAATCTAACTCTAACCTGTATAACGCTCTTTGTTTTCTGAATATCATTCAGAATGTCTTTGTTGTAAACCTATAACAGCAGCACAAGTGACACACAGATGGACAGGAAGCGCATGCATCCTGACATTTCTACATTCACTCCTTCTGATGTTGCTCAGACATTCAGTCTCCTCAAACACATGGAACTCACAGTGATGAAGTGACGTGTGTGCATGCGTGGGAGAACATGAACACACACATGCATGGACATCTACAGGGTTGTGTGTGTTTGATTACAAGCCAATCACTGACCTGATTTGTGGCTTAATTAATCAACTTTAAAGACACATCTATGAGTGCGGTTGGCGTTTACTGAGTCTGTTTGGAACAAAAGGTGATGTTTAATGCAGAGGCTTTAAAGTAATAAGCACACAAATGTGTGTCCAGATAAACAGGCCATTTCGTTTTACAAGTCTCAAAAGTCTACTGTTTATGTTAAATTAGATGTCTTAGTCTCACAATCTGGGAACATTATCTTTGCAAAATTGTTTCCTGTCATGCAATTGGCAGTAATTCTATCCAACCTTTATATCTCCAGATTTTCTTTCCTATAACTCCAATTTAGAGCCCACCCTAGGCAGAATACTTCACCGGCATAATTAGCCGCCAAGGTCAGAGTGTTAAAACAATCCATTAGAAAAAAAGCTAGTATTTGCTGCCTATTCACCTATCAACCTGCCGGCCCAAAGGACTAGCACTCACAGAATCAATCAGAGTCAATTTCTGCTCCTTCTGGGCCATTCTTTATGACATCATAATGACCTCTTCCTGCGATTTCCACTCTAGTGGATTCTGCCTGTAATCTTCAATTTCCTAAACCTTTGGTTCTCAAAATAGACACTATCTCAGATCATTCTCAGGAAACTGCAGTGACAGTAAAGGCATTTAAAATATTTTCTATTTCAAATAAATATGTTGTTTTGAACTTTTCATTTATCAAAGAATCCTGAAAAAAAAATCCATCATGGTTTCCACAAAAATATTAAGCAGCACAGATGTTTTCAACATTGATAATAATCAGAAATGTTTCTTGGGCAGCAAATCAGCGTATTAGAATGATTTCTGAAGGATCATGTAACACTCACTGTAAAAAATGTACCCGTAAATTTACAGTAAAATACTGGCAGCTGTGGTTCCAGCCATTTACTGTAATTTTACAGTTTCAACACCATTTTTCCATTTTACAGCTGCGCTGTAATTTCACAGTAAAATACTGGCAGCTGTGGTTCCAGCAATTTACCGTTATTTTACGGTTTCAACACCGTTTTTCCATTTTACAGGTGTGCTGTAATTTTACAGTAAAATACTGGCAGCTGTGGTTCCAGCCATTTACTGTAATTCAACAGTACCAATACTGTTGTTCATTTTACAGCTTTACTGTAATTTTACAGTACAGTACTGGCAGCTGTGGTTCCAGCCATTTACCGTAATTCTACCATTTTAATACTGTTTTACATTGTACTTGCAGCCATGGTTACAGCTATAATTCTACAATATAGAAAAATTAAAACATTACATAAACAATACATAATTAACACATCTCTAGTATATGTATATAATGCATACAGACATGCCAAACTATTTTTCACTAGATGGAGAGAAAATAAATAAAGAAGAAATAGATTATGGTGCATCATTTGCTTTTTATTAAAACAGGCAAAAAAAACAGGCATTGACAAATTGGCTGAAACTGACCCAAACTGATTCTCAGCATAAATACAAACAATAAGTTAAAGGGTTAGTTCACCCCAAAATGAAAATTCTGTCATTAATTACTCACCCTCATGTCGTTCCACACCCGTAAGGCTTTTGTTCATCTTCCGAACGCAAATGAAGGTCTTATTGATGATAGAATGCTGTCAGATTTTTGTCCATTGACTGTCTTTGTAACTACCACTTTAACGCTTCAAAAACTTCATAAAGAGATAAGAAAACAAATCCATATGAATCGAGCTGTTAAGTCCAAATTTCTGAAGAGAATCGATCGCTTGTTATGATGAAAAGATTTAATTTAAGCTTTTACTCGTATGTAAACATTGATCAGCGAACATAAGAAGCTCAGCATAACTCAAATAACGCACAAGAACAAACCTCTTCCAGTTCATTCTTGTGTTACGCAGCATGTTTGAGCTTCCGGAAGAGATTTGTTTGAGCTTCTGCTTATATGTTTTCTGATCAATGTTTACATGCAAATAAAAGCCTAAATTAAATATTTTTATCATTACAAGCGATCGATTCTCTTCAGAAAATTTGGACTAAACTGCTCGATTCATATGGATTAGTTTACTGATCTCTTTAAAAAGGTTTTGAAGTGTCAGAGTGGTATTTACAAAGGCAGTTAATGGAAGGAAATCTGACAGAATTCTGTCATCAAAAATATCTTAATTTGTGTTCTGAAGATGAATGAAGGTCTTACGGGTGTAGAACGACATGAGGGTGAGTACTTAATGACAGAATTTTCATTTTTGGGTGAAATAACCCTTTAAGAAAAGGGAAAATAGCACTTGCTTTAATCAACACAAATCCTTTAAAGAATTTGTTCAAAAATTAACTTATCACTTTTCATTTACCCTGATGCTATCCCAGATGTGCACAACTGCCTTTCTTCAGCAGAACACAAACATTTTTAGAAAGAAATTCGAGATCTGTAGATGCATATAATGAAAATGAAAGACTGCAATCATTTGGAAAGTCCAAATGTAATGAATTCACAGCCTGATCAATTAATGTCTTATGTAGCAAAACAATAGGTGTAAAAGGAACAAATTAAGCTAAAAAAAAAAAGCTTTTCCTGTCTGCACTCAATTCATTGCGTAGCTGTGTAACAAGTATGTTGGCATGTTGAACGTCACTCTGACGTATCAGAGCCCTGGTGAGAAGCACTAGTTTAAAGTTGAGAATGTTTTACTAATTGATTTGTTTCTTTAATCACAATGGTGGAAGCCATTTTCTTGCATTGTATGCATCCTACAAAGCTTGAATTTTCTCCAGATTAAAAATATGCATTTGTGTTCTGATAAAGAAAGTCATATACACCTTGGATGGCATCAGGGTAAGTAAATAATGAGAGTATTTATTTTTGAAACCATACTGCAAAAAAACAATGAAAAAACAATGTCAAAGAGAAAAGTGTAAATTGTACAGTCCAATGAGAGAAACTGTGAATTAACCTTAAGAAAAGATTACATCACACCAGCTTTGGATAGATGTGGCAAGAGGTCTGATGAAACTGGTCAACACGCCCAGGTCTGAGAAGAAAACATTAAGAAAATGTTAGTGACTATATATTGCACATGGAAAAAGATAGTTATCATTAACACTGCACACACTTTTTTTAACATAATTAGAAACTTGTAAACTACATAAAAGAGGGTGTATGTTTGTTACAGCAGAAAAAGACAAAATATCATCTTAACAAAAGCAGGGGTGTGTAAAAGGAAGTGATTGTGTGTTTTCCAGTTAGCTACAGAAGAGTGAATAATTAAGTGATTGAGTGTGTGTCTGTAAGCTGGGTGTGTTCTGTATGCTACTGGAAACATGCATGTGAATTTGACTCTGATCTTACTAAATCAGAAATAAATGTAAATCAATTTAAGGGTTCCTATAAAAGACCAGTTTTGCAATATTGCCTCTTTATACTACAGCTGTTCAAGGCAGGTCCAAGTAGTTCCAGGCATCTTGAGCCTCAGAGTGTCGACTTTGAGCGATGTTAATTCACAGTATATTCCTGTAGGCTACTTTCTTGAAAATGTCACATATTACCCAGAATGCATTGTTTTCTTAATTTTACAGCAATTTTTTACAGTGAGACTAGAGTAATGATGCTGAAAATTCAGCTTTGATCACAGGAATAAATTATATTTTAAAATATATTAAAACCACAGTTATTTTAAATTGTTATAATATTGTAAAATATTACTGTTTTACTGTATTTATACACAAATAAATGGTGAGCATAAGAGACTTCTTTCAAAAACATTACATTAAAAAAAATCTTAGACCCCAATTTTGTTACCAGTATCAAATTAATATATTTTTTTGTTTGTTTGTTTTTTAAATTTATTACTACTTAAATATAAATACACATATATAAATGAATAAATTATATTAAAAAAATATATTAAAGTAAAAAACATGAAAAACAGTGACAGGTTTGGGAAACTTGCTTGGTATATAAATCATTAGGACTTTTGCAATTCCACTTGCGATAAATGACACACTTCACCTTTTTTTTTTTTTTTGTACTCCATACCCAGCTAACAGAATTTTGTTATAAGAACGTTCTCTAAATATTCAGTGTTGGTTCTGGGAACGTAAAAAACGTCCAGTTTTCTGGACGTTAGAGGAACGTTTTTATAAGGTATAATGTTCCTCAAACATTCTTTCAACTTAATTTTGATCTAAAATTCAACATTCTAGGAACGTTGATTTGTAACATTCCAAGAACATGAAAATGTTCAGTTTCCTTAATGTTAGTAGAATGTTATTTGAAGGTTAGTATGATGTTCCTGAAACATTCTTTCAATCATTCAAACACCTGCTGTGAACAAACACTGAAAGAAAGAGAAATAAGAACACAAACTACAACTTTCTTCAGCCACAGCCTTAGATGAACTGAAGATAAAAGACATTAAATCTCTGAAGATCTGATTAAACAACGCCACAAACAGCATTACCAGCTTCACTTATTACTAACCAGACTGACTTTATTTCTGTCAGATGTCTACAGAAGTTCTTATTAAGAATAAACAGAAGTTTTAGATGTTTCGTTTGAGGTCACCATCATGGAGGTTGGTGGTTGCTTTAGTTGAGCTCTTGACCCTTGACTATTATAGACAGAGCTCCAATAAGAGCGTGTGGATGAGTAAAAAAAAAAAAGAAAATAAATAAATTAAAAAAAAAAATAGGAGGGAGGTGATCAGTTACTGACATTAATTATACTGATCTCATTCAATAAACATCTCCAAATGAGCCAAACCACATACACGCAGCACATGTTTTTTTTTCTTTCTTTCAAAACATGTCTGTCTGGATGGTGAAATGGAGAATTAATAAAGAAAGTGTGATGCTCAATGGAAAATGAAGTTAAATGTGCATGTATTTGGAATATAAAACGTTCTCAGCACTACAATGGAAAAAAAAACCGCAATAGCCTCAGCGAGCCCGGTACAGAACCGCCAATGGTGGAAAAGCACTAACTATTTTCTTTTTTAGCTTATCAGAGCCACTTCAGCAGTTCAGCAGACATGTATTTTGACTTCCAAATGTCATCAGTGCTGCTTGTATAAGTGTGTGTTTGTTGTGGAGCTTTCTTACACTGTCAGCCATTTACTGAGCATCACAAAGTGTTGTGTTAGATTCATTGGAAGGTTTGTTGACATTAAAGTCTCTGTTCTGGTCAGCATTCTAGAGTATTATAGCGCAAGTAACTTTATCCTCTTGAGTGCTGAACCTCCACCATAAACACCAAAGAAAATTACATCATGACAACACTGCATTGCTGAAGACAGCACAAGAATGTGCACAGTCCCAAGCACTATATTTCTTTAAATTTACATGGGTCATTCCGTGTCAAATCAACCAAACTTCAGAATCTTCCCTGGCTCATTTATAGTTTGAACATTATTTATTCTTCAGACATTCCTCTTCAAATGCAATATGTATTAGCTGTGTGCAAAGTGAATCACATTTGGTTTTCAAATATGGGTAAAATTCAACAATTTGAACTTGGAGCTGCTTTGAGATCTCCATATCTATGGGACTGAACTATACAGGGCCTTGAAAATTAGGAAAGTTTATTAAGAATGAGAATCTAGAAGGATATTAAGGTATCTTGAATACTTTTAGAGTTACAGGCAAGCAAACTTTGGAAAAGGGATATTTATGACACTCAGACAGGTATGTTCTATGTAAATGAGGTGATAGAAAAACACAAGATACATTTATTAATTTATTAATTAATTTCAACATTAGTTGTTCTTCAGATATTTCTCTTTAAAAGAACAAAGTATCAGCTGTATGCAAAGTGACCCACATTTGGTTTTTGACCACTGAAAATTTGTTCAGTTTACCAATTTACTCATGGAGCCACATTAAGATCTCCATATCTCTGGGATTGAGCCATCAAGGGCCTTTAAAATGAAGATACCAAAAGGAAAGTTTGTTAAGAACCAGAATCTAAAAGGATATTAAGATCTCTTTAATGTTTCTTGAGTTACAGGCATGCAAACCTGAGGCAAAAAAACCCCACAAAAAGTGCTTTTTTCCCCATTTTTGAACGGTCACGGTTGGCATATAATGAAACAAAGATTGCTAAAGTCAACAGATTTTACTAATAGACCTAACAATTTCTGTGTAAAAGTTAAATAATGATGCTGCCATCTTTTAAAGTCATTTGTACACTCCTCTAATTTGACTTCAAATCTTAGGTGAAAATTGTCATTTTGACCCCCTCTACAAAATACAGATTATTACTCAGTAAATATACATCTGTGACATTTAATATTTTGGCTTTCATCACTATTTATGTTTGTCTTTCTACAGAAAAAATATTAACAAAATCAAAAATTTGAGCCGGGGACCTCTGGTTGGGTTGACATGGAATGACCCACATAAAGTATCATCACTTTATCTGAGTAATTAAATTTTGGGAACTTTTCAAAGTACAATACCAGGCTTCAGAAAAACATACTGTTCTTCTTTGTTTTGATGCAACTAAATCCATACCCGCTCCTACGCGATGTCCGATTCGTGAACAAATCATTCTTTTGAACCAATTCTTTTGAATGCAATGGCTGAACCGGTTCTTAAATCACCTTCAATGATTCATTAATTAATTCTACTGTTCTGAATCCAGCAGTCAGTGCTGCCAATTTAGCGTTTTTGTCACTAGATGTAGCGACTTCCCCACTCTTTTTGAGACCTTTTTCAAAAGCCTAGCGACAAATCAGCAACTTCTTGGACAAACCATATCTAGATTCCGTGACTCGCCCATTGATCTATATTTATATTAATATAAATCAGTGGAGTCGCCAGTATGACGTCATCTAGCGACATTTAGCGACCAGTAGCAATTGACCCTTCGCTGGGAGTTTGATTGACAAGCGATCGAACCAATCATAACGCCGAATCCGCCATTTTGTCCGACAAAGCAGTCAGGAGTTAGAAGATTAACCTCGGTGGGCTTGAACTTGAAAAATGGTGTGTAATTACGTCTTTCCGCGTTTGAAACAACATTCCTTCTCATGTTCATTCATGTTTATTTGATGCTATAAATGAACTAGTAGGAAGAGATGATCGATTAACGAGCCGCAATCTGTAACGACACATTAAAGATCCACAAAATGGTTTTTATTGTTCGCATTTCTTAAAAAATGACACAATTTGAAAGCTGGGACTTTGTTTAATATCATAAGTAACCTGCTCTGTCTTGTCTGTCGACGTGTTGACAGTTTCCTCTTTGCTCCGCGATGTATTTTTCACTCTGTGTGGTGTGACAGAGCCACGGCTTGTCGGACAAAGCAACAGTAACTAAGGGGGGCGGGTCTTTGCGAAGGGTCAATTGGCAACACTGGCATCAGTAAGTCAAGAATTGTGGTTAGGCTACGCGACACCATTTTCAACTAAAAACGAAAAACTTTTTATGCGTTTTGGCTGTTCATTTTCAGGACAATGGCGTTTTGGTGGCCTGAAAATGCAAACTTTTGAAAACGGGTTTCAAAGTGCAAGGTTTTGAAAAACCGTGTAAACAAGAAAAACGCGAAACTGTGAAAATGATGACGTTATGCACATGCGCATTACACGTTCAGTCTATAGTGTTTCATCCTCATCTAATGGCCTGCCAGCAGAATACAGCGTTTTTAGTCATTTTCATGGATTCTTATGAATGGGGATCATTTTGACAATGGTGTCGTCTGTACGCAGAAAACTCAAAGGAAAAACGTTTTAAGCATATCGTTGTCGTGTAAACGTACCCTAATATACATGGGTATTTCTGAGCAGATCGAAGGACGGAGTAGGCATAATAACATAGCGAAAACATAATAAACAATCGTCCTTTAGACTTATAGGCCTATTTACTTTTGATGATTTAGTTAGTAGATTAAAAAGAAGTAGGTTACATTTGTTTATTTATATATATGGAAGTACATTTGTTTTTAGGAGTGCAGGCTTGGCACAGCTCTGCCAATAGCTTCATTCTGTTCACACATTTATAATCAGTAGAACAGTCTTAAGTCACTTACCAAATCCTTGTAATGATTTTCATCCATTGCTGTATGGAAATAATAAATCTTGCACCTGCAGGAAACATGGCCCGTCGTCCAAAAGCCTGTCTCAACCACAGCACATCCTAGTGGGCGTAACTGCTATGACAGTTTGCCAGCAAGGCCTGAAACTTCCAGCATTTACAGCTGAATGCCATGACAACCATTTAATGATTTTGTTTATATTTCATGACTCTTGGGTGCAATTGTTTCCTTCAGAAACATTTTCCGCAGTACTGACCACAGATGTGAGTCCGTTTTTTCTTCTTCTTCTGCTAAACTAACCATTTTCATAAAAGATTGTTGAAACCTTCGATTAGATTTCCTGTAACTGTTGAGTTGTGTGTATGCATGAAGAACATTCCTCAGTAATCCAGGGTTAAGGGTCAAGTCTATAGGTTAATGGGATTGACACGCGCTCCGTCTCTCGCTTTGTGTGTGTGTGTGTCTGGGAGAATATCTCTGACCTTTCTATTCCTTTGAAGGCTGGAAAATTTGAGTTGAATTCACTGGAAGAATGAGTGGGAGAGTAACATAGCGGGGGTGGAATGTCAGTCGCGTCCCATGAACCAGTTTATACACAGTTTTTTGGACTGCTATTTCTGCATTATTCTAATAAACCATGCAAAGGTCAGTGATGCTCTCAGAGACAGACAGAGACCAAAAATGCGATTCATAAATAGCTTTAATATGTGTTGCTAAGGCAAGCATCACTATTATTATTGTTTTTGCATGGAGAAACACCACAATCAAATAATCTAAATATGATTTTTAAACAAAATGAACTTCATAAAACAATGAATTATATTAATGTTATTCAATTCAGTTAAATTCACATTTATTTGTATAGCGCTTTTCACAATTAATATAATTTCAAAGCAGCCAGCATTACAAGTTAGAGTGATCTGTTATCAGAAGTGACTCTGTGTTTTGTAATTTATATAATTCTTGATTTTATATGCACGATTATATGGTTGATTGCATTTTATTATCTGCATTTATGACATCCAATGCAAGTATTCTGTAAAGCAGAGCTCTCGACCGCAGCGGACCCTGACAAGCATCTGGTTTGTATGGCTTGAGCGAGGCACTTAACCTCAGTCTGCACCAGGAGGACTAACCCTGCCGTAAATGCACTGTAAGTCACTTTAGATAAGAGCATGGTTGTCTTTTGTGGTTTGTACAGTAGTACCTTCTCTCACCTGCTCATAAATGCATACACTTTGATCTTACACAAAGTTGATGGCCTTGTAGAAAACCAGAAAATATGCTCCACACTCTTTAAAGTACTCAAGTGCCAGTTAAAATTTACTGAGCAAACATTACAGTATGTGCGTGTGTGGATGAAGCGTATGTCAGACTGATGTTTGTGCTTGGTTAGCTTGGCTGATTTACATGCTTATGCTTTCCCAGCATGCTGTCTGTCTGGAGGGCATCAGGTGAATGACCTGTGACTTCAGAATCAGCAGGTTTATGAGTTAATGACCATCATCACCTGATCTTTTTTGCTAGTCCAAACTGAAACATCACAATACACTTAAATCATCTTCCTGCACATGCATAAAAATTAAATCTCCCTGAGATGATACCGAGGCCCTGTTTACACCTGGTATTAAGATACGTTTTGGTTGCTTGGATCACAGGTGGACGACGCTAAATACAGGTGTAAACAGGGTGTAAAACGTTTTGAGCTTGTCCACTTTCAACCACTTCCAGAGGAAGTCGGAAACGCATTCGACCGGATTGCTTTCGTACTGCAAACGCTCATGTGGTTGAATGTGTACAAACAGCTCAAAAGTTCACCTACACTCCGCCTACTGACCTAAGCGTGCAAGATGAGATTTAAACTTTGTTGGCTGATGACCCAAGTTTGGTTTGAAGATAAAAAAATGTACTAAGCACAATGTTCTCTCACCGTTCCTGATTTCTAACACGCGGTTTCGCGGCTGTCAGAGCAGAAATGAAAGCTGATGCCCTCCATATTTTTCTGTCATCTTTGGGCACGTTAATCTGTAAATTGTGCAAGCTTATTTTGTCAATTAGATCAAAATATCTGAAGACACCCAAACATAGACCCTCCCCTTGAAGAGGACTGAAGTGGTTGAAAGTGGACAAAAAAGACGGATTAAAACATCAGGTGTAAACGGGAACATGTCTCCCTCATCTACTAATGATCCTATCGACCAAAACGCATCTTAATACCAGGTGTAAACAGGGCCCGAGAGACCATACGTAATAAATTTACCATGCTATTCTTCTGGCATGATCATTTTATTAGGAAAATATCTTACTATTTACTGGTCTATCCATGTAGCACCAAAGTCCCTTTAAGACAAGTAATTTCACTCGGCGGCCATCTTTGAAACGCCTCTTGGGCATTCAAGTGCAGCTCCTATGTCTTTGAATGGGGAAACATCAAATTCTCCAAAGCTGCCAAGCTTTTGATTAAATTTCATATTTGATATCATCAATGAAATCTGACTACAACTGTCTAATGAATTTTGTTTCTAAACGCTCGAATCATGACAAAAAACAGTATTTTTCAAGCTGGATCAAGCTAATGCGCATGCGCAGTCCTAAATGTGCGTCTCTTGTGCCTTATTTCGGAGGTGTGCTTCTGACTGTTCCTATAGGAACCGGAGCTTCTAACGGCCGCTGCAGTGACGCAATGACTTTACCAAATGGCGATTGGCTCTTATTTAGAAGGCGGGACTTATTCTGCCATATTGCGCATTGCACTTTCTCCCATTCAAAACAATAGGAGTGACGCGTCTTGTGTTATTCTATAGTCTTTGGTAGCACTCAGTCGGTATTCCATGTACGCAATTACCCTCATGTTTTGCCTCAAGACAGCAATAGACCTATTTCACAGCAGCGCCATCTTTGATTTTTAACAGGAATGAAAGCAAGGCTGTGAGGGATAGACAACATACATCTCTTTAGTGGGTTGTACTGTTATTTAGGGTATGTTTACAGGACATTGATGTACTAAAAACGGAAACGTTTTTCTTTGTACAGATGACAACGTTTTCAAAACTATCCCTGTTCACACAGATCCACGCAAAAACTAAAAACGCTGTATTACGCATGCTGCTCTTGACAAATTAATCAGTAAAATAGTTTAGCAACTTAAAAGCTACATGACATTTCTCACCAGCAAGGTAATGACTGTGTGGTTCTTGAGATAGATAAACTTACAGTTTCGTTACTGCTGCCGAACACTGTTGACAGATGCAGAAAATCAGGTAGGCTAATTCACATGCCTATTCTCTCTCTCTCTCTCTCTCTCTCTCTCTCTCGTAACTGCGTTAATAACATTAGTCTACTATCAATGGCTCAAACCTCTGTTGCTAGTTCTGAAATGACGTTTTGAAACGGAGGCTTGGGATGAGATGCGCAAGAAATTAGTCCCACACACAAGAGTGTTTTAAGGACAAAAACCTGACACTGAATAGTATCTTGAGGTGTGGTAACAGTAGTATTTGAACAGTAGCCATTGAATTATTCGAAAATAATGCACACCGAGGTGCTCCGCTTTGCGTCGTGGCATTTCAATGGCCCATCGTCAATTATTCCTTACGTAATATGAAGAGATCGTACAAAGTAACATTTATCTTTAGCAACACTGTGGAAATGAATAGCACATACAGTAGCAGGCACATGCCTCATACCTTAGTTTTCACAGTCTGCACTACAACGTGAAAATGACTTTTTCAAATGTATCCACTTGGAGAACATCTTCAAAAGCTTTGTGAATGGAAGGCCAAACATAGAAAAAATGAACTGTATACAGTGTATAAATTGCAAATAAAATAAATGTCTCATTTCTATATTCTTCTTTGAATCACATTTCTAACATTGTGCATTCTGCGATATTCGAATCTTTATTAGATGACATAATTTTCTGCTATTGAAATGAATGTGCAGTCCAGTGCGCTGACACTTCAAGCCTGGCAATAATACTCCAGCTTTCAGAGAAGGAAATCCCCCTCACTACACTTGCCGCATTGGAAATCCCCATGTGTTGTGATTGAACAATGGAGGATCTCACATTTTTCAAATAAAGCGTCTTTATTTTGGCCAGGACATGCATGTACAATTGATTTGGAGTGCTGGAACACAAATTGACAAATCCTTTTAGTTTGACATGATATACGACTGCTGCCCTTCCTAAATCAGTATGTGGCTCACAACTAATTAATTCGTTTTGTTGACAGAAAGGTTTAGCTAATTGATAAATTGATCTAAAGTTGTTTAGACTAGCCAATTACTTTACAAACCAACATACATAAACAGATGCATAATGCTCAAACGCTAGCCAAACACACCCATGTCAAAAACAAAAGCCGAGGCAGTGCCCAGAATCTGGCGTGTGTTTCATGGATATATGACTATAGAGTAAACAGAGCAAAGTGTTTTTTTTATGTTTTCTAGACAAATATATCAAGGAAATTTAGAGTCAGTTGAGGCCTTATATTTCCAAACATGCTCAACAATGCTGGCTGATGGTCATTTTTTGTTGTTGTTGTAGTAATAAATATATACTGTATATATATATATAACTAAAATAAATGTTACAACAGCATAATACATCACTGTTGCATTGTTAGTGGATGTTGGTTACAAAGCCCCGCCCATCTGAGTGCCAATCACCGCATTCCCATGATGACGATCAGGGCTGCATTTCTCAAAAGCATTGTGAGCTAAATTGATTGTAGTGACCATTGGTGCTTTTGGGGAACGCGACCCAGATCATATGCAAACAGCGTTCACAGTGAGCCACAGCATCCAAAGACAATTGTTGTCCAATGAATGTTGATCTTTGCTCCATTGATATCTGCCATAGAACATGCATTGAAGGATGAATTCAATAGGGGCTCTATCAGCTGAACCTGAAACCAAAAATGGCACCATCCAACACATTGCTCAGAAATAAACTTATGGTTCAGGATAAGTGCAGAGGCAGAGGAAAGTGTGTCAGTGGCACTGGCTAAACACTTTGTGTGCTTCAGAAGAGATGGTCAACAATATGATAAATCTTTAGTTGCGTGTCTGCCTAGTGGTACATGTGTTCAGCAGCTTTATGGCTGGTATTTGTGTGTGTGTTTCTGTCTTTAGTCCAAGATCTTAAATAATCCCTTAATATTAATTAAAGAAACTGTCCATCAAGTTGTCAATCAAGTATGTTAATTTCCTGTGAAACAGGAAGTGATAAAATATAAAGAGGTTCTTTTTGGGTTCTGAACGTAAAAGGCAGCAGATGGCCTCCAGGCAATGCAGAAATGCAGTAACAGGAATCATCTGCAGCGGAAATAACTCCTCACTCTCATCCGCTTACTCCAACTTCTGCTGCTTTTCCTGCAGCCTTTCTGCCTCTCTTATCAAAGATCACTCAGTTCTCTGATTATTAATTCACTGCCCAGGGAAATGAAGTGATGTTGCTACAAAACTCACATTCATAATAATGACAAAATTATAATATAACCTGACTTGCCATTTAGAATGCTTCTCTTGTAGCCTTTATCAGTGTTTCTCTTGTTTAAAGAGTTAGTTCACCCAAAAATGAAAATTTAAGCTAATTTTGATTCTTTGTTCTTCATTTTCTAGAAGTAGAGTTAAAAAAAAAAATGCTGTATTTTTGTGTAGTTATTTAAGAGAAGGTAGACCGCCATCTTGCTCCAATGAAAGTGACTTGAACGCACCTGACGGTGTAAACACAAAGGAAGGACTTAAATGCACCAAATGTCCACAGTTTGTCAATTAGTCAGCCTTGAGCCCTTTGTTGCTGTGCAAGTCTGCCAGCTGAGGAGTGTTTCTTTTGTGTTTACAGGGCACAACCTCAATCTCTGGGGACAACAGCTGGCAAACAGAAGGGAAAATCACCAGCATCCAGAAACACACAATTTATCTTGCTAAGCCAACATTTTGATTAGAGATTTATGATATAAAGTGCCATTTTATGTGAGTTATTAGGCCTACTCATTTTGTGTGTGTGTGTGTGTGTGTGTGTGTCAACTACATAAAGCAAAGCCAGTGATCTTTAGCAATGTGCATGTATGTTAGTGTGTATTAGAAGTCAGTGACATTTTACATGTTTGTGCATTTGGCATTTGCTCCACAAGCCTGTGTTCAGTTTGAAGGAGAGATAGAGAATGAGTATAAATGTGTGCCGTTTGAAAGAGGGTATGCATTGATCTACGACGTAAAGAGCTCTTTGTTCCTGGTAACAAAGAACAGAGCGTGACATGAGCTAATTAATCACATAGCCTTTAACAAGCCACGGCCTGAGCAAGATTAAATGACTGAGATATCGAGTGAGAAATGAAGGACATGGGAATGTGATCAAGAGATAAAAGGAAAGTCAGTGGGGGAGAAAGAAATACAAAAGGAAAGTACACAGAGACACAACAGTGAAGAAAGTGACAGTACCAGCAGCACATTGCCCTGGGCACCCAGTAAACATTAAATAAACAGTTAATAAAACCCATTAAACAGACAATAAAGAGTTAATGAACAGCTCATGAATTGGTGAAGATGAAGCCTTTATATTCTCTGAAGTTTTGTTCCTTTTGTGTGTGGTTTCAAGCTGGTTGTCTACATTGTTTTCAATGCAGAAACATGCTGAAATGTCAATAACAATGGTGATTTTTTTTTCTGTTGTAGCTTGAAGCATTTTGCTGAAAGTTTCTGCACTTTTTAAATAAAATTTTCAATTTTGCTAATTAATATTGCATTATTAATTTTTTTTTTTTCTTTCCCAGTCCTTCCTCATCCTCACTGAAATGTAAATAAATGGATTTCCTTTCACAAATTTATTGATTTAGATGTTCAGTTATGTGAAATATATTTCGATCATTTTAGTAAAAGAACATAATTATTTAAAAAATCTTTATTTTGTGTTGCAATTTTAGGCTTAATAAAGGTTGATTTAGGTTGCAATATTTATTGATTGATTTTTGGGAAGTCCAGAAACTATGGAAACTTGTTTCCACCACAGATTAAAAAACAAAAAATGTATAATTGCGACTTTTTATTTCGCAATTCTGACTTTTTTTTTTAGAATTGATATAAACTCGCAATTGCGAGTTATAAAGTCAGAATTGTGAGTTATAAAGTCAGAATTGCGTGATATAAAGTCAGAATTGCGAGATATAAAGTCAGAATTGTGTGATATTAAGTCAGAATTGCGTGATATAAAGTCAGAATTGAGTGATATAAAGTCAGAATTGCCAGATATAAAGTCAGAATTGTGTGATATAAAGTCAGAATTGTGTGATATTAAGTCAGAATTGCGTGATATAAAGTCAGAATTGCGTGATATAAAGTCAGAATTGTGTGATATTAAGTCAGAATTGCGTGATATAAAGTCAGAATTGAGTGATATAAAGTCAGAATTGTGTGATATAAAGTCAGAATTGCGAGATATAAAGTCAGAATTGCGAGTTATAAAGTCAGAATTGCGAGTTATAAAGTCAGGGTTGCATGATATATAGTCACATGTTATGAAGTCAGAATTGCGCAACGCTATCTCGCGGCAATTCATACGTATTTTACGAGTTGGCTAATTCGTATGAATTCATACAACCTCACTTGTATGACCTCATGAATGAATTCATACGATTTGTCTAAACCCCAGTGACGGGTAGGTTTAGGGGTGGGGTTTGGGGTCTGAATTCATACGAATTTGGCAACTCATAAAATATGTACGATTTAGCAAAAAACATACAAATTCGTACGAGTGAGGCCGTACAAATTCGTACGAATTAGCTGTACTTTTTTCTCGCAATTCTGAGAAAAAAAGTCAGTTTATATATCGTAATTCTGACTTTATTTCTTGCAATTGTGAGTTTATATCTCGCAATTCTGACTTTATTAACACATCAAAATGAATAACACATAACCTTTCCTAAAGCTGCGTGATTTTTGGTATCATTCACCACAAACAGCATGGGATGAAATACGCACTAAAGTTAAATACACAACGATAGGGGAAAGTAGGCCAATTTTAACATAAAAAACTGCACTTCATATAGTTTACTGCTCTGTCTAGACAATCTATTTTCCTCCATAGTTGCATTTCTACAGGCAAATTAACAGTTTGGCTCATACAGCAGAGTTTTGTAAGGTTAGCGCTGATTTTAATTAGTGCTGGACCACCAGGTTTACCATCTGGCTGTTTCTGATCTATCCTGTGGTTATGGAGTTTGGTTTTAATCGTAATTCTCTGCTATGCATTTTACAGTGAGGTCTAGCATCCCACAACAAACCTGGACCACAAATCAATATAAACAAACAGCCACTCACTGCACTGGATCTAGTGATTTCATGGATAATCTCACTCACTGAGATTTTGGAGCCCTTCATACCATCATACACTGATGTCACTCCTTCATCAGCTAATGGATGGCCGGGGTGAAGGTGCTGACCAGTGTTTCAGTGAGTAATAATGATAATGCAGCTGGTGAACTGTACTCTGATTGGTATGGAAATGTAACACAAGTGAATTGAGTCTCAATTTTTATGACTCAATATATTGAGTGAGAGATTAATAAATTAAATGGATGCCAGACTCCCTGGTCTGAAAAGGTGGCGTGTCATTGACAGAGGGGGCTAATACATTAGTTTCATTAAAAAGGCGGGGCCAAGACTATTGGGACTATTGTGAGCCCTACTTTTGATCATCAAAACCTAACATTATTTAAATTTCTTGTATATTTTTATTACTAGTGCTTTTTTAAATTAAATGGTTTGACATTTTGTTTTCTAATATAATGACATTCATATTATTTTTATTTATTTATTTTTGATTGCTTAAAGTTTAGTGCTATCTGTAATAAATAACATTTTTTGATATTTTGTATTATAATACAATTCCATTCATTCTTTGTTGTCATGTAATTTATTTTAATCCTTTTTTGTATATATCTTTTATTGCTTGTGCTATCTTAAATATATATATATATTGTTTTCTAATGACATTCATGCATTGTTGTTATTTATTTATATTCTAAGTGTCTGAATGCTTTTATCATCTTAAGCAATTAAAAATATCATCTGAAAGGTCAAAGCAAAATATTGTGATTTCACAAGCAAGCAAACAGTTAATCCCTGTTGTGCTCATATGGAGAGAAGAATAAGATCTCAGTTCTCAGAGGATGTTTATCTTCGAACCAATCTGATTATTGAAACAAAGAAAGCTCTGCTATACATCAATAATAATGAAATCTGACTGAAGATCTAACACACATGCACACACCATCCGCTCTCACTTTGAATCTGTTATGTGCTTCCTATTATAGATCCATCGATCTGTGTGCAAATATTCATTAAACTGATTTCTTATGAAGAAAACATCAAGCCTTGTAATTTCAACACACCAAGCCCATTGAGAAAGAAGAAGGGTGAAAGTAGATGAAGTGTATTTATTTATTTTACAGCAAAAGAGGTGAATCACTGTCTTCAGGTGCTTTCTGTGTTGGGCAAGTGAATTGTATAAGTATTCGCTTTTAATAAATCTAGATGTCTTATCATTGGCTTAAGTTGCTCACCCCACATAGTTAATAGGGTGACACATATTTAATGGGCAGATGGCATCTTCATTATTACTGTCGATTAATAATAAAGTCTTCCTGAAACAGTAGTGACCCACCCTGACACCCACAACAATCACATATCATGGCATGTTTGTGTGTGGTTCAGGTAAACCCTACGTTATGGGGACAAAATGTCCCCACAAAGTCCTTGTCCTTGTCCTTGTGGGGACATTTTTTTTTTGTCCCCATGAGGAAAACTGCTTATAAATCATACCAAGTGTTTTTTTTTTTAAATGCAGAGAGTTTTCTGTGATGGGTGTATAAGTTAAGGGACAGAATATACAGTTTGTACAGTATAAAATCATGATATATGGAATGTCCCCATAAAACATGAAGACCCATGTGTTTTTTTTTTTTTCCATGTGCAGATCTTTCCTCGCCTCCAGTTCCAGTTGAATAATCAAAGACTCTGTTGTGTTGTTTCTGAGTCTCTCTTATCTGTTTCTGAAGGACTGTGTGTGAGTGTTTGAGCTGCGATACAGACAGACACATGATTTTTTCAGATAAGTATTTGCAGTTGACTAAATAGCCAAGGTCAGCTGAGAGCAAAAAACCTTCAGATGCCTCTTAAAAAGATACACACACATTCTCTCCACTGAAGACTTGAAGTCACTCTTAAAAATAAAGATTTTTTATTCGCATATGGTTTTCGTGAAGAACCTTTAACATCCAATAGAAACTTTCAGTTGCACACAATGTCCTTTATAGTGGAAAAACGGTTCTTTAGTTTTTTTTAAAAAAAATGTTCTTCACACTTTTTTAAAGAACTGTTCACTGCAAGGTTTTTTGGGGTACCAAAAATGGTTCTTCTGTCATTGCTGTGAAAACCCCCTTATGTTTTTAAAGTCGGCCTGAAACAGAAGTTGCTAGAAGTAGTCTTTTCTTCTCTATTGTGACGTATATCCGAGTGAACGGCTTCTTGAATGAGAAAAAATGTAGGGCGGGACTTGATTTTGTTCATCAGGAATTGATTGGATGGTTGTGGTTTGCTATTGGTGGATCTCATATGAGTGACAGGTTGTCCCGCCCTCGCGCCAGTAAACACATCATCAGAGAAGAAATGTTGCTGCATGAGGGAGGGGAAGTTATTTTGATTAAAGATTATGGTATATGACTTAAAAAAATTATCATATAGATAAATAATTTATCAAAAAATACAGAAATATTCCATAAAAATGCTTTTTATTTTATTTTATTTTATTGAAGCCTTTAGATACATTCATTCTGTTATTGCATGAATACCTTCTGACTTCTCTCCTGGGATAAGTCCAAATAAAATCTTTCTCTGCATGCTTAAACAGATAATTCAAAGAGCACTGCCTCCTTAGGTTTCTTAATTTAGAGCTGATATTCAACATTTGCTCCATAGAAAACATGAGAAAGAAGAGAGTCACTTTCATATTCCCATGAAAGCAAAGTCCTAGAAAACCAAATTGTTTACTTATATTGATTATTCTTCCATTT
The DNA here is from genome assembly GCA_037950665.1 of Hypophthalmichthys nobilis. Lineage (NCBI taxonomy): Eukaryota > Metazoa > Chordata > Actinopteri > Cypriniformes > Xenocyprididae > Hypophthalmichthys > Hypophthalmichthys nobilis. Next base: position 5,512,671 of record CM075490.1, read on the forward strand.
AAGGGAATCCATGGAGAATCACTATTATTATCCTGACATCAGGATCAGCTCTAAACTAAAGCTGCTCATTTCCTTGTGTTTTGCTTGGATTGTGCACATTTTCACAATTCTAAAAAGGATTAATTTGACAGCATTATTTACACTAAATGCATTTTCACTAAGGAATTGTGCAGATGGTGCAAACATTTGTATGTTATATTTCTCACAGCCCAGACACCTGAATCCACTCTATAAAATGCCAAAAGTGTGCATTACTCCGTTGTGGGTTTGGGTTTATGCCTGGTTATAATGCTCTTCCCAATCATTTGATTAATTACTTGCTGTCATGATAAATAAAAACGTACACAAACATCTCTTTTTAATAACGTTTCATTTACCGCCTGCTATTTGCAACATTAACTGCAGCAGACAAATAGTGCTAAGTTTTGTAAATAAAATGCAATCTATAATAAGCTTAATTTAGAAGCCATGTTTTTACTAAAAGAAATGACAATGCCTTTATTTGACCTGATAATCATTTAAATCTTGCCCAAGACACGCATTACTTCCGTATTCTCCAATTCCAGTGGAAGTCTATGTGAGTGTCGCAATCTCTTGTCTAAACAAAAACGACAGATGTTTATATCTCTCAAGACTGACTTTATAACTTGCAATTGCGAGTTTTTTAAAGAAAAAACTGAATTGTGAGATTGACTCTAAACTTGAACTTAAATATAAAAAAAATAATTAATTTTGAGTTAAAAAAAAAAATCTATTTGAATGATTCAATGACTCACTCATCAAGACTTTGGCTGCATCCAAAATCTCATACTTCCCTGCTATATAGTAGGCGAAAAACAGTATATGTGCCAAAAGAAGTATGTCCGAATTCACAGTACTCATAAAAGAGCAGACAAAAAGTCCCTGGATGACCTAATTTTTCCGGCGAGATTCTGAAGTGCGCATATGATGGACACTTTACTATCCCATGAGGCCACAGGAGAGGATTTGTGAATGGTGATGAAGCAAAGTAACTGAGGTAGGTCACGTGACAAGGGCAACATGGCAAATGTAGTATGTCTGGATTACATTCATACTACACACATTCATACTATATAGAAAATATTTTTTAGAGGTTGTGAAGTAATTACTTATTCAAAATAAGTGCCTACTCAAGAAAGTATGCGATTTCGGATTCATTTTTTAAAAAATTACTTGTCACCACCTACTGGTGTAATGATGTAATTGATACGATCCTCATCTGAAGCGTCAAGTTACTTTTGATCACTACCGTAGACATCAGTGTTTATATCTGAACTATAAACTTTTATCCCAGTACTTATTGTGACAGTTTGAAATAATGATACTGTGTAGTTGAAAAGGAAGGAACTTAACCCAGGAAGCCTCAGAGGAATTGTTGCTTTTGGACATTAAAAGATAACATATGACACTTTGGTGTCTGTGTGTAGAAGCACAGTTGGAGGACTATAGCTAAATAACCCCTGCTACCCCAGCCCAAATACCACAGGATGAGATGCTAGATAATGAGAGTGAGCTTCCTCTGTATCTAATCTGGGGCTCACTTTTAATCCCTGAAACCTCTGAGGCCTTAACAAATGCACAAACACATATATGCCCTGAATGTATGTGTCAGCAGAACATACACTGCTGGAGCTGGTGAATCAAGCTTGGTAGGTCTAGACCACCGCGAAACGACAACAAACCTACCAGTTACCATGTTCCTTAAATAAATATTAATAATATTAATAATAAGTCATGACAACATGTTTTTTCTATTACTATAACTCATCTATTACTTGAAAATGTAAATGAGTCAATACATAATCAATCCTTCTTCCAAAATCTGTTTATGTCTTATCCTGTTTGACTACTATGGTAACCCTCTTATAAATGTTTATATTTTAGACCTCACAGGATGGTTTCGCAGGAAATTGAGTACATTTTTACTCGCCCAATGCGTGTTTCATCATATACGTAAACAGAGAAAAGTTGCTCCGGCTACTTTGACGCGAGTATGGTGTGGGAGTTGGAGGTTAGTTGTCTCAACAAGTGAGAAAGTTTGACATGAAGCAGCTAAATCTCCAACCTGCGGGGACTCACCCGTTTAAAAAAACACCAAACAGAGAAGAGTCTGTTGGCAAGACTCTTTGTGCTAGTGGTTTCAGCCCAACGCAGTCCTGCACTACGTTGTTTAAATAGCAAATGCATTTGAAACTATGAAAACAAGTTCAGGCACATTGTTGGCGCGTTACTATTTTGAGGCAACTGAAATAGACTGCGCCATTGACCAACTGAAACCTGGATTAAAGTCAATGGCGCAATATTTGTTTTGTTATTTAAAGAGCGTTAGTAATATGCGCCTATATGCAGGTGCATAACGCACATACACTCTGCTTATCACACACACAGTGACACGCAGCAGCACACAAACATGCCAAATATTAAAAATAAAAGGATTACAATGTAAAAGATTATTATTGTGTGCGTAAAGATAAAAATGCTTTGGTGGAAGCCTGGCTTGTCCCGTAGATGGTCTGCTCGCGCGCTTTAACCTCGCACGTGAGCAGATCCATTTCCTCACTAGAGAAGCATTCAGTTTTTCCACTTGCAAATTCCGCCATGTAAATAGCGAATCCGCCATGGCGCGAATGCAACTGGCTAATATAGGGAATGGAAGATGAGACTCTGATTGGTTTATTGCACGTTATGCCCAAAACACACCCATTACTCATTAAGAGAATAGGGACAACCCTTTTAGACCATGCCCCGGGCACACCAACCATTTTTCCCATCCTTAAACTAGCAAAAGTGGATTTGGACACATTTTAGACCATGCGCTTAGACTGTTAAAATAGGGCCCTATATCTCTTAAGCCTAATAGTGAATGAGCAGTAGGATAACCATATTCATCTGCACAGTCACATAGACCCAAAGCACAACCAAAACAACGTTCTTCTGCAAAATGCTAGAGGGATAGAAGTTACATTTCAACTTCATTTTAAAGTTATACAAGATTCAACTAGGCAAGTTTTTTTTAATTAACTTAAAATATATATATTTAAACATTTAAGGTAGCAACTGAACTTAAGTTTTTAAGCTGAATTGGAAGACATTTGGCAACATGTGGGCAACATATTAGCTGAAAATGGTTATTTTAGCTTTAGTAATATACTGTTAATATTTTGAATTAAAAATTATTTTAATATTTATATGTTTTCATTTTAATTTTTAATTTATTAAGTTTTAGTTGTTGTTTTTTTTGGGGGCATGCCTATAGACTAAACACGTAATACACATGTATTCGCATGGTATTGTTTTCAAAAACCTGTACTTTGAAACCATGTTTTCAGGTCACCAGAACACCTTTGTCAGGTACATGTAAATGAACGGTTAAAACACAAAAAGTTTTCCTTTTTTAGTTGAAAACGGTGTTGTGTAAATGGCCCCTTACTTTGATTCTCCCTGTGCTCGTTTTCCTGTGCTTTTGATCTTTGTTTGTTTCCTTGCTTGTTAATTAGTTCTACACTTCTGTTTTCCGTTGATTGCTCCCCTGTGTATTTAAGTCCTTAGTTTTCTTCGTTTTTGTTTCGTAATCTATCTCCTAGTTTTTGCTCTTTGTTGAATAAATACATATTTTTATTTCATCTGTGTTTATGCATGGTCTAACTCATAACAGTTTTAGTTATTCTAATACTTCAACACAAACTTAGCAAAAATGAGAAATGTGGCCTTGGCAACTATAGCTGAAATAAAATAAGATTTTTATTTAAAGTATTTTTATTTTATTTCAGATAATGTTTTTTTTTATGGCTTTAACGTTAATATCTGTAATGTTACCAAATGTGAATTATTAACAGCAATGCTCAAAGATCCTCATACTCTCTGTATTTTCTGAGAAACTAGTGTCTCTCTTCTCCTCAAACTATCTGTTAGCTGCAGCCAAAACCATAAAATGCTTTCAGGCACGTCTCTCATCCACTGCCTGATTCTCTTCATTGTGAGTTTGATTAATTGCAGATTACTAATTTTACAGTTTCGTTCTCCATAACATCACTACACAGTTATTAAAACAAACTTAATCTGAATGATTTACAGACGGTGACTACTGCCAAAAACACTGGACTACCAAACAGAACCACCCATCAGTGAGCAAAACCCGCTCAAAAACAACAAAAACACATTATCTGACCAATTATTCACTGACAATAACACTAACCATTGCAACAAAGGCCGATAAAACACACCCTTTGAACTCAGTCAAATAGATCATTAATGCAAAAAATTGTGTATAGTCCTTTCACAGTAATTTTCAAAGCAGAATTGTACTAAATGCAAACTGTATAGCGTTCGTTTAGAGTGAACAGGATCAGGAAATGACTGAAGTAACAGCACTGATCTATAGAATCACAGTGAGTATCTGTGTTTGCTTTACTGTGATCTCTTGTATATTTACAGATTAACTATAATAGTGTGATGTTCACAGTAGTATACTGGTGCTTGGGTTCCCAGTGTGCATTGTGGAATTAATAAAAGTTATACCGTAATTTTATTGTTTAAATAAAAAATAATTAATATATAAGTCATTAAATTATATTTATAATTACATTTGGACTATGTAACCATGTGCAACCAATTATTGTCTGTAGTGTAAACATTATTGCACCATGAAGTAAATTAAGTTAATAAGATCCAAGTTCCCAGACAAAGGGAACACTGATTATCATAATGGCGAACAATTTACACCGTATCCCACAATGCAATAGAGTTTCTGTTTTTCAGAGCTCAAAAATGTGACAGCCTGCATTGCCTTCCTCAGCAAAATTCTGAATACCAAATATTTTGTAATATTTTATTGATATTCAGAATTTTGCGGGACTTGATTTTATCCATCGGTTGCAACATTTTACCCATTTTCCTATCGATTGGATTGTGAAAAGTGGTTATTGCATTGGATATCAAGTAAGTCATATCACAAGAAGAGCAAGATACATTTTGATTAAAGATTACAAAACAAAAACAAAAAGGTAAAAATGCCCAGATTAATCATTCACAATAAGACCAATAACATGCATTAAGAAAACAAATAGGGTCAATTTCAGTTTTAATCGCCTTCATTCCCACACACTCTCACAAACCAGAAACTGCTCCTACTTCCATCCCAGCAGTCTTTTTAATATGTTATTAAAAGAAATATTTCACAACACCAACTGCACATTTAACAAAATCCAATTAGAGTTTATTAAAATCAGACATGCTGCACTGACAGAGTCAATCTCTTCCTCTTGGGAAGATTGTGTTTCTAAAACTCAATCAAAACAAAATATTCTGCTATTTACAGTGACCACGAGGACGAGAAACCGCTTTAAAACCACAACAACAATATTCTAAACACTGTTAAACTGTTTATACATGACGTATGTATCCGTACCCATGCATCACACAGGCTTTCCTCACACAACCTGTCTGTTTGTTATAAACATTCTATAGTCATTAGAGAGACTCTCAAACATAATCATGCGCTCTCATTAGCACACAAAGCATTCTTTCTCCATTATGATGTCATGCTTTACTAGTCCACTGAGGCTATATTGGCCGAAGCACTGGAAGACAATTTTCTGGCACATTCTTGATGTGAAAACAGACACCAATTTTCCTGCAGGTGTGTCTTGAATGCTTATGTTTATAAAATATCATTATAGGTACATAAAAGATTGGTGGTTGCGTTATGTTGTTGGTATAGTTGACATGACATGTAAGCTTTATTTATAGTAAAGAATAGCATGTCACGAAACTCTTACCTTAACGGTTTACACGTGTCCTAACCAGGAGCGATGCGAGACATTTGTGTAAACAAAATTTTGTGAGCAGGATTTTGGACCAATGAGATGCCATGGTAGGCATCGTCTGCTGCTCGAAATCTTATATTCTTAATAAACGCTTTTAATTTACCTAATCTAAAAATCCTTTAAACAAGATCATTTTACTTGGGAAGTAACAGATTATATTCTAAACATAAATGTGTTTTGTCTTACTGCACTGGCAGATTTTATTTTCACTTGTTTTTAGCTTATTTATACTAAAAACAGGTAGAAATGTGTGAGTGACAAGACAAAATACATTGGTATTAAAGATACAATCCATGAAAAAGATTTATTTTCTGCATTTTTTCCTAGTTATCATGTTTAAAGGAATTTTTTTAAAAAAGAGTAAATAAAAACTTGCATTACTTACATTTTATTACTTAAAAATTATTATTTTTTTATTCATTATTATACTTGTATTCATTAAAAATTAAAAATTTAATTTATTAAATTTTACTGTATGCATACATGTTATTGTTTGTCACTTTATTGCAGCATGACTGGTTAGGACAGTGTAAATTATGTAAACGTTTTTTAATAGATAAAAAAAAACAAAAAAATCAACGCTCTACAAGCTGTAACTGAAAACTCTTTAGAACCTTTCACATGAATCGCATTACGACTTCAGTGCACTTAAAGGTTTAGTTCACCCAAAAATGAAATTTCTGTCTTTAAGTACTCACCCTCATGTTGTCCCAAACCTGCAAGACCTTCATTCATCTTCAGAACACAAATTAAGATATTTTTGGTGAGTACTTAATGACAAAACTGTCATTTTTGGGTGAACTAACCCTTTAAGGACTTTTACCTGCGAAGTTCTTTTTTTTTTCAGGGTTGCTAAGTAGCAAAAAATCAAAACTGTCATGCGAATTGTCCAATAATCATACTTCGAAAAGTCAGTGGCATGTGGGATCAAAGTTGAAATTGGTTAACGTTAAGCTTTGTGTAATTGTATGGTAACCATTTGTTGCACTTCAAAATGGGTCAAAGATACAATGCTCAACACTACGCTTGCTCCATTGAGTGCAGTGCATTAACGTAAATCATGTGAAAGGGTCTTTAAATTCCGTCTGTCAGGATTCTAGAACTGGCAGTGAATTCTAGAACTGTAGAGCAGCATGCAACTACTACGCGGTTATGTAATCCCTTTGTCCTTATATAATCTCAAACAAATGTCTATTAAAGTTCATGAGGATGTGATGAACTGTTCCATGAGGGCATTTGTCCATGGAACCAATGAGGCAGTTGTGATCTGATACACAGGAAGTGGCTTTTGCTTCACTGGAGCGTAGAGTAGATGGCATTGATAAAGTCTGATTTCATTTCTTTTCCTGCTCTACAAAGTTGATGTTGTAGGTGAGCTGGTGTCCATTGTCCCAGGCATACAGAATCTTCTCTTTAGGGTTGTAATCGACTTGTGTGGTGAACCCGTATTCGTTAATGAAAGGTAAACGCGGAGACGCCTCTGCCCCTGTGAGCGTGTCGTACGCGTACGAAACCTCCCCTTCCCTCTGGTTGTAAATGTCCACTGCGTACAGGACGCCGCATATTATGAAGCAGTTACCGAATGAATTTCGTCTCAGTCTCGTCCTCCACGTGGTCTCCTTTTTGACCGACAGGTCATTGGGATCTAGTTTACTGACTACAATGACCTCAGCCTGTCCGTAGTCGTCGTCAACAGACGGGTAAATGACCCAAAGTCCGTTCTCATCCACAGCGAAGTCGATATCAGAGTGGCCTTTCCACTTCCAAGGTGTGGTGTCTTCATAAACGACGTCGTGGAGCTGAGCCCAGGCGGCTACGTACCGTTGCTTAAGATCGTATTTGATGATGTTCTTCGTGAAGGCACGATTATAGTAAAACCCTCCTCTGTACACAACATGACCCGTTCCAATCCAGTTATAAGGGAGCTTGTATAGGTTACTCCAACGGCCTGCAGGAAAAAAGAGAGGAAAGTGGGTAAAGCGATGATATACTTTTGGAGTAAAGCTCACAAAAGTGAAATTTCATGGCAAAAAAGGTCAATTGTTTATTGTCATTAGTGAAGTGATGTTTAAAGCACAGCTCAGGCAGGTCACTTTCAAGCCAAGCAACTTTCTGTTGGTCAAAGTGGCAAAATCGGCACTCGTTGCGAAATTTGCGAAAATGATTCGCCCTCAAGCAAAATTCCCAATCGCATAGATTCCAATTGAAATAAATAGATTTTTGCCTGTGAAAATTTGCCGAACAACGATAAATCTGACTAAACCTTAAAGAGATAGTTCACCCAAAAATGTAAATTACCCCATAATTTACTCACCCTCAAGCCATCCCAGGTGTATATGACTTTCTTCTTTCAGCCAAACACAATCAGAGTTATATTAAAAATATCCTGGCTCGTCCAAGCTTTATAATGGGAGAGATTGGAGGATGAGTTTTTGAAGTCCAAAAAAGTGCATCCATCCATCCATCCATCCATCATAAACATACTCCACGCAGCTCCAGGGGATAATAAATGCCTTCTGAAGTGAATCAATGCGTTTGTGTAAGACAAATATCCTTATTTAAAACGCGACGTAGTACACAACGGCGACGTACTACGTGTAATGTAGGACATAGCGTAGTAGAACGTCATGGCGTAGTGTACTATGTCATGGAAGTTAATGCTTTTTGGATGTACGTCGAATGCGTATGACTGTCACACCGGAAGCTCGTTATTTTACTTTATAAAGTTTTAAATAAGGATATTCGTCTTACACAAATGCATCGATTTACTTCAGAAGGCCTTTATTAACACCCGGAGCCGCGTGGAGTACGGTTTATGACTGATGAATGCACTTTTTTGGACTTCAAAAACTCATCCTCCAGTCTCTCCCATTATAAAGCTTGAACGAGCCAGTACATTTGTAATATAACTCTGACTGTGTTTGGCTGAAAGAAGAAAGTCATATACACCTAGGATGGCTTGAGGGTGAGTAAATTATGGGGTAATTTTTTTATTTTTGGGTGAACTAACACCTTTAACACAACAAAACCATTAAAACTGAGGGATTTTATGAGGCAAATGGATTTTCAATGCAACTTAAATTTAATAGATACATTTTTTAACTCAACCTGCTTGCAATCACATCATTCTCTATTGGGCACAGCTGATTGGTTCCTGCTGTATCAATAGCCAGTGAGCTTAAATGCCAAACATTCAAATACTCGGTCAGCATTTGCTGTAGCAGTTGCAGCGTGCTTTCTGAAACCCTCCACCTTTCCCAGCTCCACCTGTATAGATCTGCTGCGGGTAATTCATGTACGCTATATTGTACAGCAGCAGCACGTCTTGCTTGCTCATAGCAGTGTGTTGTGTATGTATTGGCAGTAGCAAGTACTTGCATACTTGCTCTGCAGCAATAACAGCGTCGCATATCTATTCCGCCAAGACCAAACATATCAACATTACCATTCTAAACACTCTCATGACAAAACTGTTATTTATTTATGCATGTATAATTTTTTTTTTTTTTATTATTTGGTTCTGTCTATAACAATTGTAATGAGCAAAATTGCAATTAAACTTAAAGGAGTTAAAGTGTTATTCTCCTTTGGTTATCTCATATATCTTGCAATGCCAGGCAAGATTGCCACTGATGCTGGCTGAAAAAATTCAGTGTATGACTCCCCTGGCTCTGTCTTAACAGGAAATGTTTTTAGAATTCTATTAATACCAGTCTAAACAGGCACACAAACACACACTTATAAAAATGCGCAATAAAATCCTCTGAAACATCTTCCAATCTCTTTCACACACACACACACACACACACACACACATTCACTCAGCAACACACCCAGGCACAAACTGGCTTGTTCTCAAGCACAAACATCAACACCATTCACATTTACATTTATTTAGAAATCCCAACCGTTTCCAATGGAAAATCCCTGCTTTTGTTTCATAAAAAAACTGTATGAAGAGCTTTTAACTCAAAACACACACTACCCACCCGGGTATTGATTCAAATATCTGTCTAGAAAACTGCACTGAATAAATCATTAATGTCTCTAAAGAGCAGAATTATTTCACACACCCTGTTTAAAGTTGTCTAAGTTCCGGAACTCTACAAGGTTGTTGCCGTAGTAATAGTTGGTGACGTAGATTTTGGAGTCCTTGGCGGCGGGATCCTTCATCCACGCGCCCTCGTTCCTGCCATAACTGTGCTGTTTCACCGGCAGATCGACTGACGCCAGCGTCCCTTCACAGCTGTGCTCTTTAACTAACAAAAAAAGAAAAAAAAAGAAAAATCAATTTCAGCTCAACAACACACATGCACCAGGATTCAACCATTTTGCACAGTTTTAAGTTTAGCTTAGTTTTTTTACATTTAATTTGCATTATTTTATTTCAGTGTACGCTGTTTTTAAACCAATAGGTTTTAGTTTAGGTGATTTTCGTGGTGCTGCTTTTGTACAAACTGAGTTTTATTGTAAATATATACTGTACCTGCGATGTATGAGTTATTGCCGGTGTTGTCCAGCACTAGTGCAATCGTTGGGGCCGGTCGTTCCTCTCTGTATATTGTTCTGCTAGTTGTTGTTGTCCTCTGGGTTGTTGTTGTTGTGGGAGGAGTGGCTAATGTTGTTGTGGCTACGGTTGCTGGGGTAGTCTCTGTTGCTAAGGTGACGGGAGCTATGGTACTTTGCTCTTCTTCTACTTCTACCTCAAGCAACGTGTCCGTTTCATCAGTTCTCTCGTCACCTGATAGAAAAAGAACAGAAACAGAGCAAGAGATTAAAATCACCTCACATGTCACGCTTCAATAAATGCACTGCACACTCTAAACCAGGGGTCAACAACCTTATGTTGCACTGGTATGCAAGTGATTAAAAGCGAGATAAAATAAATATAATATTTTCTATTTAGCAGTGTAGTTTAGAAGACGGCAACATCTTTACATGTATGTATATAATGAAGCTTTGACTGAAAAAAAATCTAAGCAACTTGTCAAATTTGGTCAGAAACCTAAAACCTGTTTACTGAATTGTTGTTTTGAAAATGAACTGTGAATTCAAGAATAAACATCATGCAAATCATCAAATAGATCAAACACAAACCATATTATAATACTGAAATGCTAAAAACAATATATGAATCGACAGATTTGGAAATACCTCACAAGAGCAGATTCTAGCCAAATACAGACTCATTTTATTTCCTACACCTGCTCTGTGTGGGTACATGAAGTCTCTGGAAACATTGTACTTCTTTAACCGTCATGCCAATAAAACTTTGTTGACATGTTGAAGTTTGAGTTACTACACAAATTACTCAACACTTTCAGGACAAAATGACTTGCATATAAAAACAATGTAAGTTGCCAAACTGCTCTCCAGGAATATGAATACACCTGGTTTGTAAACGCTGTCACGTTGAGCATATAACATGCTCCATCTCACCATACATTTACTGTGGTGGTGCACCTGCTAGGGTGGCAGGCTATATTTAATGAGAGAATGGATTCGATTACTGTACATTAGATCACAGGGTGGGACGACGAAAATAAACATCGTATTTATTAAAGTAATTTATGTTTATTAGAACATTTTTACTTGACTTACGCACGGTCCGCCGGCTTTTGTATTGACTTTGCATTCCTGTCAGGACAGATCATACTGAATCTGCATCATAGCTCTGTTATACATTATCTTAAACCAGTCAAACAAATCCAGTCCAAATGCCAAGACACGCTAACAAAGTTAAATAGTCCTTAGTCAATGGAGATGCCATATTCAATTAGACTTGAACAAAAACAAGGCTTCCGAGGGACAGAGATCATTTCTTTTAACAGATAAATCACTGAAAATATGCAGTTCACAAAATTTCAGCTGACAATAAACATTTAGTGGACAGAAAACATTGGATATGGAAATTAGAAGTGATCTAGGATCTAAAGACAGTACATTTGGAAAACGCTTTTATCCACAATAACATTCATTTTATTCAAGGTAAACTTATTAATGCATTCCATGGGAATTAAAAACCATGACATTGGGTTTGCTAGCACCATGCTCTATTCTTTCTTCCACGTGATGTAAAAGAAAACGTGATTCATCAGACCAGGCCACCTTCTTTCATTGCTCCGTGGTCCAGTTCTGATGCTCATGTGCCCACTGTTGGCACTTTTGGCGGTGGACAGGGGTCAGCATGAGCACCCTGACTGGTCTGCTGCTATGCAGCCCCATACGCAACAAACTGTGATGCACTGTGTATTCTGACACCTTTCTATCAGAACCAGCATTAACTTCTTGAGCAATTTGAGCTACAGTAGCTCGTCTGTTGGATTGGACCACACGGGCCAGCCTTCGCTCCCCAAGTGCATCAATGAGCCTTGACCATCCATGACCCTGTCGCCGGGTCACTACTGTTCCTTCCTTGGACCTCTTTTGATAGATACTGACCACTGCAGACCGGGAACACCCCCTAAGAGCTGCAGTTTTGGAGATGCTCTGACCCAGTCGTCTAGCCATCACAATTTGTCCCTTGTTAAACTCACTCAAATCATTACACTTGCCCAATTTTCCTGCTTCTAACGCATCAACTTCGAGGACAAAATGTTCACTTGCTGCCTAATATATCCCACCCACTAACAGGTGCCGTGATGAAGAGATAATCAGTGTCAGTGCTCATAATGTTATGCCTGATCAGTGTATATATATATACCCACAACATGAGAGGTGTACCCTGATTTTCAACATTAAGCAAATAAAATGCATTATTGTGTCAAAGTTCCTACATCACATGACACTTAAACTATTTTAGCAATCATCTGCAGAGAAAAGTGTGCATTAAAACTGTAAATGATCCTCTGTTGATAACCATACACCTTCAAAATGAATGCTTGCATCGTCATGTTTCCTTATAAAGCATCTTCCAACATCTCCAGGGCTGTAACCACCACTCTTAATTTTACATTTTATACCCCTAATCTTGAATATCTGTTGAATATCCAACATCCAACTTTAAATGGTATACAGAATAAAATCTACAGGTTTGATATTGGCACAGTTTCTCTTTACAACATTTTTTTATTATTATCTCAAGACATCAGAGTTTTAAAACTTAATTTAGGGTTTTTATCTGTAAACCAAATCTGCAATATGAGACGTTTCCAAAGTGCTAGTTTACAGACTAAAGTTTTCGAAAGTGTGTCCATCTTAGGTCCTTTCAATTACAGTAATTTATGCCTTAATCAAATTCCGTTTGATTGTATCTAACATGCACTGAAATAGTCGGGACCCAATTTGGGAAGCAGTGATTAGGTTACGCCTATGGATAACACAAGATTAGATCAGACCACATTACATGTCACTAAAGCCGCCATTGATTGTGCTTTCAGAATCATTCTTGTATAATTAAAAGAAAAAAAAATCAGTAATCACACAGACTGTCAAGCAAACGGCAGTAACCATGGAGACTGTCGGGCAAAAGGCACACATCTAAAGCTTAAACAGGAAGTGAGGCTGAAAGCCCACATGAATGGAAACACTGTTGAATTGTAGACATTTGGCTGTTTTTTGTAGAAACCCTAATGCCGATATGAATGTCATGTCAGAAACTGAAACTGATTCATTAGTGTATGTTGGCTGTCATTTCAGGCTCTAAAGACACTCTCTGGCTGGCATCCTACACTAGTATCCTGTTATCTTGAGTGCTGGATCATCTAGTTCCAAGATACTGAGATCGAATCTCACTGTAAGATGTTCATTATGTGAGAGTACAGTGTGTGCATGTACTTGGCTATAGTTTGGGGCCCAAAAATATCCCCAAAGGAGAGAGCAATCTGACAAAACCTTCCTTTGAGGACATCTGGGACATCCTCAATTGGAAAATCATATCAAAATAACTTTATTTGCCACAGTAGATGCAGAAGAATTTGCTTTGGTTGTCAGCTTCATAAAAAAAGAAATACATTCCTTTAACTGTAAAAATGCTATGTTTTATTTCAGGGCTAGAATTAGCATTAGTAGTAATTAAATTCATTTAAAAACAACAGAAGTGCATTAAATAGCGAAGTGCACAAGAGAAAGTGTGTGTGTGTTTGTGTGTGTGTGTGTTTGTTTATCATCAGTGCATCTGGGAGATTTTCCTGTAAAAAGGGAACTGGAATTTCTTGTCTCTGTTTTAGTGTCAGACGATGCATTCTGCATTTTATTCTGCATACCCCTATCTATATTATTATATGCATTCTGCATTTTATTCTGCATACCCCTATCTATATTATTATATGCATTCTGCATTTTATTCTGCATACCCCTATCTATATTATTATATGCATTCTGCATTTTATTCTGCATACCCCTATCTATATTATTATATGCATTCTGCATTTTATTCTGCATACCCTATCTATGTTTTTAATCATACTATCAGAAAACAGTTCCACCCTTTCAACAGATGAAGTGGTCTAAAATGATTGACTGTGTGTAAGAACGTGTGCACATGTGTCTTAAGTTATGAAAGTGTCTGCTAATATCTAAGAGTGAGTGTGTGTGTGTGTCTGGACTGGCATGGATACAAGCAGCTGTGCTTCTATGGGGAACACAAAGGAAACAACAGTGTCTCTATAAAGGCCAATTCACTCTGCACTGACAGATAGCGACCAACGCCGACAATCACCAGATTACAGTACGTCACTTCTCAAACATTCCAAGACCTGACACGAAATGCTGATTTAACTTGTTAATTTGGTGAAAACGAGCCGGTCAATGCCAATAGACGCTGATGGGGCTAACACACTGTCTGTCAGTGCAGTGTGAATTGGCCTGAATATTGAATATGTGTTTCTGGGTGTGTCTGATCTAGCTTTAAGTTTGCAAGCAAAATTAGTGAAGTTACTCCCCAGAATTTAGCTAACTCATACCTCAGTGCAACACAATCTCTAAAAGCAAAAATGTTTAAGAGAGTAATGTCTTTTATTCAATGCTTTAGAGGCTAAGATAATGTATAAACAATGTGTGTCTTACCTCTGTTTTGGTTGCCCGTCCCGTCGGTCTTGGTGGCTTTGTAATATGTGATTCCTCGGATGAGTCCTGGCTGGTTTTGTGATGGTTTGGTTTTATTGGGCAGTTCTGTTTGCTCTGGTTTACTGGGTTTGTTTGGTTTTGTGGTCTCTTTCTTTGGCTTAGGCGGCTTTTCCTTCACTGGCTTTGGTGGAGGTTTCCCTTTTTCTGGTTTCTTTGCTGGAAACTTTGAAGCATCTTTGATATTTGTCCCCAGTGTGTCCTACAAGCATAACAGATGTTAGAGATCTCATCCTAAAAACTACATTAACACTTACATATACTCTATGCAGTTATATAGATAAGTCTCATATTACAAATGCACACAGTTAGGATTATGCATATTTTCTGTATTCTACCAGAGCAGACTCCTGTATTTTCCATTTCCAGTTTGACAAATGAACTGGAAGAGATATCAACTGCAATTTTTAACATCTCATTATTGACTCATTATTTGATTTGGACAGCCAAAATGGAATTAAAAATGCAAAATAAACCAATTTTATGTCAGAGAAGAACTGGATGCCACTTGCCTTTGGCTTGCTTAGTTGGGGACACTTGACATTTGATATTCAACAGTGCTTTGCATCTGCCTGCATTGACACCATTTTCTTTAAGAGCTGCTGTGCAGCCAAAATTATATACCAGTTATCACTGTAAAGCTGCTTTGACACAATCTGCATTGTAAAAAGCGCTATATAAATAAAGGTGACTTGACTTGACTTAAATGATCATGTGATATAATGCAGCACACTATTAAAGGCGGCCTATTATGCCCTTTTTCAGAGTCTTGATTTTGTTGAGTCTACTAGAATAATAGGTTTTCATGCTTGAATATTCAAAAACACATTATTTTTCACATATTTTACATTATTGCAGCACCTCTAACGTTCTGTTTAGTTCCTGTCTCTATGAAGCCCCTCCTTCTGAAAAGAGCAATGTGCTCTGATTGGTTGGCTGGACCAGTGTGTTGTGATTGGTCAACAGCTTTGTGTGTGTTTAGGAAATGTCACATCCCTTAACATAACAGCGAGTTTTAACACAATACTAACAAACTCAACCAGACCTCGCCTCCTTTTTTGCGTATGCCTTGGGTGGGAATAAATATTGTGACGTATTCATTCCAAAGGAAAATCAAGACTACAATGGAGGCGTTTCAGGGAGTTCAGAAACAGTGCGCACTGATATAGAGAATAATTCCCTTTGGAGTGACTTTGTGCTTTCTAACTTTGGAGACTTTTTTCATGCTCAAACAGCAACATTACACACTAAAGAATGCTGAAAAGTCATCAAAGTCAGAGATGAAAGGTCATGACCTTACCTGTGCTTTGCTTTTAGGGCCTGAGGAGGAGGAGTCTTTCTGCAGCAGCTGAAGGCCCAGACTGGACAGCTCCTTCTTTATGCTCATCATGATGTCAGAATGGTTCTCGTACTGCCGTAGCTGATTGGTCAGAGTCGCCACACTGTCTCTCACAAAGTCATTCTCCCGAGAGAGGTTCATCTTTATCATCTGGATGAGGTAGAGTACACAACTAATCATACTACTACATACAACGACACTTCTGCATATAACTGTACATAAATACATCTGCATAAACTTGTCTTTCAATCAAACATTTTACTTATATAGTCTTATATTTTCTTATGCTCACCAAGGCTGCATTTATTTGAGCGAACATACAGTAAAAATGGTAATATTGTGAAATATTATTACAATTTAAAATAACTGTTTTCTATTTGAATATATTTTAAAACATAATTTATTCCTGTGATGGTAAAGCTGAATTTTCAGCATCATTACTCCAGTCTTATCACATGATCCTTCAGAAATCATTCTAATAAGCTGATTTGCTGCTCAAGAAATATTTCTCATTATTATCAATGTTGAAAACAGTTGTGCTGCTTAATATTTTTGTGGAAACTGGTACATTTTTTTTTTTTCAGTGATACATTTTAAAAATTATTTGATGAATTAAAGAAAAGCGCCTATTTGAAATAATAGAAATCTTTCATAACATTACGCATGTTGTTGAATATCTTCACTTTGACTCTTGATCAATTTAATGCATCCTTGCTGGATAAAAGCATTAATTTCTTTCAAAAACAAAAAATCATACTGACCCCAAACTTTTGAACGGTACTGTGTATTAAAATTAAAACTATAATTAAATTAGAAAAATGCAAAATAGAAGGATTTTCACTAGTGGTCTCAGACTATATAAGTAAGGTATTTGATAATGACCCGCAGTGTACATGCAGTAAATTTATTGCGGTGCCAATTTCTAGCCCAGCTTTACCCAATAATGAGCAAAATTTAATTGGAAATAAAAACAGAGTACATAAGTGTGACTATTACATGACTGTGGTTTTCACCCTTTGGTCATTTCCTCTCTCTGTCCCACTCTTTCTCACACACACACATTATTTTCCCATCCCTCAAGCCAAAGCGAAGCTGTATAATGGTTAATAACTTTAACCAGAGCATTGTGGGTACCCACAGAATGTCCAGTTAAACCCAGCCACGGCTCATTAATGTTCACATGTATATGTTCACACGCACACGGCCAGTTTAATCACACTCACCTCCTCCAGGTTGTTCATCTGAGACACCACCTTGTTAATGTACGAGTGAACTTTAAGAAGGTCCATACTGAAGAGAGTTCCTTCCAGAAGGTCCACCATGGACTGCAACTGCACACAAAGAATTAGGACTTTCAAAAATGAAACATGAGTGAAAATTTACTTTTGGAGGTTCACAAAGCAGCTGCTTGGGTTTCATTTTTAATCTGCAGTAATGTTTGACAGTTTGTCACATCAGTGATTGACAATAATGATTAACATATTGTTACTTCGCTCAACCAGCTTCACAAGAAAAACCATGCTGGTGCACTGGCCAAAACTGATGAAAACTTGTTTCCACCAGGAAATAAAAAAACAAAAAAGGTAATTGACCCTTCGCCGGGAGTTTGACTGACAAGCAGTCTAACCAATCATAACGCAGAATCCGCCATTTTGTCCGACAAAGCAGTCAGGAGTTAGATTAACCTCGGTGGACTTGAACTTGAAAAATGGTGTGTACTTACGTCTTTCCGCGTTTTAAACAACATTCCTTCTCATGTTCATTCATGTTTATTTGATGCTATAAATGAACTAGTAGGAAGAGATGATCGGTTCACGAGCCGCTTGAGCTGAGGCACTACAGCAGTCTGTCACGACACATTAAAGAGCCACAAAACAGTTTTTATTGTTCGAATTTCTTAGAAAATTACACAATTTGAAAGCTGGGACTTTGTTTAATATCATAAGTAACCTGCTCTGTGTTGTCAGTGTCCTCTTTGTTCCGTGATGTATTTTTCACTGCGTGTGGCGTGACAGAGCCATGGCTTGTCGGACAAAGCAACAGTAACTAAGGGGAGTGGGGCTAGTGCGAAGGGTCAATTGCAACTTTTTTTCTCAGAATTGTGATATAAACTCGCAATTGCTAGTTATAAAGTCAGAATTGTAAGATATAAACTTGCAATTGTGATTTATAAAGTCAGAATTGCAGGATATAAACTCGCAATTGCGAGAAAAAAAATCATAATTGTACGTTTATATTGGACTTTTTAACACGCAGAGTTGAATAAAGTGAGAATTACGATATATAAACTGACTTTTTATCACAATTGTGACTTTTTTTCTCAGAATTCTGACTTTTGATATATACTTGCAATTCTGACTTTTTTCTTGCAATTGTTTATATCTCATAATTCTGCCTTTATAATTCACAATTGTGAGAATAAAAAAATTGTGAGATTAAAAAGTCACAATTTCCTTTTTCATTTTTTTATTTCTTTGGGAAACATAAAACTTCCATTAAAAAAAAAAAAAAAACTGGTTTGGATTTAAGCTTGTCTTTTTTAACAGGGAAAAGACAAACTGGAGTATTTTTTTCTTCATGAGAGTAAATTCCTCATATGCTTATTGTTGACGCGTGCTGCAGAAAGTTCAGTCGTGTAACAGCATGACTGTCGTGGTGATTTACAGCTTCATGTGGCATCAACAGATATGAAGAAACTGCAGCGAGGTTAAAATAGAGCCACATGTTTGGATCTGAACAGCACTAGATCAGCAAATGTTTGAGGTAGAAATATTAAAACTATTGTGTTTAACTACTGACTAAAGGTTGCTGAATGATTTTGAAGACTTTAACAGAGATGTAGTCAGGCCCGTTGTAAGGCAGGGGGTTTGCGATTTCAACTGAGGGGGTCCCACCATACACCCCCAAGCACGATTTCATTGCGGTCACTAGCCCCTCTGAGGAATATAAAAGCCCCCCCAGGTCGCGGGTCCTGGCGCCGGGCTTGGCTGTAGTAATACAGAACCCTGGACTGTTGAACAGGATTGTCATGTGGCTCTGTGTGTGTGTGTGTAATGTGGAGATATGAACTGAAATGCTCAGACAGATGGACAAAGGAGAAGAAAAGATGGAAAGAGTGAAGCAGACAGGAATGGTGCAGAGGAAAGAGGACAGGTGCTATAAAAACACACTTGCGAACACGTGCGCCGCATACATGCCCAGAATTCTGCTGTCCAACTTTCTCAAGTGAGTCAGTGTGCTGTTAACCTCAAAAAGAGCACTTCCTTTCCTACTTCTTTTAAAGTTATGTCACAGTTGTGCATCAGTCATGTTTTAGTAGCATATCAGTAACATCCAAACACATTAGTACATTGTTAGAATACAAAGTTGGTCTCATATTTTTGAGTGCAAACAGGTTGAAGTTATAGACTGTACATCATTAATGCTGAATTTGGTTAACAGACCAATAATATAATGTCAAGTGATAATTTATTGCCTGGATCTGTAAAATTAAATTTAAAAGTACAATTTTAGGCTATCCTTACAAACATTTACCATGTTTTTACTCAATTAAATCTAACTGTAGTAACTGTAACATATTTTTGTGGGTGAATGTAGTACTAAATCATCATATACATTTTTATTACAACTGTGGCATTTATATTATTTATAGTTGTAGTTTGTAAAAGGCTGCTATTTTTTACTATTTTAAAATAGTTTTTTTTTAATAATAAACATTTTTTTTTCTTTTTGTCGGTATGAAAGGAAGTTGTGATAGTCTTTTCTTCCCTATTGTGACGTATATTTGAGTGAAATGGCTTTTTAAACAAGACAAAATGTAGGGCGGGGCTTAATTTTGTGCACTGGGAATTGATTGGATGGTTGTGGTTTGCTGTTGGTGGATCTCATGTGAGTGACAGGTTGCCCCGCCCTTGCGCCAGTAAACACGTCATCAGGGAAGACACTGGAAGTTCTTTTGATTACACATTACGAGGGAACATAATTTTTTTTTTTTTTTAAATGATGTGTATGGATGCATCATTTATAGTAAATGCTGTAATAATTTCATAAAAAAATAAGAATCAACCATTTTGATTTCATGGTTACTTTAATCAGTTCTTTTGTTTTTTCAGTAAAAATCTAATAACAAAGTAAAATAAAATAAATTTACTAAGTAAAATTACTAATAAAAATACTAATGCAAATTACTGGGAAAAAAAAACTATTTGCAGTGAGGCATGAAAGAACTTATACTGTGGTTATCATGCAAAAACTCTGGATATGGGATATATTTTAAGGGATGTATTTAAAAGTAAACAGTGAATCAGGTCTACCTTGAGCAGCTCTGGCGCCTGTTTCTTGAGTTTTTCCATCTTCCATTCGTTCTCGCAGGGGTTGAGAGAGGAGGGCGGAGCCGTGCAGGAGCATTTACAATCAGCTCCGGAACTCACCGTCTCCACCGTGTAAAAATCTTCCACGCGCACACTTCCTGTCCGCAAGCGAGCGCATGCGTCCCGGGTCAAAGGCCGCATGATGCACTTACAGCGGCAGTCGGATCCCTCTGATGTCATGCGGACTTGTTCCTCCCCAAAGATCTAAAAAGGAAATGGATACAAAGTGAAGGAAATTACATTGTGTGCTGTGACCCAATGACCTCATTTCTGTCACTTTGCAAAACTATGTTCACTTTAGCTCTCTTTAGAGACATGCAACATCAAAATGTCTTTATTTGAATAAAGGTCAATCTCAAGCCAGCCTGAGACTTGAGTTTATTGATCAGTGCTTTAAACCCGAGCTGCCTTCCTGACATCAGATATGAAAGTTTGAGGTCAAAAGGTCACCAGTGCCACACAACAGAATTAAGCCACATGTCCCACAATGACCTATGACCCTTCCTAGCTCCACGTGTCCATCATTACTCAATTACTAAAATGTAATTAGTATCAAGTCATATGGCGAATTCACTTTTGCTGTTAATCATATAAAGACAAATCCAAAAACATAGAATCTTTTCTCTCTTAACTTCAACAGACCAGTCCCAAATCAACTAGTCAATGTTAACATGAGCAAATCAGTCACATGAGCTGTAGAATACACCATCTTTAGGGTTCATCTGTCTTCTTGGCTGTGATGTCAATGGACTGAGTGGAAAGCAAGCAGATGGTTTTAAATGAGTAAACTTTGACCTCTGAGAACAGAAAACCGTACAGAGTGTGTCCTTATTACACTATGCAAAGGAAATTTAACATCTTGGATTACTTATATCCTCTTCAGAAATTCTGAGACCTTCTCAAAAAACAAATGGAAACACAAATCATCAAACCCTGCCAGCTTTGGTAATTTAAAGCGTGAGAAAGATCATATTGCTTGATCCGCATGTCTGATAATGTTTATGTGAAGGGTATGTGGGTGACTGGTGTGTGATTTATGAGCTAACTGTTCAAACATGTTTGTATTCTATTGCCCCACACTTCTATGTGTGTTTGTATCTTTCTGAGGGATTAGTTTGTTGACATACATGACGATTTATTTACAGTATAATCAGTTTGCCAATGTCATGTCACTGTGGATGTACGGTCACCCTTTTCCAGCTATTATTTGGCATGTTTAGGACAGCAACCGAAGTCTCCAAACAAACAGAGGGCAAGTGTCAGCTGTGTTGTGCTAAAATAAGCGAATCCACTCTGATTTCCACAGCAGGGATGTAATTTCTTCCGCTGAGATGCTGGCAGCAGGACAAATCCCAAGGAATTAATAGCTATATTGAGTTAAACAGATAGAATTGCTGCATATTGTAGCAATATTGTTATTTACACCACATAACCATGCTGACAGCAAAATAAAAGTAGGCTAAATGACTCATGCTTTATTTTCAAAGTCTTCCAAAGTCACATGACAGCTTTGAGTGAGGAACAGACCCAATTTAAGTCATAATACATGCTTAATACATGGAAACCATGATGCATTTTTCAGGATTCTTTAATGGAAAGTTCAAAAGAACAGCATTTTTTTTTTTTTTTTTTTTTTTGAAATAGAATGGTTTGTAACATTAAAACTTTTGGTAACACTTTATTTTAGGGTCTTTTAACTAGTTGCTTATAAGCATGCATATTACTAGAATATTGGCTATTTATTAGTACTTATTAAGCACATATTAATGCCTTATTCTGCATGGCCTTATTCTACATTCTTAATCCTACCCAATATCTAAACTTAACAACTACCTTACTAACTAAAGTTTATTGAGTGTTACCAAAATGTCTTTACTGTCGCTTTTGATTGATTTAATGTGTCCATGCTGAATAAAAATATTAATTTTGTTCTTACAGAACCCCAAAACTTTCTCTAGTCTGTCCATGCTGAATCTTATAGTTCCATCTCTTTTTGTTGCCCAGTATCAGCTCTGACTGTAACCAAAAAGCACAGGTGCAGAATGATGATCAACACTGATCAGTGGAGCCAAATGGACTGTGCTTCAAACCCCGTGAGGCACAAATACAGTACTTACAAAGATAAATGCGCAAACTCTGATTCACACAGCAGCTGACATAACAACTGTGAGAACTCTGAAATGTAAACTTCATTAGGAGAGGACAGATAAATGTGGAAGGACATGAGTAATCTTCCTTATAGGTCAAATCCTCTGTAATCCCATGTGAGGGACTGGACTGACTTTTTGTCCTTCCACTTTCAACTAAGATAATTAGTAATTTAGCTACATATCAATCTTTGCCAGAACTACTGCCAGGAAACAAACAAACAACAACAAAAAAAAAAACCCAGAAGCCTCACACAGTCTTTCTCTTCTTGTTCCTACCCCTCCTCTATCACCCCTTGAGAATTTTTAAATTGGACTGACCCACTTTAAGTGCCATTTGTCAAAGTCAGCATGAAAGAAAAGTTGAGATAGAGTTTTCTTCCCTATTGTGACGTATATCTGAGTGAAACGACTTCTCGAACAAGAATAAATGTAGGGCGGGACTTGATTTTGTCAATGCGGAATTGATTGGATGGTTGTGGTTTGGTATTGGTGGATCTCATGTGAGTGACAGGTTGCCCCGCCCTCACGCCAATAAACACATCATCAGAGAAGAGATGCTGCAGGAGGGAGGAGAAGTTATTTTGATTACAGATTATGAGGGCACATGATTTTTTTTTTTTTTTTTTTTAAAGATGTGCAAGGATAAATCATTTCTTATCAAATGGCACTGAGATTTGCATGGGAAAAAATATTTTTTCCCTCTCTGTCTGATTTTTTTTTAATGCTCAGCGACAATTTAATGCAATGAATAAAA
Organism: Hypophthalmichthys nobilis; assembly: GCA_037950665.1. Lineage (NCBI taxonomy): Eukaryota > Metazoa > Chordata > Actinopteri > Cypriniformes > Xenocyprididae > Hypophthalmichthys > Hypophthalmichthys nobilis. Next base: position 5,536,193 of record CM075490.1, read on the forward strand.
CAAGAAAACAATCCTACAAAAGTGAGGACTGGGGCCCTGTCCTCCTCTTCAATGAGCCGTTAGCTGTGATAAGTGCGGCTCTTGATGCGTCGTGACGTCTCAGTGTCGTTTTCTCATGTGCGGTTTTATTCGTGGTAAATCAACCGTATTAGTCGAAGTGACTTTTGCCGTGCACACATCAGCCTTTCATCTGTCCGCCACAGCTGGAGGGCTCAAAGAAAGCTTCAAATGAAGTGGTAAACACTTCCCGTTAGGTGCCATGTGAACTTTTGGGGTGCAAAACGTTGAAGATGTTACCATAAAATACATTTTGGAGTTTGGAGTTTGGAGTGGAGATTATAATGGAAGGATACTGGAAACTATATGATGGATTAGAAAGCAGCTGTCTTGCAGCTTGCCTGATTTTTTTTCTTCTTTTTTTTCAGATGTCTCTGCACTCTTTCCATACTCTATGTTACTCAAATGCATGATTTAGAATGCTCCTGGAGATCTACCTTTGTGAGTTCAGATCAACTATAATCAAACACACCTGGGACTCAAAGTCTTATGGTTTATCTGAAAATTAGGAAAAACGTATATTGAACATTGTTCTCACTCTTAAAAATAAAGGTTCTGTATTGATATCAATGATTCCATAAAGAACCTTTAACATCCATAGAACCTTCCCAATGGACAAAAGGTTCTTTAAGTCCTGGGTATACTTCGTTTTTTTAACACATACGCACAGTCGAACGCACGGCCTTGCAAAGTATACTTCACTTGACTCGTGCGTGTACACAGGCGTTCGACGCATGCACAGTTTTGAGCAATCTTTTGCCAGGAGTTACAACCCATGTAAATATATTTGTATTCTTTCATGCTAGAATTGTACAAATGAGGGTACTTTCTAACCTCTTCGCACAAACTCTCGTCTATGTAGGCCTCCATTGTCGCTGTAGCTTGCATGCGTTCCGGTCTGTTCTGTTTATGCAGGTTTTCTTTGAATCTACCTTGTGAATCGACGCTCACAGGGCATGGTTGCCACCTTGTGGGTAAACTAATTACTGCAAAAAAATTAAATGCGCAAATGCGACCTGCGCTTACAAGTACGCGTGGTTACAAAAATTCAGTGGTGCGCGTACAATACGCGCATACTCTTCTGATGACAAAATTTGCATCACGCGCACTGTACGCTGACCCTCGCGTATGCGTAAAAAGTGAAGTATACTTTGGGCTTAATACTGGAAAAAGGTTCATAGATTATTAAAATGTAGGTTCTTTTAAGTACTGTTCACAAAAAACTTATTTGGGGAACTGAAAATAGATCTTCAATGGCATTTATGTGAAAAAGAAAGGTTCCAAAAGGGTGTTTAGGAGTGTAGACAGCAATGTAATGAAATATAGAGCAAATGGTCTGTTCCTTCTAAGATTTTTCTTCTGAGGACAAAAGAAATGCTCATAATCCTCCTCTAGAAGATCTCAATGTCTCAAAGTGCACTCAGATTTGCCAAGACACCATATCAGAGATCTCAATATGGACTCTCACATTTCTCATCAAATTCTTCCAAGAGCAAATTATCAGGTTATATACACAGTTTAATAGCCCCATAAAATCATAGAAATTTCAGTAGAAGCATCAGACACAAAGTTGACACTAAATGAATTGCAAACGATAAAAGATTAGAGTCAATATTAGCATTATTGAGGTCAATATTGGAAGCAAATTAAATCAGGGCTTATTTTTTTCCCATTCAAACAATTTTTTTTTTATTTATACCAGGCAACTCACAAAAGTATTATTAGAACAGTTTGATGCCTGATTTTGGAGAGGCTTTTTTATACTATTTTAATACAACAGACAAAACAGTACTGATACTGAGGAACCACTGATACTGTCGTCTTGCAAAAACTCAGAATTCCATTCTGTAAGTTCCTGATAGAACTGTGGTGAACTGAAGAACTCCAAATGACGCCTCTTTTAATTTGAACAGTAAATCTAATGTGTAATGAATTGAAAAACCTCTGAACAATCAGATATTCTTCTGTGCATGTGTATTAGATTATAGTTAAAACAACACCACAGAAACGTTCAGGAGCAGGATTGAGCACCTGTGATTTGACTGTGTTATGATATTTTTACAATCATGAACCCAAGACCTTTGAACTCGTGCCAGCGGTGCTCGAGTTGGGCGCAGTGTGTGTACCCTGCTGAAGAGTTTAATCCCAGCACTTTCAAAGTGCCCACCCGTGCGAATAATCATTTTAACCATAAAAACCAAATCCCACTGAACTGAACATGATCAAATATATCTGCTTTTATCTTCACTGCAAAACAAGCCATTACATTCCCAACTGATAAAAAGTTATTTTTAAGTTTTTGAATGCAACTGAGTAAACAAAAATTCTACAATTTTGACAGTTCATGCATAAAAATATTAAATGTTTTAGAATAAGTAAAGCATGATTATAGTAATATTTAGTATAGTATTCTGGAATACAGTTCTGCAATAATATCTTAACAAGCTTTTCAATAAATGCACAAAGTCAAAACTCATTCTCAGACTTGTACTCTTTCTTACCTTATTCTGAGATGAAACATGACTGGACATCATAAGTAAACAAGCCACGAGCTCCACAATCTTCCACATCTCGCCGGTCTATGAAGCACTGTGTGAGGTGTGCGCTGATGCGACTACAGGACTACAGATCCATCATCATCATCATCATCCCCTCTCTCTCTCTCTCTTTCCCTCTCTCTCTTTCTCTCTCAACGCCTCCACCTACTGGACGCCCAAAATAGCACATGAATATGTTTTTTTACTCAAATTATTTGCATGTTAATAATATTAGAATGTAAATTATGATAATAAATAAATAAAAATAAAACAAAATATATGTCATAACTCATAAAGCGTGCAAATATCATACGCATTATTATTATCCGATATATTTGGTTGCATTTTCAAAGGTCTAAATTGTGAACTTTTAGACAAACTCTCTTAAAGCACAATTTTCATAGTCATTTAATTTTATTTGTCTACTTTAATAATAGGTCTACCGCAATAGGCCTAATATCCAACAATTAGCACACATGCATCACGGGAGAATTCTGTCATTTTTGTCATTTTCAGTCATGAAGATTTCCAACACATCTCAAATCATGTCGTGTTTTTGATAACAAACTGTGATGGAAACGACAATAGTGGTAATTACATTTGAAACATTTTTTACTGACTTGTTTTGCCGAGGCTAATTTCATAGCTAGCATTAAAGTTAAATTATATATATACATACATATATATACATATATATATATATATATATATATATATATATATATATATATATATATATAATTTAACTTTAATGCTAACTATGAAATTATATATATATATATATATATATATATATATATATTACTGTTCACAATTAATATTTACCTCGACATATTACGTTTCTTCACTGCCGTCTTCAAATTTAAAGGTGGGAAATAATAATAATAATAAATAGGCTAATAAAAAGTAGTTGCCGTGGTGGAAATGACGACACAACTGTGGGAATGTCGACATTTGTGTAAGGATTAATATAAATAATTTTCACGCAATAAGTATTAAAATTTTATTCTTTATATAGCCTAGATAAATAATAAAATAGTTTTAACATTTTTTTTTTAATAATTGTAAAACGTTTTTCATAGTTTAGCCTGCGATTTAACGGCAGTGAATCTTAATATTTATACTGAATACTTAGATTGATAGGTTTAACATTAAATTTATAATTTTGATTTTTTTTATGCTTTATTTATTTATTTTTTTTATTTATTAATGCAATTTACAAGAACAATAGCTACACTGAAATTATGAGAAATATTCATTAAATGGTTAGGTGAAAAAACAAAGTAATAATAAACCAATGCTAGAGCAATATAATAATACTAATAACGAAATATAGCCTATATAATATAATATAATATAATATACAAGAGGAAAAGGGCACTTTTTGAAACATCATACTTGCTTGCCTTTTTAACTTCACAATTAAAACCTTACAATAAAGTCTGAAATCATTTTAAAGTAAGAAAAATTTGGTTTGGAGTCAGACCATTTCAATTTATGAATGTGAAACTTTCAAATTGTTATGCTTTTATTTATTCCGGTCCTCTTGGTTTGATGTCAGACATTCTTCAAAACCTCAATGACAGATGTATTGATGTAAATGACCACTGGGCGGCAGCAGAGGACAGTAAAACTTTTGAGTGACAGCGAGAAGCGCGATTGGATTGACTGTTTTCTGTCCTTCCCTTATAAACTTTATTACGATTAGTGTTCAGAATGTCTAAAAACCTTACTCTAGAGTTCGTAAAGGCTGTCCTCGTTTATTATAAACAGGAAACTAAAATAGCATATCTATAACATGAACCATCTGTGAGTCTGTGACAAAACGTTTTTAGTATATTATAAAAATGCATTTTTAAACATTTGAGAGAGCTCTATCTATCTATCTAACTATCTATCCACTTGAACTGCAAATCCCAGATGGCGACACGGGGGCGTGTCGTCACGTGACCCGAGCAAGGTGTTTTCACGCTGACATGAGCGCTTGACATGAGCGCGCGGAGAGCAGAGGGCTCTCAGAGGTCAGACCTCAGAGTGCAGGCGGACCGCAGAGAGACACGCTCGCTCAGTTCATCTACAGGAGGATGGAGGTGGAGAACCGACCCAACGGATTTGACTTCTCCAAACGGGACAAATTACTGAGCAGCAGCGGTGAGTTTCTGGTGCCCATGCACAGTTATTCAGTCTCAGAAGACAATTAAGGTGTTTCAAATACAGTTCTGAATCTTATATTTAATGTATGAGGTCAAAATTCAGGCAAAGTATATAGGCTTTTGTCTCTCTAATTAACTTTCCCAGGTTTAATATAAATAACTAGTGTAATTTACTGCATTCGTTTTCAGCAATGTTAATGCAATCTGTAGTTTTACCCCTTGTAGCCTATGGAGTAAAATGTGTGTGTAATGTGATGAATGGACGTATAGAGCTGGAGTTTGGGGACAGTGAGGTCTTTTAAAGCGCTGCTGAGGAATGTTTTTTATATGCACATCCGCGAGGAATCGTAAAAGATGAACTTTTGAACTTGAGCGAATCACCCTCGAGCGCCACAAAAACACGTCAATGACAACAAACAACCAGCTGTAACATTTTTAATCAGTGGTGTTTCTGAAAACAGTGTAGGCAGAATAACAGATTATATATATATATATATATGGAAACATTTTGAAAGTAGAATATGCTGTATTTACTACTAAAGCCCATATGGTCACTTTGGTAATTGGTGGTCCTAATATCATCGGAAAGATATTGCAGTTTACAGTCCAAGGATGCCACTGCATACTCAGGATTGAGGGCACCAAATGTAACCATTTAATAATAATAATAATAATAATAAACAGTCAGTCTATTACTGATATAATTTTATTCAAGGGTTTGTGTTTGAATTAAGGCCCTGGTTATATGTATTTAAAAACAAAACAAAACAAACAAACAAAAAGTTAGTGCAGAAAGTGGATTTTTTTTTTTCTTTTTCCTGCTATGTAATTAATCAAGAGTGTCTACTCCATTAGATCCTGACCCTCTGGATAGAGCTGTATCAGATTTACTGGTAATAAGAGAGTGATTTAACATTTACTGTCTGAACGGAATGAATGATTGATGTTGGCATAAATTCAGTTAAAAGTATTTATGAATAATGTGTCACTACATTTGTGGGGTAAGTGTTAAGAAAGTTTTATACTTTGATTTTTTTTTTTTTTTTTTTTTTGCACCATGAGATATTTGTGTCCATGAGTCTTTTTTGAGTCAGGTTGATTCAGTCATATTAAATAATATTTTCTGACTTTTTAAAAATCAGTTAATTTAGATGTTACCACATGAAACATATTGACTTTGTACAGTATAAAACGTAAATTCGTTCAGTTGATGAAAAATGGCTTTATATTGGAGGTTTATAAATTTTTTTACTATTTCGTCAAACTCAAATACTACAATGTTTTGTCTTTGATAATTTGTTTCTTTATGTGAGCATTTGTTGCCCTAAGCAAGATAATTTGGAATCAAAAACTGACTTTTAAGCCATTCTTAATCACTAATATTGTAATGAAGTGTAATATTATGCTTCTTTTTATAAATCCCAAACCTTTCAAGTAATGAAAGGGATAATAAGGTTTAATAATAAGGTTAATTTTTGTAGTTGCGTCCCAAATGATGCACTATACAGTCTGTATTTATGCACTATGTACACAGCAAAATCCTGAGAGTTAAATCAACTCTGTTCAGAGTACATTTGGTCCCTCTCTAGTGTAAATAACACTGAAGCAGAGTTAAAGTTAATGAGATAATTAAGCAATTAATTAAGTGATGATTGAGCATTAGTGATGAACACCTGCTATTAACAAGAATCACTGAAGAAAAGAGAAACTACTCACACTACAAAATGTCATAGAATAGTGCATAAGTACACAAATTGGTGTCATTTGCATATTATCATCCATTCATAGTGTAAATCTTTTTTATAATATTTGTACTTGTACATGTGCAAGTGTCCACAAATGTGGGGTTTTTTTGTTTGTTTTTTTTTTGAAGAGAGAAAACCCTTCAGTCCAATATTGTTAATTTTCCAAGAAGTAAACACACATACACTCTTAAGATGACCAGCTTGTTTTTAGCAAACACAAAGGTTTCCAGGACTTCCCAGCTTTTACAGCTGCATTTCCAGCATCTGTTTGGCACAGATATGCGTAGTTACGCACACACAACTGTGAACAACACAAATGCATACAAACTGAAACTCCTTAATTCAACCCTTACATTAAGTCTAGATGATCAGCATTGCTATAGCAACACTGGATTTGTCACTGCACATACCAGAGTACAACTGTATAGTCAACAGCCTTGACCTTTCACTTCTGAGTGACCTTTCTCCTCTCACTGACCTTACAGAGCGGAAAAAGAGACGAAGAAGAAGCCAACATGTATGTGTATTATATGCAACATTTTTCACTATAGAGTTAGCAATAATTCATTTTAGTGATTTCAATAAATCAAGCTTTTATAAAGCAAAAAATGGCACAATTAGATGAAGGAGAGTTTGTGTGCGTGTGGTTCAGGTATTTTTTCACTATGTTTAGGGACAAAATGTCCTGCACAAGGATAGTAATACCAGTAATATTTTTGGTCCCCATGAGGAAGACTGCTTATAAATCATAGTAAATTAAGTTTTTTGAAGGTTTAGGGTTAGGGGACAGAATATACAGTTTGTACAGTTTAAAAATCATTATGTCTGTGGAAAGTCCCCATAAAACATGGAACTGTGTGTGTGTGTGTGTGTGTGTGTACTTGTTTTGACTATACTTGTGAGGAGTAAATGTCCACTTATATTGTGAAATACTTTCACAGCCCACAAGTGAGGACATTTGACTGGTCCTTAAAAAGCTTAAAAATCAGCCAAAAGATGTTTTTATTTAAATCTAGTGTTTCTGTGCACGTTTCTGTAATGGTATAGGTTTAGGAGTAGGGGTTGGGTTAGGTGATAGAAAATATAATTGACCTGATATAAAATCAATGGAAGTCTATGCAATGTCCTCACTAAGATTGTGTGTGTGTTTGATTTGAGATTTAGTCTTTAAGGTTGGTAGCCCTTCCCCCACAAATAAACAAACACACAAACACACATCATAAACACATAGAAGATAAACTTCCTGTCCACCCACCCACACAGGGATCATAAAACCCCCCTAGCACTAGTCATTCCATGACCTCTTGTTTTGACCCCCTTGTTGCCATAGAAACTTTGACGGACAAGTCGAACAGGTAGATTCATTCAGCCCCATGAGAGCTTTTTTTTTTAAAGTTCATTTTACAATATTATGTGCGTTTTTAAAACAGAAAACCTTTATTGCATTTTAATGGTGTTGTATCTGTTTTCTGTACATTTTAGGTTGATTTTTTTTTTTTCTTTTTATAGATAATGTAACATCTTAAAAAGATGTTCAGCGTAACATTCTTTTTCATGTAGTTCATCTCATTTTGAAACACTTTTAAAACACCAGTAATACGCAATTAAATGCAGAAATTAAAATGATTATTTTACTTATTAACTAGATTCTGTTTATCTTTTAACTAGATTTTTACATGTTGTGAAGAAAATGTGAGTAGTTGCGCCTGTACAATTGTCACTATCATGATGTTCTTTACTCTTAAAAATAAAGATTCCAAAAGGGGATTTTCGCAGAGATGCCATAGAAGAACCATGTTGGGTTCTTAAAGAACCTTTTCTTAAAAGAACCATGTTTTTTATTTTTAAAGAACATTTTAAAATCTAATGAACCTTTCAATCAAAGAATCAAAGAACCTTTTGTTCAATGGAAAGGTTCCTTGTAGTTTTTGGGCCAAGTTAAAAGTGCTTTATTCCCCTAAGTGCTTTAAGCCCTTAAGTATTCTTTAGGGGCTTTCGCACCAGAGGAACCTTTTCATAGTTCCTGTAAGTATATAACTAGGCCCTAAAACTAACTTTTTGCCACACCTGCCAGTGGCTAGTGACTTAAGAAAATTTACCAGCCATTAATATTTTTTACCAGCCATGAAACTTAGATTAATCCTTATTGAAGTTACAAAAGTTATTCAGTCAAGAGAAATGTATCTTTTGTTATTTGATTAACATTGAAAATACAGACAGCAGCATATTAGGCTGCTGTCACTTTAAGAGCTAAATATACAATATACTGTTTCACATGCGACTATAAATACTTGCCAAGACTGGCATTTTGACATAATTTTGTTTGAATATGTCTGTTCAAGTGCAAGAAGAAGTGAAAGAGAGCTCAATTCAGTATTCACACGCCGTATCTGGGTGCAGGCGTCGGATGTTTGCACACAGAAAACTTCCCACACCGTGTGCGAGTAACGAATTGAGTTCCCTTTTACGTTGAAGCTTGAATGTTTAAATTGGATAGAATTAAACTTTCGTGACGCTGCAGCACTGGCCTGTCAATTGTCCTGAGCGTCATTCACGTTTGTTTACATTCATGTTCTCACAATTTTGCGTTGTTAGAATTTATAAAAATATTACCGGCCAACTGGCAATTGACAGTGTTTCATATACTCGCCAACACCGTTTTTTACTCGCATTTGGTGCTTGAATATAACTATTGGCGGAAGTGCGCACTTTTTGGCTTTTTGGAACTGGGAATAAATTTAGTTCTAGGAATGCCTTTTGAGGGAACTAAATTGGCACCTTCAGAGTTGGGTCCAGGCACTTCTTAAAGGATGACGACGCGTCAGTTACGCTTTTTTGTAATTTGAATACGGAAAGCGTAGGATGTAGCATAAGCGTTTTGAACTGGGAGAGTTTCACACTTTCTTTGTAAGTTGAATATGGAAGGTAGTCTGGTGGAAGCTAGATATTTTACTTTATAAATATGGATATTTTTCTTACACAAACGCATCGCTTTGCTTCAGAAGGCCTTTTTTAACCCCCTGGGGCCATGTGGATTATGTTTATAATGGATGGATGCGCTTTCTTGAGCTTCAAACTCGTTGGTCCCGGTCCTGTTCATTATAAAGCTTGGATGCGTCAGGATATTTATTAATAAAACTCTGATTGTGTTCTGGCTTGATGGCTTGAGGGTGAGTAAAGCTTGGGGTCATTTTAATTTTAAAGTAAACTAATCCTTTAAGCTTTACTCTAATTAGGAAATCCAATGCAACTAGTGATATTTTGGTATCTAGATATGTCTCGGGTCAGGCTTTCAATGTTAAGGTTTTGTTGAAAACTCTAGGCCAACCCTTAAGCAATAGTAGTGAACAGCTGAATTTCTTTAATTACAGGAACTTAACCACGGAATAGTAAAAGTAAGAGCAAAAGCAATGATTATACTGTTTTCCTCATTACAAAATTTAAGATTTATGTTTTTGAATTGCATATACATTTTTCATCCATTTGAACTGTTTTAACATAAACAAACTTATAAACTTAATGTATAATGCATATTTTTAAGTCATACATAAATGAAACCGGTGCAAAACAGATACGATTTCTGTTATAGCACAAGTAAACTGAATGTGTTTTGAATACACAGTAACCAGGTTTATATATTTATCATCAATAAATCCAAAATTTGTTTAAATCTCATACATTTGAACTAAATACTGCCTGTTTCCTAAATAAATGTAATTGTTTTCACAATGAACAGATTTATGCTGCTTATAAACATTTTTAATAAATGCATTTTGAAAATATGATTGTTTAAATAAAATCAAATGGATGTAAAGAGCTAATAATAAACAAGATTTTTTGAGTGCAGAAATCTTACCTGTTTCATATGTATGATTGTCAAATATGCATCACATTATGTTTATTATTTTGTTTGTGTTAAAATGGTGTAATCCAAATGGGTTTTTATATGCAATCCAAATACAAATCATAAATTCAGGCCTAAATATTTTTGAGTGTTGATTACCATGCATAGCCATGCGCACACACACATTATGATGAGCAGAGGCGCAGGGGGTTGGCTGGGATCTCATGTCCTTGGATCTGAATGATGAAGCCCTGGAAAATGGAAAATAAATGGGTATTCAGGTTACATATCACTACTACATCTGTACACCTCCCCTCCTGATCCCTCTTTCTTTCCATCAGCCAAGTGGAACAGAAGACATCTGGGCAGCCTCATCCTTTTCTTCTGAAGGCTGGGGGTGGGGTGTTGGTATGTGTGTTTGTGTGTGTGTGTGTGTGTGTGTGTGTGTGTGTGCATATGTCTCTATACCTGTATATTGCTGCCTGTGACTGTGTGTGTGTGGTCCTGGTAAACCCTACATTATGGGGACAAAATGTCCCTACAAAGATGGCAATATCTGTAATCCTTGCCCTTGTGGGCAATTATTTAGTCCCCATGAGGGAAACAGCTTATACATCATAAGTCATGTTTTGTTTGTTTGTTTGTTTGTTTGTTTTTTGGGGGGGGGGGGAGTAAAAGTGTAGAAAGTTTTCTGTGATGGGGAGGGTTAGGGGACAGAATATACACTTTGTACAGTATAAAAATCATGTCTATGGAAAGTCCCCATAAAACATGGAAACCCATTGTGTGTTTGTGTGTGTGCGCACATTTGTCCTACATGCATACAGATGGTGCAGTGCAGTTCTTAACTTACAGTCTTTTCAATTGCTTCTCCTGAACTTTAATTTATGATGTAAATTGGTAGTGATTTATCAGCCTGGTCAACTGAGCCAGTATTTGTTTTTTGAGACAATCTGCATCCGCTTAGTTAAAGCCATATAAATTATATGTATATAAAAACCTTTATTGATATTAATTTCAGTATATCTGCTATATTACTAATAAAAAAGTGTCCTTTGCTATCATTAAATTGACAATTAAATTGTAAATAAAATACATTTATTGATATTAATATTCATATAATTATTAGCAATTATAAAAATTTTCCATTTGCTATCATAGAATTGTCGTTTAAATTGTATGTACAATACATGTTTATTGATAATATAGATATTTTTATTTGTTATAAAACATCTACTATAATTAAATTGTCATTTAAATTGTGAATAAAATAAACGTTAATTCATGTTAATATTACGATATTATTTATAAAAACATTTTCATTTGCTATCATCGAATTGTCTTTTATATTTTATATAAAATACACATTTATTGATATTAACTTCAGTAACTATTATTTATTAAAATATTTTCGGTTATAAACATATATTTATTGATATTAATATCAGTATATTTATTATTTATAAAAAATCTTTATTTTCCATTATTAAAATCATGTCAATAAAATGTCATTTTCTCAATATGTATTTAGTGACAAAAAGTATTTGCAAATTTTTAAGTTACACCAAAATATATGAATTTAATTGCATTAAATTTAAATGATATTTTATAAATATTTTTATTTCTTATATTATATTTAGATTTATTATTTTGAATAAAAACATTTCACAAAAAGCTTTTAATAATAAAACAATAGATATACTGATATTAATATTATAATGTATAATTTCTGGTTGTCAAACTTTAGTGGAACATGCAAATACGACTTGTTTTGATTATTCAGACATTTTTAATTATGGCTGAAGCATCCAAGTGCTTTTTGGAGCCACTGCATGTTTATAAATAACTGAAAAAACATTTTTGGTGAACCAGTATTAGTGGCACTATGAACAGAACCAACCCTGAATACCTTAACCTGTTTAACATGGCCTAGTATCTAAATACTGTAGCTTATTGACCCGATGGAGTGAGAAAATGTGTGTGGCACAGAGGGCAGACGGTGCCTTATTTGCTACTGTAGCTCAATACCAACGGCATACAGCCAACATAGATATTAGATTATCTTCAAGGATCCTGTGGTTGGTGGAGTGCGTGTGTGTTCTGGTCCACCATATGCCGTGGATTGCTGGAGTGTGTGTGAGATGCCCTGCGTGTGGCAGATCAAAAATCTGCAGCTGCCAGCGAGCCGAAGATATCACACTCATACACACACACACGTGGCGGTTTCTGTAGAGGTCACGGAGGTCGTGCCCTGAGGGACAGAAGTGAGAGGACTGGGCAGATGGGTGTGTGTGTGTGTGTGTATGAGAGAAAGATAGATAGAGAAAGTGTTGTTTTAGGAATGAGAAGAGGCTTTGTTTTAAAGTTGTCTTGATGTTCTGTATGGTAAGATGAACTACTGTGCAATGTTTAAGTGAGTCCATCATAAGAACATTCATTACAGCATGAAAAAGATGATGATAATGGATGAAATTCCTGCAAACACGATAGTTTAATGAAAATTCTGTCATTATTTAATCGCATCACTAAGTGATAAAGTCAATTTACCCTTTATGCCGGGTTCAGACTACACAATATTTTTTTCTGTTACGATGCATTTTGACTTCTAAATTCTTGTCATGGACAAGAAATGTCCTGGCCAGTGTTGGGAAAAATTACTTTTAAGAGTAATGCATCACAATATTGCGTTACTCCTTAAAAAAGTAACTAATTGCGTTACTTAGTTACTTTTTATGAAAAGTAATGCGTTACATTACTTTTGCGTTACATTTTCTCATCTGGGACAGGCTTGCTTGTTTGTTTTTTAATAACATCAATAAAAGTTTGGCTAATGTGATGGCCCTTTCACAACAAAAGTGAAATGAATAGGCTGAAGGAAATGCATATTTACGCCTGTACAGTAGAGGGCACAGCTCAAACAAACCATTCAGCTATGTTGCTATTCTGGATTAAAGAAGAATAGGATACAGGAGAAGGAAGGTCTTATTTTACTCTTATTTCTAAATCTAATCTAAAGTAATTTTTGCTTATTACTATGGCTGAATTGGTTCATTGAATGACAGCAGCAAAGACATTGGTTAATAAAGTGAGATTAAGTACATAAAGTATATTTGTGTAATTTAATATATTTAATTATTACAGGTTTGCATAAAATTATAATTATAATTATATTAATTATAAAAAATTGCAGTTTTTATTCATTTTGAGGAATGCTGAATGTTTTTGTGCAAGTGAGATGAGTAAATACATGTTCACATTTAGTCTAGAACTACAATATCATCTTTACACAGCGCACACAACACTTCTGCACTTTATTTCTCTCAACATGGGGACAGGAGAGCTGTAAGTCAATAAATGTGAAAACAAAGTAACTTGTGTTACTTATTTGAAAAAGTAACTTAGATATTTTGTTGTAAAATGAAAAAGTAATGCATTACTTTACTAGTTACTTGAAAAAAGTAATCTGATTACGTAACTCAATGCGTTACCCCCAACACTGGTCCTGACCAATCATCGCTTGTCGTCTTTAACGACATGCATGATGTCCTTGAGTAGGCGGAACTAGCGACTGACTTCCGGAAACAAGAGCGTAAACAAACAATAGCTAACGAAGCGGCGTGTTAGCTTAATGCTAATTCCAGTTCTCAACGGGTTGCTGAAGCGCCTTTGCTAAGGTTTGCCAGCATTTATCTGTTTTCACTCTGTCATGGTAGTCCTTTGAGGAAACATCATAAAGGCAGAAGTAATGTTGACATATCTCCATAAACCTTTCCTCCATTGCATAATTCCTCCTAGCAGCACCAATAACATTTTCTCTCTTTCATTTCGCCATGTTTGAAAGCTGTATGTGGAAGAGCTTTTGTGCTCCTATTGGTCAACGTTACAGATGTGGCGGAACCCATTGTGGAGGACCCGAAAAAAATTAAACACAGTCTTTCTTAAATTAAAAATCTAAAAATAAAATCTGATTCAAAATATTAATAAATACTGAAATGATATATATATATATATATATGTATGTAATACTAAACTAACACTGAATACAACATATAAAATAAGAAACAATTTATATAAAGCCGAAAGTTTACTTCACTTTTTACGCATACGTGAGGGTCAGCCTGTGACGTGAATTTCGGCATCAGAAGAGTACGCGCATTTATTTTTTTTGCAGTTATTATTTTATCCACAAGATGGCAACCGTGCCCTGTGGGCGTCGATTCACACGGTAGTCAAAGAAAACCTGCATAAACAGAACAGACCAGAACGCATGCAAGCTACAGCGACAAGCGAGCGAGAGATTGTGTGAAGTGGTTAGAAAGAACCCTCATTTGTACAACTCTAGCATGAAAGAATACAAATATATTTACATGGCTTGTAATTCGTGATGAGAGATTGCTCAAAACTGCGCATACTTCGAACGCCTGTGTACGCGTATGAGTCAAGTGAAGTATACTTTGCAAGGCTGTGCGTTCGACTGTGTGTAAAAGAACGAAGTATACCCAGGGCTTAACAGTCAAATTAATGACTTGCATTTAGCTCATTAACATATTCTTTAAATAGAATCTCTTTTTAAAGAAACTTTGTAATTCTGCTGTATAAATACCATCTTCCTAATGTCCTCTTTTCTCTTCCCCTCATATTCTCTCACTCTTTCCCTCATCTGCAGGTTTTTATGAAGAGAACTCCCTCCAGGATGACACAGGTAAGGAAACGCCGAATGATCTCCATGCTGCCACCTACTGGCTATATTGCACACTCATTTCTGTGCTTTGTATCTCAAACACTTTCATACGGAGCCTCGCACATGACATTCAAGAAAAAAAATTACTAATTTGTTCTCTTGATTTACTATTTTGTGGAACTAAATAGTAAATTGTCCACACGTTTTAGTAAATCGAGGGAATGAAATAGTAAATTTTGCGCAAGTTTTAGTGAATCGAGGGAATGAAATAGTAAATCGTGTGCACAATTTAGTAAATCGAGGGAACGAATTAGTAAAAAAAATTTCTTGCATGTCATGTGTGGGGCTCCGTATTTCGTTCTATCGATTTATAAACCATGTGCCTGATTTATAAATGGAGGGAACGAAATAGTAAATTGTGCACACGTTTTAGTAAATCGAGGGAATAAAATAGTAAATTTTGCGCACATTTTAGTAAATCAAGGGAATGAAATGGTAAATTTTGTGCACGTTTTAGTAAATCAAGGGAATGAAATAGTAAATTTTGCGCATGTTTTAGTAAATCGAGGGAATGAAATAGTAAATCGTGCGCACAATTTAGTAAATCGAGGGAATGAATTAGTCAATTTTTTTTCTTGCATGTCATGTGTGGGGCTCCGTATTTCGTTCCATCGATTTATAAATCATGTGCATGATTTATAAATGGAGGGAACGAAATAGTAAATCGTGCGCACAGTTTAGTAAATCGAGGGAATGAAATAGTAAATTTTGCGCACGTTTTAGTAAATCGAGGGAATGAATTAGTAAGTCGTGCACAAGATTTAGCCTACTATTTTTTTTTCCTGCATGTCATGTCCGGGGCTCCGTACTTTCAGACAGAATAGTTCTCCAAAGCTGTGGTGAAAGTGCACATTGTAGGGGTCAGAATTAGTTCAGGAGCTTCTGATCTTATGTTGCCAACAAGTCTTTCTGTGATGCATGCTGTTGTAAAGCTGCACAAGTCAGGGTCGAACACTGTTAGAGAAAGCAGTTGATTTATGTGAGAAACCAATTAAGCTGTAAAGCGTCAGAAGAACACACACACACACACACACACACTGGTGACATCACCTTCACTCCCTGTGACTGTGGAGTCAAAGTTAGGTCAGCAATCAGACACAATATGTAAACAAGCAGGAATTGTAAGGCTCTGATTGGCCAAAAGTATTTTGGTGATTGGGATTTTTTTAAAATTTTACAGTATTATAATATTTAATATCATATTGAATGTAATGTTTTTAATGTTGTAATTTTACACAACAGTCAATTATACAATTTAGTGTCGTATTAACATTTTTGACCGCTGAATGCTGTGGATCAATCAGAATCAAGTATTCTAGTCAAGTCAAAACACATTTATTTATATAGCACTTAATACAATAAAGATTGTTTCAATGCAGCTTCACATTAATAAAAAAATGAACATAACAGTATTAATTTTGTAAAATTCTTCAATTATGAAACATTCAGCTGTGAAGAAGATAAAACAGAAGATAATAGTGTCATTATTCAGCTCAGCGTTGTTTCCATTCAGAGCTGTTTAATAAAAACCAAAAGTGCAGCACTGCTTACCTTACGTTTTATACCATTCTGTGCTTATTCAGTGAAGGTTTGAGAGGTTTTTGCTGTTTTCTCAGATAATTTGACATCTGTATGTCACTGTTTTGTCCGCAAAGGTCTGTCAGTACATATTTTGGTCTGAAATGTTGTTCCAGTGTTCCTACTGCAGTTTGCACTCATTGGTCAGTGAGTCGTTCGCAAGTTAAACCCAACGACATCAATGAATGTATATCGCAGCCGTAATAATGAGGAAAGCGCCGGTCAGTTTGCTAGAAGAGAGTGTTGACATGTGTAGTATGTGGTAATCTCAGGGCACAGCCAACGGTCGATGGTTTCTTATGCATCCAAACTCACCGACAGCGTTGAATGTTCCCAGAATGTACCAGGTGTGTATTTGCATGCCCATAACTCAATGTTACATATGCTGAATCTTATCTAGATTTGCCATTTTGATTAAACAAGATTGTATTTGCTGAAAAAATTGTCAGTAAAGGTCCAAAAAACTTACACCCCTGCAGTCAATAATTTTGTCCCTTAAAACTCATCTTTGATAATCAAAATGACATATTTAGTTTGCCATCTCAGAGTCAGACAGCTGCCTTCAGCATCCTTAGAAACACTTGGAGAAAGGCATAGTTCATCATAATATACATCATAGACATAATTCACCCGCTATATTGCTATATGTACCCAATTTTTCCTGTCCCCTCTTAAGTGTTTTTGTGCTCACTGTGGACAAGCCCCACCCCCACGTTGATGGGATTGGTTACATGTTTGTGACAGCAGAAAACATGCGGTTTCAAAGACTCTCTTTGGTTCAATGCAGATTTAAGGAGAAAATACTCAGCAATTGTTTTGACTGATGAATTTGCACATGGTTTGTCTTAAAGCATATTAAAAACACCACACAGACATATAAACAACATACTTGATTTTCACCACAGGTGGGGTCTTTAAGAGTGAAGTAATAACATATGTAATAGTTGCTAAAAAATAGGTTAAAATATTTTAATTTAATATGAAGAAAAGCATCAAACAGGCAGTGTTAGAACACAATGAGAGATTGTGTAATATATGCTGATTCTTTTAGCATATAATTATTATTATATTGTATGCTGAGAGAACGCATATGCTATTATTTAGAGAAAAAGTTTATGGCTACAATCATTTGCTATTGTATGATGGTCTTTAGTGGTATTCATTCTTATTAAAAATGCAAAAGCGAATGCAAATGCAAAATACTGTGATATTGCAGTGTTTTTATATGTTCCATGATATTCCTTGAAGTAACCTTTTACCATGGTATAAGGATTTGATAACAATTCAGTACCATGGTATGTATAAAAGTACCACGGTATTACAACCTTTTTTGATTATGTACCATAGCATTCATTGAAATACTGTGGAATACAGTTAAATTCAAAATAGTCAAACTTCGAAGTTTGAATATCATGGTACATGGATATGATAATCATTCAGTACCTATATAGAAAAGTGTCATATAATGTTTTCTTCTAATATAATAATTGGATTATAAATAGCATTGCAGTCATTTGCATATGCAGTCATTTACATATGCAAAATGGATCTATGTAGAACTGGGTCAGTGTCACAATGGATAAAGCTGAAGCAGCTGAATCAGACAAAAGAGCAACTCACTATAGAGAGTGATGGAGAAAGCTACACATATATGAAAAGAGAAAGAATAAGACAATCTTACCTTGATATAGTTACCTTGACTCTCCTGTCAAGTTGAGATTGAATGATAACTGGCTTTCATTTCTCATGCTCTCATAAAGAAGCTACCATGGTAAACAAACATGCACATTCACTGCTGGATGAGTCACTACAGAGCTCATTGTGAGTTCGTCGTATTTCAGATGAACTATATATGACCCAAATGATGTGCTGCTACGATTTTGGCCATGTGCATTGAGTGATGGATTCTGATTGGCTGAGATTCCTGATGCTCTAAATTGGAGCTCTCTGGTTGGCTGAGGCTGAGTTCATTTGCGTAGACAGAAAGACAAACTAAAGACAACAGAAAGAGAGAGATGTTGGGGGGCGGGAGACTCTTGGGAATTTTTGATGAAAGATATAATGATCAAAGAGGATAGAGGAGATGTGGTAGATGGATAAATTTTGCCATCGGGCAGTTATCTTATGGTTAAAGCATGCAGTTTGTTACGCTCTGCCATTAGCTGAGAGCAGATACTCACACCTGTCTAATACCTACAAAACATTCTCTGACATTTTGAGTGTGTGTTTGTTTGTCAGGTTTTGTTTTCTATGTTGCATTGACATTTTTGCCGTAATCATTCTGAACACTCTCGGGGTGCATTTCCCACAACCCTCTTTGCCTATGGTGACTCTCTTGCACAACTAGGTCAACACACTATGTAGGAACACATGTACTAACCAGGCATATCTAAAACCCCATATAATAGGAATGGGGCTTACAGACCAATGATCTAGTTGCTGGATCAGGTTCTTCTGCAGGTTTAAATCTCTCCATCAGAGAGAGGACTGATAAGTAAAGTCCACGTCTTTGTGACAATAAAATTTACAACAAACATATTCTGTAGTGTAAGTCTTTAGCAGTCATACTGTTGTGAAAAAGAAGTACACTTTAGCATACTTTTATAAAAGAGTACTTACTAACATAAATAATATGCTTTAAAAGAATATACTTGAGTGAGAACTGAATATAATGTTTTTGCACACTTAATTGCATGTTATTTACAATTCATTAGCTTAAATGAAAATGTACTATAGTTTAAATTCATATTAAATGCTGTTAGTTTTAACTTAAGAATGCATTTTTAACCCACTTAAGTAAGACTTAAAGGTGCAATATGTAAGATTTTTGCAGTAAAATATCCAAAAACCACTAGGCCAGTGTTATATATTTTCTTTACTTGAGTACTTACAATATGCCAAATGTTTGCAACTATTTGTAAATCATAAGAAAATTGCAATTTTAACCAAGGCTCCAGGACGTGTGAGGAGTCGCCTGTCAATTGCGTCATACCCGCGTTACCCTCGGTTTCCGATTTTATTTTGTAGAAACCATGGAAACACCAAAGACGCTTTAATATTTACATGTTTTAATAGGCAAGGAAACAACTGTTTGGTTACGTTTATAGACAGAAAACTAATTGTTGTTATATAGCTCAACACGTTTAGTCTTATTGTTTAAATCTAATTTTCTTGATTTTTTGCGAGTACCATGCTTTACCACGCCTCAGAGAAAAACACTATTTGTGAAGTAGCTAACATAGCATAATCAGATGCAGCTTTATTTTTAGTAACAGTAATACAGAATTTTCTCCATCATACAATACATTTTAATGCCATTTATCAGCACAAGCCATCCAGCATTTAATATGATATTCTAAAATCGATCTATCTTACTGCAGTGTGCAACAGTGTCTCATAGCAGCCACCGAGCGAACGCATGTAATGTTATAACATTATTTTCAACACACTGAAATGTATCTAATATGATAAACAGAGCTGTGTTACCTCATACTCATGACCGGAAAAGCGGAAGCAGCGCCGGTGACTGTGGCATAATAAAAGTTTTGCTGCTCGTGAGGCGTGTGTTGCGCAATCGCTCCAGCGGCCTCGTTTAGCTCCCACAACACTCAGTCCTGCTCTGCTTCATACTACAATAACGTTAATAATCGCATCCATGAACTCTTCCCGAGTCCTATTGCTTCCACCGGCTGTGATGTGAAGACCACATGTCCCAAGATTCCGCGCTCAAACTTGCCGTCATCAAGCTAGTCCTTTGTTTTGAATAGGCCTCTAGCAACCTCTAGCGGACAGAAAATGTTACATATTGCACCTTTAAGTACATCTTTATATGTAATTTCATAATTCTAATGTCTTTGAAATATGGTTACTGACAAGCATTTATGTTAAAGTAAAAATACTTTAATGTCATTTCTTTTGATACTTTTGTCGTGTATTTAAATATTCTAATTACACATTTGTAATAATGAAGTTCCAATTTAGTACATTTAAAATATATTAACTTTAAATGTAATACCAAATAACACACTGATTACAGTTAAAATTCAAGTATTTTGCATGTGCTTTAGTATGTTAGTCAACACATTAAAATAAGTGTATTTTTAAAGCATGACAAGATTGTTAAAACAATGCACTTTAAAGTAAAACTTTTATTTGACATTATAACTGCACTTTTTAAAAGTGTACTTAAGTATGTTAGGAAACAGTCATGAACATGTCTACTCTTATTAAGTAGACTTAAGTGGCTTTTTATTTTATTAATATTATATTATTTATCACCAACAAGTACACTTTGTTTTTCAAAATATACTATTATGATTGAAAGTACACTACAAGTGCACATTCAATACAATTAAGTGGACTTTTTTTTTCACAAGGGTAAATATAATGTGTGTTTTGTGTTGTTTTAGCTGTAAAAAGTACTTTTTAGCACTAAAGGTTTAGCATGTGCAACGGTTAGCTTGTGGTTTAGCCAACCATTTGTCTATATTTAATCCTCCACATCATCATCTTCAGAACCTTCAATCTACATACTTAAAGACTACGTTTAAAATCATGATAACATAAAATAACAGCTGATCTCCTTGTCATTTTTTAGCTTTTACATTCATCTTTTACCAGTTTAAAGATTAATCCTCATTTATTTTTATTTAATTTGACATTATCTTTTTGATGAAGCCCATTTTATTTTAACAATTTACTCTAAAGCCATTACTTCCATATTTTAAGTGGTTTGGTGTATGTGTGAGCGATATAAATAAGCTAAAGTGCTAGAAAGAGATAACAAGACACAGAAGGCTTCTGATTTCCATTGCTTCTGAATGTAGGAGGCAGTAATACACACTGACAGATCTAGAACAACATGAGCGGGGATATGGAGAGAGATGGAGTGAGAATGACACAGGGATGTTGGGAAATCAAGGGATTTGTTGCTCCTGCTGTTTCCTCTGGTGCTGTGAAGTGAACTATATGAGCCAACATCATCATCACACGCTGACTGTGAAATGGCTGTTCCTTCTGATCAGCAGAATCAAAGGCTTGTTCAGAGTTCTAGCTTACTGAATACTGTATGAAGGATGCACTGTGTACTAACTACTGTGTTTTTAAATGGCTTGTAAAACAGTACGCATTATGCAATGATAAGCATTTTAAAGTGCCCTTTTTATGCTGATACTGATACTAGATAGAAAGTTTAAACATCACCTTTTATAACATTACAAATGTCACTTTTGATCAATTTAATGCAAATTAATCTCCGGATCAAAACATACTGTGGGCGAAGAAGCAGAGACAAGCGATAGAAGTATTGCTTATGCACATGTAAAATAACACGATCATCAAACATTAAACAGCATTTAAATCAAAACTGCCTAATGTTACCAAATGAAATGTCAAATTCATGACAGAGGCTCTGTTCTTTCTTGTGATATATTGTATATTTAGATATTCATAAAACAAAATATTCAGGGGGCCATTAAAGTTTTGTGAAAATGATCAAAAATGCTGGAGCTGGCTGCAAAAAAAAAAAAAAATGCTGGCAGGGAAAGAATTTATTTCTTTTAAAAATGGTAGTGAGATGACCAATAAAATAACTTTTAGATGCTTCTTGAGTTCAAATCAGGCTAAAAGCTCTATTTTTCAGGTCAGCCTATTGTATACATGTGTGTTTTAGAGTAAGGATTGTCGTAAAAAGATCGTCAATGCTTTTACCAATATGCAGATTGACTCAATTAATTAAAAAGCAAAATTTCCTGTCATAAAGCTGTCATGTTAAGTGTTCTCAACTGTGTTTTTTTATTATTATTATTATTTCAGGGCCAATGTTGTACATTTGACATCAAGTGACCATCCAACACAGTAAAATTAAAAAAAGAACGATACAAATAATTCCATAAAAACAAACACAAAATGTATTAAAATGCATGTAAAATCAGATCCAGCTGCATGCAAAATTACTTGAATAACAAATCATTTTGCATTTGTGTTCTCAAAAGTACAGACTTCGATACCAAGTCGGTACTGAAATTTAAAAAATGTGACGCTTTGAGCGCTGTCGAGCGGATTCGTAAACACCTCTGATTGGCCTTTGTGTTCACGCATTCAACAGATACGTCTGTGATTGGCTACAATGATCAATGCACAGGAGCATTCCCGTGTGTATCTGTGTAAGCGCTCAGTGAAGAGCGTCTATTTACAACACGTTTTTGAAGCTTTGATCATTGTAGCCAATCACAGACATATCTGATGAGCGCGTGAACACAAAGGCCAATCAGAGGTGTTTACGAATCCACTCAACAGCGCTCAAAGCGTCACATTTTTAAAATTTCAGTACTGAATTCAGTACTTTTAACAACACTAATTTGCATTTATCACTTTTTTTTCCCGCCCTGCTATCTGTCAGAGTCTGAACAGACCTAAGATCAATTTCTGGGTTGCGACCGATCAATTGAGAACCACTTTTTTTACAAGTGGCCTGTTACTTCCTTATTGTATCTCTGTCAGAATGTGATGGGATCAGATTGGATGCATGATGATTATGCCGGTGTGTATATTTTTAAAATCCTTTTATTGCTTTTATTTAGACATTGGGCTCATTAGAGTGAGTGGATGTGTGTGTGTGTGTGTGTGTGTGTGTGTGTGTGTGTACGTGTGTGTACGTGTGTGTGTGTGTGTGTTTTTGTGATTGAGGACACAAATTTGTATAATGATGGGTATTACACTGGTATTATGACGTAAACATGAAATATGAGGACATTTCATGAGTCCTCATATTTAAAATAGCTTTAAAAACATACTAAACAATGTTTTATTAAAAATGTAAAAATGCAGAATGTTTTCTGTGATGGGTAGGTTTAGGGGTAGGGGTAGTGTAGGGGGATAGAATGTACAGTTTGTACAGTATAAAAACCATTACGCTTATGGAATGTCCTCACTTTGATAGCAAAACAAACCTGTGTGTGTGTACGTGTATGTCACCCTGTTCAATTTAAAAAAAAAATGTGTGTTCCATAGTTCCGGTTTGCTATAAAGTTTGACCTGTGTTTGACCCAATCCTCAACAATACTGTGCCCTTACAACACACAACCTTCCTGAGGGTTGTAAAATGGCTCTAGAGTTCAGGGTTAGGTTGAGTGCTTTCCGTACCGTTTACGACTTTCAGGCTTTTAGAAGACCTCTCTGTGACCCCTGCGCTCACCTGCTCCCTCTACAGTTCACCAGCACTTCTGAGAAATGAAGATGGCTGTCAATTTCTGTGAATCAGTTCTTCACAGATTCATTTAAATAATCATCTCAATGTGTTCCCGCATGGAATTTTACATATTCTTTTGTTTGAATATCAGTCCAGCTGTTATACTGTGTGATATTGTTTAAATATAGATTGCATCAAATATTGCATTCAGTTGTCTTTCTTTCTATGTTTCCCATCCCCCTTCCTCCCGGCTCGCTGTCTCTTCGGTTTGTAGTAAAATCTGGGTCACGCCGCATGATGCTGTAAGTCATTTCAAACACACAGTGAGACTGCCAAAGATTCCTGGCATACGTGTGTGTGCCGGCCGATGCATTTGCGTAATCCTGCTCTCTATTGCTCTGAGATTTAGATAAGAACTTTTAGAACTTTTTTAAAATTTCTAAGTTTAAGATTTAGCTCAATAAACTCCGATTAACCTACTATCAGACATCACAGAGATATCTGCATTCTTATCATTCTTCCTGTTCTTAATGTCAACTGAAATAGTTGTTTATTTTGCCAGATTATATTTGCACATATATTTATATCCCTTTTATAGATACTTAGTGCTCAGGCAATATGTGTTTTAAATGCTGATATATATGACAAAAATATAAATTTTCTATGAATTTATACCTATTTATTTTATGTTTTATTTTATTTGATTAATTTTATATTAATTTCATATTTCATTTTAAAATGTATTAAAGTAAAATTCAGCATTTTATAATTTTTATATATTTTATATTTCATCATGACATTTATCTTATTTATTATTAATAAATGTATTATTTTAATAAAATATTAGAATAAAGTAGAAATAATTATAATTATAATTATTTATTATTTTATTTTAATAATGTATTAAAACAACAACAAAATAATTTATTTTATTAATTTAATATATTTTTAACTTTAATTTTAAAAATAACAAAAATATTTTATTACATTTTATTTTATTATATTTTAATAATTGGATCAAAATAACATTGAATAATTTATTTTATTAATTTAATATATTTTTAATTTTTACATTTTTATATTTTATTTTAATAATGTAATGAAATAACATGGACTTATATTATTTATTACTTTAATGTATTTTATTTTTTACATTTTACATTTTATTTTAATTTTATTATTTTTAATTTTAATAATATATTAAAATAAAATGCAATTATATAATTTATTACTTTTGTGTATTTTATTTTATTTAAATGTGTTTTACATTTTTAAATTTTATTTTATTATTACTGTATTTTTAATTTTATTTTGAAATGTTTAGATTTTAATTAAGATATTATTTGGTAGATTGTTCATGATTTCCTATACATCTGGTCCCCACAAAGATGGCAAAAACCTCATACATACACAGTTACCTACACCTGGCCATCCAAATGAGGACATACCATAGACTTTTATTGTTTTCATACATAGCTGATACTAATTACTATGGACTTCCCTGAATATTGAAAAATGAAGAATAGGGAACAGTGTATAGGGAAAAATGAAGAACAGGGGACAGCACAAATGAGAAAATGAGGCTTCTCACTTTAATTTGCATGTAATTAAATGACATTTTATTTTATTTTATGATAATGTCTTTCTTTCTTTCCCTGTAGAGGACGGGGGTGAGCGCTGGTGTCTGATCTGTGGTGACCGGGCATCCGGACTGCACTATGGCATCATTTCCTGTGAGGGGTGTAAGGGCTTCTTCAAACGCAGTATTTGCAACAAGCGCATCTACCGTTGCAACAGGGACAAGAACTGCCAGATGTCCCGCAAGCAACGCAACCGCTGTCAGTACTGCAGACTGCAGAAATGCCTTCAGATGGGAATGAACCGCAAGGGTGAGCGAAACACGGTCACACACAAACACACGCAAGTGATGATGATTTAAACCAGCAGATTTCGTCCTGATTAAATCCAATATGCTTACATACATGGGCATGTTAGCATACAAACCTGTGCTTAAGAAATGCAGTGAGAAACCTGTTTACATCAAGGTTATTACTATTGAAATGAAAATTACATTTAAAAATAAAACATTAATTATCTGAAATACACTTTACAGTAAGGTTCCATTTGTCAGCATTAATTAACCACATTAGTTCACATGAACTAGCAATAAAAAATAATTCTTAATAATTTATTAATCTTAGTTAATGTTAATTTCAACATTTAATAATACTTTATTAAAATAAAACAGTTGTATCAGTTAATATTGTTTAATGGACCTAAGCTAATATTAACTAACAATGAACTGTTGTAAATTTATGAACTAATGTTTACAAAGATTAATAAATACTGTAACAAATGTATTTCTCACTATTTCTCACTAGTTTTAGTTAATGCATTAACTAATGTTAACTAATGGCACCTTATTGTAAAGTGCCACCAAATAAAAACATATAAAAACATATGAAATAATTGGAAAAACTGAATAAATAACTATTATTGAACTACATAAACATCCTTTAATCTTTTTCTTTGCCCTTGTTTTTTCTTTTTTCTCTTTTTTTCTTATTTTTTTCCTGTGGTTTTTTGCATTTCCTCTCTCCTTTTTACGCGTATCCATTCAGAATTACAATTTCACCCTAATTATGCAACATCTTTTGTATAAACACAAAAACAAAATGTTCAAGGGTTTATGCATTTACCTCTTAACTCTGTCCCTCTCGTCTGTTCTTTGATGCTACTTCATTAGAGGCAAATATCTGATCTTTCCACTATGTAAATTAGGTGATATAGATCAGGGTTTGATTAGCCATGCCTGAAGAAGAAAAAAAAACCTCATAGAAATCAGATTATAGATCTAGGTTGCACCGCAGCATGTATAATCATGAGAGGTGCTCAGATGGTGCTGATAACAAATTTCTTGATCCAGAGCATGCTGTCCCTCTCTGTCTGATACTTAGGGCAAAACTCTCTTACACATATACATAATTTACAATTTCTACACTTTAGCCTAGGGCACACACTGTTGATTGTACTTGCCTGCGGTGTGCAACAGAGGGGGCTGTTGGTCTTCATTGCTCTACTATCCACCAACTTCATCCTGGCGATGTTTGATTTGCAATACTAACAACTTACTTACTGCATACTGCACAGTATATACTGTATAATGCAGACAGTTTAAGTGCATCGACGTGGTTAATTTTTTTTTTTTAATTAAATTTTGTGCAACAGTGTCTTACATTTTTGAAGTCCCATCGAGTATGTAAAAAATCGTGGTTGATATTGCCAGTTCATTTGTCAAACTGAAAATAAAATGACACACTGAGTGCATTAAATTGTGGGATATAATATTTTTTGAGCTGTGTGCTCTGTTATTGTGCACATTTTGGTAAATAATATTAAATCATCCAGCATTTAGTGCAAAAATACTATGCACAGTATATATACTGAAAACTACAGAAATAGTATTTGTAAAATGGTGGTATGCTATTCCTAACATATCTTATTTATCTCACTTTAAGCAATCAGAGAGGATGGGATGCCAGGAGGGAGGAATAAAATGATTGGACCTGTTCAGGTAAGACAACTGTGTGTGTGTGTGTGTGTGTGTGTGTGTGTGTGTTTACATAGCTATCGTTAGGGTACAAATTTGTCCCCAGAAATGAGCTAAATCTGAACCAAGAAGACGAACCAATGAATATCACACAAGAAGCAACGTGCAGTATTCACTACAGAAAGTAAAAGTAAAAAGTGACAGAGCTGTCTGACGCTGCATTAAAGTTGCAATGTGTAAAATTTGGGAGGATCTATTGACAGAAATGCAATATAATATACATAACTATGTTTTCAGTTGTACATAAAGACCTTACATAATGAACTGTTATGTTTTATTACCTTAGAATGAGCCATTTCTATCTCATTCACCGCGGGTCCCCCTCCATGTCAATTCGCCATTATGTGCCGCCATGTTTCTACAGCAGCCCTAAATGGACAAACACTCTACAAACACTCTACAGAGAGCGCATTCTCTCAAAGACGACGAGAGACGAATTTCAACATAATATGCTGATAACGGCATAATATAACTGTCTTAATTTATTCCATTATTTCTCCTGTGGCCTGTACATATAGTGTAACAAATGAGAAGAATAGTATTTCATGTTAAACAGGTTGTTTTTTAAAGTCGATGCTTGAAGTAAAGCTTTTCTTAAAGGTGCAATATGTAAGATTTTTGCAGTAAAATATCCAAAAACCACTAGGCCAGTGTTATATATTTTGTTCACTTGAGTACTTAAAATATCCCAAATGTTTCCTACTATTTGTAAATCGTGAGAAAATTGCAATTTTAACCAAGGCTCCGGGACGTGTGAGGAGTCGCCTGTCAATTGCGTCATACCCGCGTTACCCTTGATTTCCGATTTTATTTTGTAGAAACCATGGAAACACCAAAGACGCTTTAATATTTACATGTTTTAATAGACAAGGGAACAACTGTTTGGTTACGTTTATAGACAGAAAACTATTGTTATATAGCTCAACACGTTTAGTCTTATTGTTTAAATCAAATTTTCTTGATTTTTTTGCGAGTACCATGCTTTATCATGCCTCAGAGAAAAACACTATTCTGTGAAGTAGCTAACATAGCATAATCAGATGCAGCTTTATTTTTAGTAACAGTAATACAGAATTTTCTCTGTCATACAATATGTTTTAAAATTAATTGCATGCCATTTATCAACACAAGCCATCCAGCATTTAATATGATATTCTAAAATCGATCTATCTTACTGCAGTGTGCAACAAGTGTCTCTCAGCAGCCGCCGAGCGAACGCACAGAGTAATGTTATGACATCATTTTCAACACACTCAAATGTATCTAATATGATAAACAGAGCTGCGTTTCCTCATACTCATGACCGGAAAAGCGGAAGCGGCGCCGGCGACTGTGTCATAATAAAAGTTCTGCTGCTTGTGAGGCGTGTGTTGCGCAATCGCTCCAGCGGCCTCGTTCAGCTCCAACAACACTCGGTCCTGCTCTGCTTCATACTACAGTAACGTTAATAATCACATCCATGAACATGAGTCCTATCCCTATTGTTTCCACCGGCTGTGATGTGAAGACCACAAGTCCCAAAGATTCCGCGCTCAAACTTGCCGTCATCAAGCTACGCCTTTGTTTTGAATAGGCCTCTAGCGACCTCTACATAAATCTTACATATTGCACCTTTAATTTTCATTGATGACTGCAGTGTTAGGAAATATTATAGACTGTTAATAATTTTAATTATAGGCCTATAATTCATTGTAGCCTATAATAGACCTAAAAAAATGTTAAAACATTTTCAAAGAGGAGCTAATAGCCTAATCTTTTATTATCCTCACAGCACGTCAGTTATGCGCTGATGCGCTATGAAATTATTGCGGGGCAAATTTATTATAATATTAATTTAATAATAAAAGTAGCCTAACTTAATAGTAATAATAATAGACTATAGAAGAATGTAACAGGACTACATTAATCGGAAATGCCAAATCATCTTAATATTGCCAATATTTGATGCTTTTGACAATATCTCTGGCTATCATCGATATATGATCATCATCTGTTGACGCAAGCTAGCACAGGGGGGGTTATCACAGGCCCCCTGCAGTGGGTGCCCTGCGTGCCCGTCTGCTACGCCACTGTCTCCACACAATCTCAGCACACTCCTGCAGAATTGAACCTGAAGTGCTTTGTGTTTCCTCTGAGAGCTAAGTGAGATTCTGAAGGCCACACATGGAGATCAATTGTTATAAACCGAAACCCTCTCCCCCTCTCTCTCTCTCTCTCTCTTTCTTATAAGTATGTATACAGCACATAAATCTATAGAGAATGTGAATGAGATGCGCACAGTGTGTGTTTGTTTCTTGGTGTCCTTGTTATCTGCACTGAAGTGTTTGTTAGCGTTGCTGCTGACTCTCCCTTATTCTAGAGCTTGAGTCCACTTATTAGTTTACATCTTGCTCTGTTTAAAAACACAATTGACGGATCCATCGCTTTCAGCCTGGCACGGAGGATGACAATCAAGGTGGACACAAAATAAGCAAGAGCTTGTTTGGGGCCCCCCATTCGCTATTGATTTCAACTCTTATTGGCGGATTAAAAGATACAAAAAAAAAAAAAACTTGTGGAAAACAGAATATATAAAGAACGAGCACATAATTTCCCGTCAACAATTTCAGCTTTGTTCAAAATAGATCGCTTCGTATTGACCGATCTCCATCTTTTATTTCACAGCAACAAACTGCTCAGAGATATTGCGCAGCTGATGGCAAGCATTCATCTCTGATTTTCTCTGTTTCTCTCTCTGTAGATCTCGCTGGAGGAGATCGAACGAATTATGTCTGGCCAGGAGTTTAAAGAAGGAGCTGAACTATCAGATACGTGGAGCCACGGCTACAGTAACCACAGTTCACCTGGCAACAGTATCTCCGAGGGCGGTCAGACCTTATCTTTCTCCGCGCTGTCAACCAGGTGTGACCCGAATGAGATGTTCTAATGCATTTACACACGGACGCGCTGACCCGCGTCTGCCCTTTTTATGTGCAGGGACAAATGGCTTTGACTAAATTGGATTATGAGATGTTTGTGTTGTGGAACGAACCAACAAACACGAGCAGAGAATCGAAACAAGACAAAGAAACGCTCAAAATTGAGGCAGTTTGTTAATTCATTGATTCCCTGTGTATGTGATTCCAAAGAGAATTAAAGCTGTAAGCAGCGACTAAAGGGCCCTTGCACACGGTGGCTTTAGGAAAACAGAGTACGGTGGGCAATATGCATTTAAGTATATAAATATAGGAGGACTACGTCAGTCATTTGTATTTGCCACACTTCCTGCTACCAGCTGGTGGCACTATGTCTATAAATTTTGGCATGTAGATATCTTCAGGGCACTTTACAAACGTGTTAAGTTTAAGGCAGATTGGACATTGTATGCTTGAGTTACTCCTTTTTCATGAAGATAATAGCATGTTTGGCTTTATGGCAAATACAACTTTGTTTCTCGTTTTCTCTCTGCAGCCGTTCTGTGGATATGAGCACATACTCTGTGTCCTGTAGAGATCAGTGCAGCAGTCCTCAGCTAACCCACTCTTTCCTGTTGTGTAAATATCCTTTGCCGCCCCCTACTGGCCGCAGCCTGAAGACACAGTCGCACACTTTCTCGGCCCAGCTACTCGCTGCTGAAGACCTCACTCCTCTCACTACACCCATGGTCATAGAGGAGGGGTAAGAAACACACACACACACACACACAGAATTACATATCAAACACAACTTTTGTGTTGGATTCGAATGTATTTACACTTTTTGTGTTGGATTTGACTGGATTCACACAATTTTTGAGTTGGATTTGACTGGATTTTGATGAATTTTCACTCTTACTTGCCCATTAGCTTTTCAAAAGTCTGTCAGCAGTCATATCTAATGGCCTAGACCTGATATAAAAACTCTGGCACCATCTTTATCTTAATGTAATATGCAGCATGTCGTGAAAAGGCAGCTGACCTTGAGCTAAATGTTACGGAGCCCCGGACATGACATGCAGGAAAAAAATAGTAGGCTAAATCGTGTGCACGATTTACTATTTTGTTCCCTCGATTTATAAATCATGTGCATGATTTATAAATCGAAGGAATGAAATAGTAAATCGTGGGCATGATTTAGCAAATTGAGGGAACGAAATAGTAAATGGTGCGCATGATTTTATTTTTTTTTCTTGCATGTCATGTGCGGGGCTCCGTAAAATGTTGATAAATTTTTAGTTATTTTTTTAATGGATGGTTCAAAAGAAAAAATTTAAAACATTTTGAATTGGAGCCACATTTGTCACCTAATGTGTTTTAAAAAATAGAAATAAATAAATTTTTTGAGTTATTTTATGTTGCTTGCTATATAAGGGTTAATAGCATCACTTTTATTGCTTGAAAAGTTAATTAATTTCAGTGAATCATTTCCTTTAAACTGTCTGTTTCAATTAATTGTTCAAAACACAGATGATTTGCTTGTATCATCATTCAAAAATATTTCCAGAAGCTCCTGAGGGACATTGCATACTTTAAAATCTTACATTTTTCGTAGATTTTTTTTTTTGTTGTGAAAGAAATGAATACTTTTATTTAGCACGGATGCATTCAAGTGATATTAAAGATAGATATATATTTCAAATAAATTCCTTTTGAACTTTCTATTCAGCAAACAATCCTGTAAAAAAAAATTATATCATGATTTCCACAAAAATATTAAGCAGCACAACCGTTTTCAACATTGAGAATCATCAGAAATGTTTCTCGAGCAGCAAATCAGCATATTAGAATGATTTCTCAAGGATCATGTGACACTGAAGACTGGACATTTTTAATGAGCCTTAATGAGCATAAGAGACTCCTTTAAAAAAATCTTACTGATCAAAAATTTTTATTAAAATGTTTTAATATATATACCTTTTATTTGTGCATATAAAGGGAGTCTTTTACATATAAAAGTCTTAAAGATGCTGAAAGATGCAGCCTGTTTAATTCTTCTAAAGTTTCTTTCTTTCTCATTTGTTCAGGTATATTGTGACTCAGTCGGAGCTGTTGGCTCTGCTGTGCCGTATAGCTGATGAACTGTTATTCAGACAGATTGTCTGGCTGAAGCGTTTACCGTTCTACAGTGATCTGTCCATCAAAGACTGCACTCGTTTACTGGGGGCTTCCTGGCATCAGCTCATCCTGCTCTCCTTGCTCACGGTGCACAGAGGACAGATACTGGGAGAGCTAGCCAACATCACACACCAATACACACCCTCCGACCTGACACTACAGGGGTGAGATATAAGTGTATGGCCATCAAAGTCGGCATGATATTCTTTTCTTCCCGTGACGTATATCCGAGTGAAATGGCTTCTCGCACAAGAATAAATGTAGGGCAGGGCTTGATTTTGTCCGTGGGGAATTGATTGGATGGTTGTGGTTTGCTATTGGTCGATCTCAATCTTATTTCAACAAATAATGATATGCATGGATAAATCAATTGTACTAGATACTGCATTATTCCATAAAAGGAACAAGAATTGCCCATTTTGTTTTCATGGTGGCTGACAATGAGCAATTTTGAATATGATTGAATATGATATTTATGAATATATGCACGTGTGTGTACAGATTTGGTGAGGATGCTATGGAGGTCATGGAAAGCTTAAATTTTCTCTTCCGTAAGTTTCATCAACTAAGCATCAGCAATGAGGAGTTCAGCTGCTTAAAGACCATCACCCTGCTCAATCAAGGTAACAGACACACACATACACTATCCCTAAATCACACTGAGATCTTTTTTCGACATAGCAGATGTGTGTAATTTGAGTGTGTGTGTTGTAGATGTGGCAGGTTTGTGCAACACACCCATGCTGGAACAGTTAAGTGAACGTTACTGGTCTGTGTGTCGCGACCTGACAGAACAACTTCACCCTCACCGGCCCAAACGCTTCTCTGACATCATCACCTGCCTTTCTGAGATACGTCACACTTCAGGTGTGTATATGTATATGTAGTTTGGAGAGAAATTGCAGACGAGAGCGAATGAACATCTTAAATTACACTACCATTCAAAAGTTTGGTGTCAGTAAGATTTTTTTTATTTAACACTTTTGTTCAGCAAGGATGCATTAAATTGATCAAATATGACAGTTATAATATTATAAAAGATTTCTATTTCAAATAAATGCTGCTTTTGAACTTTCTATTCATCAAAGAATCTTGAAAAAAAAAAAGTATCATATAATAAAATATATTAAAATAGAAAACTGTTTTAAATTTTAATAATATTTCACAGTTTTAATGGTTTTACTGTATTTTTGATCAAATGAATGCAGCCTTGGTGAGCATAAGAGACTTCTTTCAAAAACATTAAAAAATATTACCAAACTTTTGAACAGTGGTTCAAAATAAAGATGTTCACGCAACTTATTTCCATGCATTAAAAGCATTTAGTGACTTGGGAATGTCTAACTCCAGCTAAAAAATTTGCCACAGCAACAAATCTTTGCAGCGCAATATTTCAGATTTGGTGTGAAGTATTCCATAGGCATAGACAGTGCTGGGTAGTAACTGATTACATGGATTATGTAATCAGATTCCAAAAATGTACTTGTAAGTAAAAAAGTACTTGTAAGTGGATTATATTACATTTTAAACTTCTCATATTCAGACTACTGTTTTTTATTGATTACATGATTATATATTCATTGATTGTCTCCAAATCTTTTTCTATCTTTACAATTTTTCTTTCTAAAAAAGCCTATCACTTATGTATGTTCGTAAAGTCTTCTCGACTTGAGGAATTGCAAACACCAGCCACTAGTCAAGTAGCTATAATTTCATGGAAAATGATTTCATTTCATTTCTCAGTATTGCATATCTAATCAACTCCTGATAAACACATTTTAATGATTATTCAAATGATCACTCAGTGAGTCATTTAACCATTTATTTGAAGGCTGTCCCCTTTCAAACATATTAAAATGCACAAATTCATGTCAGTTCATATTTGCATGTAATGCAGTTATTCCCAAACTTTGTAGTCAGGTGAACCTCTTTTCACCATATATATTTGATAATTACGTCAAAAACACATTTGCATATTCATGGTTCACTGATGTCGATTAAAGGTCACATGACATGCAGGTAAACAACTAAAATATTTAATCTTTTTTGGTATGTGTTGATCTGTTTTTATGTATTTATTTTTTATGATTTAATTAATTATTAGCTTTTTATGAACTCACTAACCCCCTGTAGTTCCTTCACAGAAAAACTGTTTGGGAAACCCTGACGTAATTTATTGTTTAATGCTCTGTTATATTGTTTTCTTGCTCTTTGTATTTTTTATGTCAATATAAGATTGTCCTATTAGGTCAAAAGTAATCTAAAAGTAATCCAAAAGTAGTCAGAATACATTAACTAAAATATGTAATGTAACATTATATTACTAACTGCAATTTTCATCATGTAATTTGTCATCTGTAATGGACTACAATTTGTAAGTAATCTACTCAGCACTGTTCATAGAGATGCATCCTTTTAATATTGTGTGCATGTGTTTCATAATGAAAATTTGGATGCAGCGTGAATATGCAGTTTGAATGTGCCAATCAAAATGTTGCTCTGCTGATTTTTTAATTATTGATTCCAGGTAAGATGATGGCTGTTCCTCTGGAGCAGCTCCCACTGCTGTTTAAGGCAGTACTGTATTCCTGCACAACCAATCAAAACCCCTGGCTAGCCAACAGCTCCGCCTCCAGGACATAAGCCATGGCTCCAGCTAGCTGTTTTTATTTTCCCCCCAATGTATTTATTACATGACAAAGTTGAATGTAAAACAGATTCCTGTGTGATTTCGAACTGTAGCAAATGTAGCAAATTACCAAATTAGATTTCAAGACGCCTGCAAAGATTACCTCAGGAACATAGCCTTTGAAGGAAAGACTTCTGAATTATCAAGTGAAATTGAACAAAACCATTGTGTTAATGATCAAAATGAATATGAAGAACCACAAATGAACGCACTGCAATCCTTTGTTGAATTATGCAGCCACTAGCCATGATATAAAATGTCCTTGTGTTACAGGATGTCACTGATAAAATATGCCTGTTGATGTTGAAATAATGAAGATGCCAAGTGCTGCATTTCAGTCGAATAACAATGTTTCTTATTCAAATGGTAGCTACGTTTTGAGCTATAGGGATTTCAAATGTTAGCTAGTTGAAATGATTGACATTTAGACCATCCACAGCTCACAAGCTTAGTTCTGTTGTTGAGTACCGAAGTTGAGTGTGCCACAACATACATGCTGTTGACCATCGTTTCTTTTGGATGGAGACTTCCGGTAATGTTTGAGCCAGTCGCCGGGGTAACGAAATGCAATAAGCACACTCTTTTTAGCCCAGGTGTGTGTGTGTGTTACATGTGTGATTTCCTCTCACACGTGTCTTCAAGGAAGTGTGAATGTTTGAACAGGGTTTATGTGTTTGTATTTTGGCGTAGTTGTAGTTTTGTTGGAAATGTTATTCCTCATTTCAGTGTTTTTGGATCATTTTTAATCCTATTTTTGAACATGTTTATATGTGTTTTAACTGTTAATAAAGGAGCCATTTCTCAGGAAGGCCTTTATATCTGATGAGGGTTGAGTTTGATGAAACTTCATCGAGTTGTCGCTGAGGAACATTCCAAGTATTACGAAACATTGGAAGAATTTTATGTGGTTTTAACCTTCCATTCCTTTGAAAGTTTACATTTCTGTTTTTTGCCGCAGCAGCAGACAATGAGAGGATAGAGTATAGCAGCACACTCGCGGATAGCATGCGAGGGTCGCTCTGATAGATAGCGAAGGCGGGGGGTAATCATTTTCTTTGTGTGTGCGATGTTTCTCTCTCTATTTTGTTACCATCTGAGGCCTTGAAGTGCCTCTGTAGTTGATGGCATATAAAGACCAGGCGGCAAACGGACTGTGTCGCTCAGCTGTCTGCCTTTCTGTTTATATTCATTGTTCATCTGTTTAGCATCGTATTTTTCTTCTCTGAATTTGAATGTTTACAGCATTAAAAATAACATTGTACTTTTTTTCATTTCATAAAGAAGGCCTGATAAACATATTTCTGTGTGTTTGATTTATCATCAGTGCCTCTGTTTGGTCTTTTACACTGTGCTCTTTATTCCATATTGTGTTTTCCTGGTTCTGTGGCCTTGCAGATGTAGTCTAACACACTCTATGACTGTTTTTAGACAATATGTTCGCTTTGAGGTTGTCTGTGCTTGTGTAAATGGTGACAAATTTAACTATACACACAACACATGGGGCCTGTCCAAATACCCACACTTGCGGTCTTGGCCGCTTGAGAGCACGTGTCGTGCATGCAACAGGAAGTAAGTGCACAAGATTGTCCTAGGTCTGAAAAATGCTGATGTACTAAAAACGGAAAAGTATTTCCTTTGTGTTTTTTGCGTAAAGACAACAATGTTGTCAAAAAGATCCCCGTTCACGTGGATCCGCGAAAATGACTAAAAACGCTGTATTATGAATGCCAGGCCAGTAGTTGGCGATGTCACTTTGTAAAGAAACACTACATGCCTATCCGCTTGTTAAGTGTGAAGTAAGGAACGCCATTTCTGGGTCCAAGCCTCGACTCGTTTCACTTGAGAATGCCATTGCGACGCAGTTTATGAGTGCTATTTATTCATATTAAACGTTTAACATTTTAAAAAGTTAAACATTTAAAATACTTACAGTCTACACAACAGTCTCCGTGCTCACAGTGTTACAGACATTAATATTTTAATGATTTATAAAAGATTAATCACTGTCTGGCCATCTGGGATTTTGGTATGGAGAAAAAAGGTTATGAGGTTAAGCGTGTCCCATCATTCATCATGTTCAGGAACTTACACGCCCCGATTTTGTGTAGGCCTAATGTCTAGGAAAACTTTCCAGTGTAAGTTAAATTAATTAGATGTTACATATAATTTGTTTGTAAAACGTAAAGTGTTGTACATTTTATTGGTACAGAGACTGCAGAGATCATATGTAGTTTGTAAAATGTTTGAAAATGAAGCTCCACAATCATACAGTGATTAAGTGTGTCCCACTGAGTAAACATAATTTTTAAAACACGCATGTGGTCTTCACGGCCAATTCAACACTTTGGCCACACTCTGGAAATACATCATATATAAGTAGACAAGTGGTCAAGTACAAAAACCCCAAGTGTGTGTATTTAGACAAGCCCATGATTTACATTTATTCTCTTATAGGAAACGGATCAAAATTACTGATGACTCATCCTGCACTACGCATATTTTTGTCCAATCAAATGCTCTCTAGGATGAGAATGCCCCACCCAATTATACCACCTCCAACCAAACACCATCAAGGCAATTTTTTATCACAGCTGAGAAATAACAGCAGCATTTCTTAAGATTTATTTGCAAATTTGTAAAAAGGCAGGAAGAGGATACTAAAGTGGTCAGCAACATTTTAGTTCACCCAAAAATAAAGATTCTGTCATTAATTACTCACCCTCATGTCGTTCCACACCCATAAGACCTCTGTTCATCTTCGGAACACAAATTAAGATATTTTTGATGAGATCCGATGGCTCAGTGAGGCCTCCATTGACAGCAAGTTAATTTACACTTTCAAACAGCCAGAAAGGTACTAAAGTTATATTTAAAACAGTTCATGTGATTACAGTGGTTCAACCTAAATGTTATGAAGCGACGAGAATACTTTTTGTGCGCCAAAAAAAAAAAAAAAAAAGACTTTATTCAACAATATCTAGTGATGGGCGATTTCAAAACACTGCTTCATAAAGCATCGAAGCTTTACGAATCTTTTGTTTCGAATCAGTGGTTCAGAGCGTGTATCAAACTGCCAAAGTCACACTGAACCATAAAAATTTCAAAACACTTATGAAGTAACGAAGCTTCGTTTACTGAATTCACGTGACTTTGGTGCTCCGAACCACTGATTCGAAACAAAAGGTTTGTAAAGCTTCAAAACTTCATGAAGCACTGTTTTGAAATCACCCAACACTAGATATTGTTGAATAAAGTCTTTATTTTGTTTTTTTGGCAGCAAAAAGTATTCTCGTCGCTTCATAACATTAAGGTTGAACCACTGTAGTCGCATGAACTGTTTTAAATATAACTTTCTAGGTATTTTAAAGTGTAAATTAACTTGCTGTCAATGCAGGCCTCACAGAGCCATCGGAGTTTTATCAAAAATATCTTAATTTGTGTTCCGAAGATGAATGAAGGTCTTACAGGTGTGGAGCGACATGAGGGTGACAGAATTTCCATTTTTGGGTGAACTAACCCTTTAATTTAGTGAAGGATAACCTGCTTTGGTTAGTCTGCATTATGGATATTAACAGGCTAGTAACAAGCTAGCATGCCTATTTCATATTCTAGTCATGATGTTGGACATATACAGGATACAGGAAGGAACCTTAGCCTGTATTTCTGTACAGTATAACTCTATCAGCAAAGATCAAAATGTACAAACTTGGCATTTGTTGCTAATCACCTTCCCCAAATCCCAAACTAAATTTACTATTCAGTAAAATTCAAACACATATTGTCACATACCGTTATTATTCAACAGAACTTTTTGCTGACTGCCATAGAGTGCAACAGTCGGTTCCAGAAGTAAAAATTCCATTCATGTTCTCAATAGGGGAATTGATTTTTAATGATAAACCTTTAAAGACAGACCTACTGTGAGCTACGAAGTTGTTAACCAGTGGTATGTGCTTTTGTTGAAACAATTAGCCAGCATTATTTGAACTTATTTTGAAAATAATCACATTTAACAGGAGAATTCAAAGTGAAAAACTACATTAAACATGATTCTGCAACAAAAAAGCAAATCATGCCAAAAGCACTCCTGAGTCATATTTTGCAATAAATAGTTTTTTTATATATAATTAACATATTTCAAAGAGTAGTTTTATATTTATCCATTGTTTTTATTTTATGTTGTTCACAATGTTTCAATGCCTCATTAAAGCTGTTATAGTTTTGTACCTTTGTCTTTTTGTCAGATTTTCAAATACTTTTTGCTTCAAATCAGTGTTCATAATGTTGTGATTCGAGGCTTATAAGTCTTAAACAAAGACTTGAGAAAAAAAAAAAACTATGGGAAAAATGAATGGGAAAAATACTTCCAGAACCAAGACTTAAAGGTAGGCGGACACAGTTGCAGCTAATTAGTATCATCACAGAAGTGAAGTTAAACTTGCAAGGTAATAGTAGATAGATATTTATGTGGCTAAATACCCAACTGGATAGCACCAAAGACTATAGAATAACACAATACGTGTCACTCGCATTGTTTTGAATGGGAGAAAGTGCAACGGGCAATATGGCGGAATAAGTCCCGCCTTCTAAATAAGAGCCAATCGCCGACTAATAAAGTCATCGCGTCACTGCAGCGGCCTTTAGAAGCACCGGTTTCTATAGAAACAGTCAGACTTGCGCCTCAGAAATGAGGCACAAGAGACTTTTAGGTCTGCGCATGTGCATTAGCTTGATCCAGCCTAAAAAAAATAGTTTTTTGTCATGATTCGAGCGTTTGGGAAAAAAAATTATGAGACAGTTGTTGTCAGATTTCATTGGATTACAAACATGAAATTTAATCGAAAGCTTGGCAAACAGCTTTGGAGAATTTGATGTTTCCCCATTCAAAGAGATAGGAGTTGCACTTGCATGCCCGAGTGGCGTTTTAAAGATGGCCGCTGAGTGAAATGACTTGTCTTAAAGGGACTTTGATAGCACTCCGATTGATCAAAAAGCACAAACTGACTGGCCTTTGATAACTCTGTGTAGTTCCTTAGAACTAGGTCTGATTTATCTGTCCCCATATTCTCTTCATGAACTGAGAATGAAGCCTAAGGAAAATTACAGGAAGACTTTGGCCATTGAGAGAGAGAAAAACGTTTATTAATGTGTAAAATGTATAAATCTCAGCTGTCAAAACTTGCAGAGTTGCCTTTAAGTGCTGAATATAGAAGCATGTCTTTGTCTCTTTTTGACTTGTGAGCACAATTTTTGAGTGTCCACTTGAACTAATATAGATGCCCATGACCTTGTTTACTCTTCATTCAGTTTTCTTTCCTCCCTCTCTCTCTCCCTCTCTCCTTTTCTCCATCACAATCTGTTATGATGGAGTAGTTTGGATAAACCGAACAATACAACATATTTAGCAAACTTAGAGAGTCAGATATCCTGAATCATCATAATAGAGTTATGGAAGTTCTAAGCGAAGATCCTGTTTCCTGTGTCAGGCTCCGCCCCTTCCTGCGGGGAGTAGCTAGCCTACAGAAATCGTGACTGTTTTTAGCACAGCCTTTTCTTCTTCTCTTCCTTAGTCTAATTCTCCCTCTCCATTCTTAAAAAGACATTTGACATTTTCTTTGGTGACTAATTCTTAAAAAAACACACAAACAAACATCTGTTAACCTCTCCACAACTATATATATATATGCAGCATATCTTTAAAATATAGGCTACATTATGAATATCAGGAAATCACTAGCTCATCTGTAGGCTATAACAAATAGCCTATCACTACAATGCTCAAAAAGCCTGAAGGAAAATGAGATAGACAGATTGAGGCCCTGTAATTGTGCAGTTTCAAATATTGTACTCAAAAATATTGTAGGCTAGTTTAAAAAAAATATATCTCTCATAGCTCAACCCTCCAAAAAAAGGGGGCATGCCATCACTTTTAATAAGAATAAAATTTTCAAGGAACAAACGTACATCGTGTATTTCTTTCATCGTGCAAATGTGTACGTGCAAAAGCAAAATGTTCAAATTCACTGGTCGAGTTGAGTCTTTTGAATGGCGACTTCACTTGCGCATGCGTGCAAATTCGCGTTTTCACAAACTGGAACTGTGAACGAAAACAACGCCTCAATTCGTGTTCCCGCGGTTTGTGGGAGCCGCTCACAGCAGTAACGACCACATTGACAGGTACAACGACAAATATTAAAAGTTTTTTGTTCTCAGCTGTTTCAAAGTCACATGTTGGGTTAGTTTGAGAAGCACATCTGTAAAATTAAAGCAGTTTCAGATAGTTCAGTTTCTTTTATGCTGTGTTAAAACGTTCAATTTTAGTTTATAAATTATACAGTTATCTAGCCAAGACTGAGTGCATCTCTTTTGTTGTCTTCAATTGCCTGTTTGATTAATATATACTAATTACTAATTTATGAATGAAAATGCTACACTTCTTCCAAAATTGAATATAAAAGTCACTGATACGTTTTAGAAATTACTTTACCAACTGATTGTTTCCTCTACAGCCATTGCTCACTTCCTGAAACTTATTTTTTTGGTGGTCATATTATCCACCTTTTTCCTGAACAATGGGTGTTGCCATGATTACTGTTTTTCATGTCTGGTATTATTAAAATAATAGAAGCTTCTAATCAGTGACTCACAAAGCCAAAGTCACGTGATTTCAGCAGTTTAGCCGTTTGATAGGAGATCCGAATCACTGATTCGATTCGTAAAGCTCCGAAGCAGTGTTTTGAAATCGCCCATCACTATATTGTTGAAAAGTCGTTATTTTGGGGTTTTTTTGGCGCACAAAAAGTATTCTCGTCGCTTTATAATATTAAAGTTGAACCAGTGTACTCACATGAACTGTTTTAAATATGTTTTTAGTACCTTTATGGATCTTGAGAGAGGAAGTGTCATTGCTGGCTATGCAGGCCTCGCTGAGCCATCGGATTTAATCATAATATCTTAATTTGTGTTCCGAAGATGAATGAAGGCCTTACGGGTGTAGAACGACATGAGGGTGAGTAATTAATGACATAATTTTCATTTTTGGGTGAACTAACCCTTTAAATGAGAGTTAAATATGAAATCAAGCATAGAGTTAGTTCTGGCAGGTCACGTCAGTCAAGCTCACATCAGCTGACTCTCAGCTGATCTACGTCTACCTATAGGAATATGACGCCTATCACAGCATCCATATGTCCATTCAGTATTATCAGCAGCTAT
Source organism: Hypophthalmichthys nobilis (assembly GCA_037950665.1). NCBI lineage: Eukaryota > Metazoa > Chordata > Actinopteri > Cypriniformes > Xenocyprididae > Hypophthalmichthys > Hypophthalmichthys nobilis. Next base: position 5,578,623 of record CM075490.1, read on the forward strand.
CGTGTTGCTCAGGAGCTAATTACCCTCTTCCATCCCCCAGCTCCTCCTCTTGTCCAGTCAGGATTTGGCCTTCTGATTCCCCTTTGAATCAGACTGATTTCTCAAATTATGTATACATTAAATTATTGAACTTTAATGATATCTGCAATACATTTAATGAAATCTCCTCTCCCTGCTCTTATCCATGCTAGGCGGAGTGCAGGGAGTTCTTGCCCAGAACAGAACCATACCGCCAATACAAACATATGCTACATGTCAATAATCTTTGATTGATAGTGATCCTGACAGAGCTCATATTTAATACACTATGTGCTGTTGGGCATGGGCAGCAGTTGAACTATAAATCTTATCAAAATGAACAATTCTTCCTCTAATTAATAATAAAACTATTTATTGAACATTTATTGAATCATATTGCCCTTGCTTCCATTTTTTGTGGCAATAGGTCAATCTGTCCATGAGTTGCAGTGATTTTTGCTACACATAATAGACTTGTTGCCTTAGTTTACTGTACAGGATCTCAATGGCTATTACACATCTCTTTTTCAAAATGTACAAATCTCTCTTTTTCACTCACGATTTTGGTCATCTGTGATGAACACGCATACACAGGTTCACTCTGACATGAGTAATCTTATCTGAGCTGAACGTTCGAAATACTCCTGATGGCTCAGATAAGAAACTAAAACACACAGAGACCTTCACACACTAAACACTCCTGATTCACACACAGGCACACATGGCTTGAGGACCGTGGTCAGAGTTAGTTTTATGGCTGTGTGTGTGTGTGTTTGTACATGAATTAGAGCGTTTGAAATAATCTGTGCAACAGGCTCAAGGTTTTGAGGGTCTTGGGGTGAAACATTTTACGTCATTGCAGCACAGATCTCAGGGCCGGGACAATGCCTAATGCCACACTCACTAACACGCTCACGTTACCACATACAAATATCTATCTATCTATCTATATTCAATTCAATTCACATTTATTTGTATAGCGCTTTTCACGATACATATCGTTTCAAAGCAGCTTTACAGAGAATGCATGTCAGCGTTACAATTTAGAGAATGCATCTATATCTATCTATCTATCTATCGTTATATATATATATATAATTTATATGGCAGCAGCCATTTACACTAAGTGAAAATAGCAGTATTTTCTTTGCACTAAGTGTAAATAGTTGTTAAATGCTATTTATACTTATTGCAAACAGTGGCAGATATTATTTGCACCACAGTGTATTGTAGTATATTATAAAATAGTATGAAATAATAACAGCATATTCAGTTTATATGATTATATTTATTAAAATCATAAATGGATGCTGCTTTATTGAGACATTACTTGTACTTGACATTACCTCCCCTAACCGTAAAACACTTTATTCCCAATCCCACTATTAACTAACACTTTATTTCTACTTTTTAAATATTTTCTTAATTTTTATTTAAGATAAACGCTAGTCTGAGCTGACATGCGATGGGAAAAAGGAGAAGAATGAGTTTGGTAAAAGGTGGATTCAAACTCGGGTCAGCTAACACCACCCGCCTTAGTCAGTGGGATTTTGACTCTTTAATTTTGACTCTTTTTGTAATTATCTGACTCAATCAGATAATGGTGGATGGAGTTAGTGTAGCTTCTGCCAACAAGGCGAGCTGTTTGCACTTGGTGTATATAGACACTCTGAATTTGTATTTTAAATTTCAAACCCTTCATGGATCCCATACAAAACATTCACAGACTCTTGTTTAAAACTACTACTGTCGTTAACATCAAAACTTTGTGTGTGGAAATCTCTAAATGAGCTTTGTTCAAATTACAGTGTGCGAATTAACCTGACATTAGGTTACATCAACAAAATTATTTTTAAAGGTCAGATCGAGTTCTGCTTGTTTTCAGCTTTAACGTGAACAAAGGCCAGTTTACCACTCTGTGAGCATAAAAAGAAAGCTACATGCTTTCAATTTATGTGACACATACATGATGGAGTGACAAGATCCTGCTGTTATAGACCTACATACTTAACACACTTGACATGTGTAATTGTGTGTATTTGAGAAGCAATCTTCAGAAGTGTGGTGTAGAGAAAGTGTGTGCAGGTGAAGGACAGATAAGATTAGAGACCACCATGGTCACACACACACACACACACACACACAGGTTGGTTTTGTTATCTTAGTGAGGACATTCCATAGGCGTAATGGTTTTTATACTGTATGAACTGTACAGAAAACATTCTGCATTTTTACATTTTTAATTAAACATTGTTTAGTATGTTTTTAAAGCTATTTTAAATATGAGGACCTCATATTTCATGTTTACGTCGTAATACCAGTGTAATACCCGTCATTATACAAATTTGTGTCCTCATAAATCACGAAAACAAGCACACACACACAGAGTTTTTGCTGTCTTCGTGGAGACTTTCTATAGACATGATTTTTATACTGTACAAACTGTATATTCTGTCCCCTAAATCTACCCAATCACTTTCTGCATATTTACATTTTCAAATAAGCATCATTTAGGATGTTTACTAATCCATTTCCCCACAATGTAGGTAATCTCAGGTTTTATTATCCTTGTGGGGACATTTGGTCCCCATGCACAATGTAGGTTTAACCTGTACACACACACACACACACACACACACACACCCTCGTACACTGTAACACAAACACACTATGGCAAGAGTGTTGACTATATAGACAAATAAATACAAGTATAGGAATAATTTCTATACCTAATCTCACTTTTAACAAAGTGTGGCCAGTATGAAAGCAAATACTTTTTGGGGGCTTTTTTTCTTCTAAATTCTCATTCTTTTTCTTTTCTTCATCTATTCATCTTTCATCCTGGAATATCATTTTAATTCAACTATAGTCAGTGTAAAGGTTACGAAGGTCAAATACTACAAAGACTCTTTTGAATCTCTCTTTATTCCCTTTATTTCTTTCTTTCTCCTCTCTTTTAAAAATAAAATCAGGTGCGATGTTCGGATCTTATTTGAGCTAGAAGTGACAACTCCATTGGACGTTCGGGGTTTTGACCTTGCCAGAATTCTTTTGTTGGGGCACAAAAAGTCTCTCTCTCTTTTTTTTTTTTTCTGTTTTTTTCTTTACAATATTTTGATGGACAGACTATACTGTATATAAAAATATCTATCTGAGGTGAACATCAATCACATCAGTGAATGGGAACCATGTGTTGTGCATGACAGTACAATAATAACCGTTCTTTTAGGCTTTTTATTAATATTTCTTAGACTGTGTCACTGCTTTATAGGTGGTGGGGTCTTAAATAGATTCTTTTTGTGATGATAAATGGCCAGTATGATTATATTGATAGTTTAATGTTATATTATATTATAACAAAAAAAAGTACAATATGCCAAAGCATTTTTGGTTCTGTGTATCCAGTGTTTGGGTGTGGCTAATATTGATATACTGAATTATAATAATGTGCCAAACACAATAATGATGTCATTTTTTTTTTTTACCAAATGTTTGGATGTACAATAATAGCGATACATGTCGATAATATATAATAGAATTGTAATTGTAATAATTGTATGCATATTATTGTATGCACATAATTGTATGTATATTAAATATAAATAATAAAATATATAATATATACAATATAAATTAAATTATAAACAAATATAATATTTTATTCTAATAACATAATCAAATAGGCCTATTTTATTTTTACTTGTTTAATTTGCTATTTGTTTATTCATTTATAAATGGAAGGATACACCAGCTTCAACATTCACAGTTGCAATTTTTACAGTGGTGATTTTCATTTATTCTGGGTTATTTTTTCATCTGTGGGGAGGGGGTATATTTTGGAGGAAGGAAGTCAAGAACAGGGAAACAAAGCAGCCTAATTGAAACAATTAGTCATATTCATGTGATTATTTCTATCAAATGGTGACACATGACCTCATCTCAATGGCAAAACGTGTCCCAATCACCCTGAATTCACCCTATGTTATAGTCCGGATGTTGTTCTGGCACTCACCCTCTGATCTGTGTTACTCAAATGTTTCCTGAAGTGTATTAATTAATATGCTAATGAGAAATTAAAGTGTGCCGTCAGCTATTGTGCACAAACACATGTTCCACGTGTCTTTGATGGAGAATGAGAGAGGTCTTCAGCACCTCAGCACGTTGTCTTTAGAGTTCGTTATTGATTAAGTAGCACAATGACTGATGGGAAACGCGCCATATGGAGACACTCGTGTGCATGAGTCACAGAATGATTTTTTTTTTTTTTTTTGTGTGTGTGTGTGTGCGGTTAGAAAAACAAGTGCCGATTGCTTCATTAAAATAAATAGCCTACTTAAAATATTTAAAGTTATTAATTAAGGCTGTTAATAGCAATTGTGCAGAACAGTTTGATTCAGTGTGAAAACATTCAAATATATAGCGGTCTGTGTACACAGATAGCCATATATTAATTTATACACTTTCTCTTTTGATGATAAAATAGATATAGATAAAATGTCGAGAAATAAGGTGCATTCTCTGATTTTCTAACACCACTACTATTTTATTATTTCATAAGAAAATTCTTCCTCAGTTTAAATCGAAATGTTTTAATTGTTAAATAAAAAGGTAGGCCTATATCCTTACGTCATAATAATTCAGTGATATTACCGTGTTTGAAATGGGTATATATCTCTTTTTTCGTTTTATTTGTATTCATATTTTACTGTTTAAATGAAATGGTAATACGAGATCTTCTGTGGATCGTTCCTGAGAAGGAAACATTTATTGGGATTTATTAGTCGAGTATGATTGTGATGAATATGTCCCAGAAAAAAAAAATTGTAAATAGTAAAAATGTTAGTAGCATTTTAATCAACTGTTACGATAGGCTATACAACAACAACAAAAACAATACACATGGTTCATCAGAAAATTGAGGTTTATTTATTTATTTATTGTAAGTCTGTATTAAATCTCAACGATTTCGGGTCATGTAAATCAAAGGAAATTAATAATGCAACTTTTGATTTAAGAGTTGAACTATAAAGTATGACAGCTATCAGATCACAGTCTGTCATTGGTCTGCTAGTAGCGGATTCAATTTACTGCTAAATGTCACGTGGATCTTGATCTTTCAGCTTTTATGCACTCTTAATAATAAAGGTTCTTTACTGGCATCAGTGGTTCCACGAAGAACCTTTAACATCCATGGAACCTATCAATTAGGCCTTCACAAACGGTTCTTTAGATTTTTAAAACGTTCTTCACACTAATAAAATGGTTCTTTTAAGAACAGTTCTTTGAGGAGCCCAAAATGGTTCTTCTAGCCTATGGCTTCATATAGGCTAAGAGTTAATTTTATTATCAGAAATTATTCAGAGAGTTTATATGAACTAAAATGTTTTCATGTCTCCTCCCCATCCTCAGTACCTGTTGCAGATAGGCGCTTCTTCCTGTCGCTCATTGACTCCTTTTTGTATGTGTGTGCGTGCGCGCGCGTGTGCGTTAATATGAGGGCATGTCTACTGTGTGAACGCACGAGGCCAAACACTAATAAAGAGCTGCTGCCCTCGCGCTGTCCACGCAGACATCACACAGGTTTTTTTTACCCGGGAAACACGCACAAAGTGAACCGGCAGTATTGCGCGGGTGTCGCGGCTCTAGTGATTAAATTCCTCGCGCAGAGATCAGCAGCACTGAAGCACCGCAGAGGAGCAGAGAGTCACTGACAGGTAAGAGTTCTTTCACTTCTACATCACATGCTTTCGTTTCGTTGATTTGGACCCGTTTGCATTCCAGCCAAGCAGCGTGAAAGATTGATTATTCTATTAGTAAACTGATATTTTTGATCGCATAATCATGTTTATGACACCTGTAGCGGCTAATATGTTGATATGTAACAAAATAATACAAAGAGGCACATGGCTTTATTATTATTATTGAATTAAATTTATTAAATGATACCGATGTAATATTTTCTCTTATTTAATGTGATGTGATTCTATAAACATTTACTGTTAAAAATCAGTTTGAGCTTAGACAAAAATCACCACATATGTCGACTATAATGAAATCTTAAAATGCACTTAGAATGAAAGGAAATTAAATACCTGCTTTTTGCTAGACTATATCGGGTATTAGATATAGGCCTATTGAATGCGATCATTTCAAGGCCTTATTATGCTATTAGTGCTTTTGATATCACTTCACACTTGAAATTAACATTACAATTAGAACCAATGCAACTAACTGCTAGAACATGTTTAATTTCCAAAGAACCACAACGTTTTTGATAAGAAGAAGGTTCTTTGCCGAACCACTGAAGAACCTTTATTTTAGCAGTGTGTGTTTATGTGTGTGTGTGTGTGTGTGTGTATGTGTGCGCAGGCGCTCGGCGGGGCGGGATGGACTACAGTTTTGATACGGACCTGGAAGAGTTGTGTCCGGTGTGTGGCGATAAAGTTTCTGGCTATCATTATGGTTTATTAACCTGCGAGAGCTGCAAGGTATTAAATCGGCCTAAACAGACAGTTTAAACCTACTGTAAAATGTTTCAGATGACCTAAAAAATGTGATGACATTTACTTGTTTTATTCAAGAAAGAATCATTTGTTTAATCTAAATATTTAGTCTAATATAGTTATATTTAATAATTTCATATGACAGAATCAACCTGGCCGCATTAAGTAGCTATTTTAAGGGCAGATGTGAAGTAGAAACAGCTCTTTAAGCTGACAAATGCAGTTGAATTTTTTTTTTACATTGTATCAAAGATTAGATTTAATTGTTGTTGTTGATAGGTCTATAGATTTTTCCCCCCGATGTTTCCGTGACTGCGAACAAATTAATCATGTATTAGTTTATTTTTAAGCTACCATGGCTTTTTATTTAGAAATGCATTTTTTAAGAGGCGATATTATTTATTGTTGTTGTCATTTTTTTTTTTTACCTGACGAATCGTAACAGTATTTTTCCCCCCTCATTTTAAAGGGTTTCTTTAAGAGGACCGTACAGAATAACAAACGGTACACATGTGCAGAGAGTCAAGACTGTAAGATTGATAAAACCCAGAGAAAACGGTGTCCATTCTGCCGCTTCCAGAAATGTCTGAACGTCGGGATGCGGCTGGAGGGTGAGCGGAACAGCCTATGTTTAGTCTCATATTTAATCTTAAATTCAGTTCAGTATAGAGAACTGCATCTGAAATTCATTTGGAGGTCAAATAATTATTATTTAAATGATTACATTTGTAAATAATTTCGTATAAAATGGGCTATTGTTCATCAATATTTGTTCATTCTAAGAGCTGTTTGTTACTATCTTCTTATTATTTTTATTATCTTATTTATTATTAAAATATACATGTATTTATTATAAACCCATATGTGACAGGATCCACATATTTCCTTATTAAAAAAAATGACTAAAAAAACTATTTAATCATATTTTGTAATGCAGGTTGGTCTGTTTTAAAAAGCGAATTCGAATTTAAATTGCATTGCAGCCGGTTGATTAGTTTTCAGATGTAGATGTAGAATTAGAAAAAAGACAAGAAAAAAAAATCATCAGTGGAAAAAAAAAAACAAAGAAAGAAATTGTAGTGCTTCTTGCAAGGTCGCTGTTATCTGCAGGCACCTTTGCGTTGCCGGCTGCGCGCGCGTTGCTTCTGGATCAAGGTTAAGTATTCATTTAAGCACGGCTCTATTTTAATCAGTCAGGCTATAGAGGTATTTTTAACTAGTTCGTGAGTTAATAGAAGGACGAATTTTAGAGAAACGGACAAGAAGAAACATTCAACTTGTAGAACCTGATCGTTCACTTCTAAAAATAAAGATTCCAATTAGAACCAAAAACGGTTTTACATTTTTATGTCATAGAAGAATATTGTAAAGTTCATCAAATACATTATTATTATTACTATTTTATTAATTTATTAGAAAACAACTGGTTACTTTAACCAGCAGCAGAAACCAGTACACTGATCTGAAGAACTTCAAAGCAACAAATATATATAATGTATTAATATATTTTAATATTTTATAAATTATTAGACATATAAATTTAATACAGAGCATGTTTCGTACTGTTTTTATTTTATTATATTGTTTTTATATAAAGCTATTATTTTTTTACTTATATTAATTTTATTTATAATATCAATACTTTTATAATACTATTAAAAATTAATATTGTAATATAAATGAACAATTAATTATGAAGTTCAATTTGTGCTCACAGCTGTCCGTGCTGACAGGATGCGAGGAGGGCGCAATAAATTCGGCCCCATGTACAAACGAGACCGGGCGTTAAAACAGCAGAAGAAAGCTCTCATCCGGGCGAGTGGCTTAAAGATGGAAGCCACGCCCCCTTTGCTGTCATCACCGCAGTCTGACTACAGCTTCAGCACTGCTCTCTCGGTTCCAACTCAAAAAAACACCCACCCAAACATCGGCACTCCGGTGGCCCCTTCCGATTATGAACGCAACCTGTACACATCCAGTTCCTTGAGCTTATCTGTCCCCATCCCGGCCCACACCCCTCTGCCAGCACAGTACCCGTATCCAAACCTACCCAGCCGTGCCATCAAGTCTGAGTATCCCGACCACTACACAAGCTCAGAGCACTACACCAGCACCAGCTCCCCAGAATCGGTTCCAGGCTACACGTACATCGATCAGACGCGAGTGTCGACCAGCCCAGCTGTGGCCCTGCCGGGCTTGACGGTACCGCCGTTGGTTCTGGAGTTTGTTCGCTGTGAGCAAGATGAGCTGCAGGTGCAAAGCAAGATAAGCGCTCACCTGGCCCACCTGCAGCAGGAACAGAACTCTCGGAGTGCGGCAGCCAATCAGGAACAGAACACACGTCTCGCAGCCAAACAGGAACGACTCAGCACCTTCGGCCTGATGTGCCACATGGCTGATCAGACGCTCTTCTCCATCGTGGAATGGGCACGTAGCTGCATCTTCTTTAAGGAGCTCAAGGTGAGTGTGAACACAGGCGAAATTGAATTAGAATCCGAATTGCAGAGGATTGAAAGTAATGCACACCTCATCACTACACACACACAATAATGTTTGCATGAACAGAGCGGATGCAGTCAGCATGATGAGATGATGCTGACATGGATGGACAGGTAGCGTGTGTGTGTGTATGTGTTTCCAGATAAACAGTCATGGCCTGCTGTGTTTGCTCTGGCTCGCTGTCACATTTATAATGGCAGTGATGTCTGGAAAGTATTCTGGTTGTTCTTGTTTTAAAAAGACCAAGTAGGTGTGGTTTTGTAGTGTAAATGACGTAAATAACAGGAAACATTGGATTGTAATGATGGTTTGAGCTGCTGTTGATGGCAAAGACTGACTATATTAGACTGAATAAATATAATCAATATTGGGCATGTTGTGGGCACATTTCTACTGTTCAAAGGTTTGGGGTCTTTTTTAATGTTTTTAAAAGAAGTCCACCAAGGCTGGATTTATTTGATCAAAAATTATACCGTATTATAATGAAATATTGTTACATTTTAAAATAACTGTTTGCTATTTGAATGTATTTAATATAAAAATCAAAGCTGAATTTTCCGCATCATTACTCCAGTCTTCAGTGTCACATGATCCTTCAGAAATCATTCTAATATGCTGATTTGCTGCTCAGGAAACATTTCTTATTATCATCAATGTGTACAGGTGTGCTGCCAATATTTTTGTGGAAACCATGGTACTTTTTGCAGGATTCTTTGATGAATAGACAGAACAGCATTAACTTGAAATTTGTAACATTATAAATGTCTTTACAGTCAGTTCTGATCAACTTAATGCATCCTTGCTGAATAGAAGTAATAATTTCTTTAAATTAAATTAAATAAAAAAAATTACTGACCCCAAACTTTTGAACAATAGTGTAGTTATGTGTAGTTGCAATTACCAAAATAAAATACTGTGATTTCACAGAAATTAAAATATAATATATTCATATTCATATATAATATTAATTTCATAGCAATTATTTGACATCACAAGATTATTAAACCTGTAACATCACTGACTTGCTGGTGATTTAGCGGTATTTTCACGAATCTTTTAATTAATTAAAGGCACAATATGTAATATTTTTGGATTAAAATATCCAAAAACCACTTGATCAATGTTATATATTTTGTTGACTTGTGTACTTACATTATCCCAGATATTTCCAAGAATGTTTAAATCCAGAGAAATAAGCCATTTTAACCAGGACACGGACTGTGACCGTGCGTCACCTATCAATGACATCATACCTGCGTTACCCTCGATTTCCGGTTTTATTTTGTAGAAACCATGGAAACACCAAAGACGCTTTAATATATTATATGTTTTATTAGACACAACCAATCAGTACATTGTTTGGATACATTTATAAACAGAAAACGAATCATTGTTATATAGCTCAACAAGTTTAGTCTTATTGTTTGAATCTCGTTTTCTTAATTATATTAATATGATATTCTAATATTCATACTGCAGTGTGCAACAAGTGTCTCATGACAGCCGTCGAGCGAACGCTCAGAGTAATGTTATAACATGTCTTTGAACATACTCAAATGTATCTAATATGATAAAACTGAGCTGCGTTACCCCACATACAGTACGCTTGACCGGAAGAAGTGGAAGCGGCGACTGTGGCATAATAAAAGTTCTGCTGCTCTCAAGATGTGTGTCGCGCTTTTCGCACGATTAGCAATCATGAACATGATTTCTGCCTGAGCCCCATCGGATTCTTTTCCCCTGGCTGTGAGGTGAAGACAACATTTCCCATGATTCCGTGCTCAATCTCTGCATCGTCAAGTTACTTGTTATAAGTTACAAGTTACCTTTGTTTGGAATAGGCAACCTCTAGCAGCGAAAAATTACATATTGTGCCTTTAATCTGTTAATATAATCTGACTTAAAGAGGGGTCATTTCTTTCATATTTAAATTGCAATGATTGTGGAAGTTTGGATTTATTGATAGTCCAAAATGCTGAGATATATTTCAGGTTCACTTCAGAAGGTTCATTAACTTTTCTGGAGAATAATCGTGTCATAAATTTGAGAGCTCCAGCTATATCATGTCCATTATAACCCGTGGCATTGAGGGGTCTTTAAATAAAACACTTGAGTTTTGTTGGTCCTGAAGAGCTCTTTAAATAAACTCTAGAGTGTTTGTTGTCTTAGAGGAAATAGAGGATACACTCCTTTCTTTTGTCCATTCTAAGCTCCTGTTGCTCTCTGTAGTGTTTCCAAACCTTGCTGAGAATGCAGCATGCACACAATGATACAGTACAGCATTTCAGTCACACACACAATGTACATAGTAACACTGGCCATTTTTCTCTCTCTCTCACACACACAGACATACTCTGCAAAATCACACGCACACACACACAAATAATTGCATAACCTTCTCAAAACACACACACACACACACTTCTCAAAACACACACACACTCTTCTCAAAACACACACACACACTTCTCAAAACACACACACACTCTTCTCAAAACACATAACACAGACACACACACAGAGAGATAAAATTGAGGTAGGAAACAGAGGCTTGGAAAACAATAGGAAGGCCAAAGTAAAATCTGAAATATTATTATTAAAATGTAAAAAAAAAAAAAAAAAAAAAATGCAAAGAAAAAAACATGCTACTATTGCATTGAAATAGCAACATAGAATCATTAAAAGTTTTCAGTTTCTATGAAAAATACAAGACAAAATAAGAAATGCAACGCTTCTGAATTTGATTTAAACAACTGTTAGTGTCTGCATCAGAGAGGACTGGATTTTTTAAATGACATTTTTCAATTTTGACACAAATGGCATGATTTCTAGTCCCTCGGGTGGTCCTGATAAACCCTATGTTATAGGGACAAAATGTCCAGCACAAAAATGGCAATATCCGAAATACTTGTCCTTGTGGGGACATTGTTTGGTCCCCGTGAGGAAAATGGCTTATAAATCATACTAAGTGATGTTTTTTTTTTTTTTTTTGAAAATGTTAAAATGTAGATAAAAATCATTATGTCTATGGAAAGTCCTCATAAAACATGGAAACCCAATGTGTGTGTGTGTGTGTGTGTGTGTGCTATGTGTGTGGGGGTTAGCAACAGCATTCCACTCCAGATAAGGGGAGAATGTGAATGTGTCCGTGTATTCAGTCTGGCCTACGCATGTGAAGGTTTTTCTTATTCAAAGTCTCTCTCATTTTAATTCATCAGATTCCTCCAGAAAATAGTTTTACTCATTTGATTATTATTCAATCCTAAAAATAAAGATTCCTATAAGAAACAGCATTTTTTTTATATTCTGATGTCATAAGAAAATCCTTTTACAGACCTTTTTATTTCGTATCTCTTTAGAAACCAATACTCTGATCTGAAGAACCTAAAATGTGACATCAAGGTGTTTTTTAACCTGTTAGCATTCCACTGTACCACCCGCGGTACACATACCTTTCAAAAGAGACCAAAAACCATGCATATTCTCCAAATGGTTCAAGAACAGCATGCAATTTACTTTGGGTAGGCTTTTTTGGGGTATTTTAGGCAAATTTTACAGGAATGCTCTCCAAAGTAGCCAATGAAAAGACCAAACATTCATTTTAAGAGTGAGTGTGTGCAGTTTACGTAGTAGAACAAAACATTCAAGTATTGTCAGGTTATGTTTATCACATACCTTATTTTACTCATAAATTGAAAAACACTATTATAGGAAAACTCTATAGAAAAATCCCGAAGGAACCAGTGGTGAAATTAGTCACTTTATTAGAGATGCAGTAAATGTCTGTTTGATTTAGTCTGCCATCTACAGGTCTGGAGATGATGTTTCTGGCTCAGAGTTTAAATAACAGGATTGCCCAGAATTACTGTCTTTTAATATTTGTTTGTCAGTGTTCATTTTTAGGCAAAATAAACTGTTTTCAATGGACAAAATATTCCATCTTTTAGTCTGTTGGTGTATTTTTGGCTGTTAAAGAGGCATCATTGTTTCAGAATTAATATTAATTCCCTTTTTTTAAAAAAAGTACTGTGGTGCAGGGTTATTATCATTAACTAAAAACACTACATATACACAGGGCTTGACATTAACACCCGCCAACCCGCCAAATGCGGGTAGATTTCAGCTGTGGCGGGTAAGACAGCCACTCCTACTAGCCACTTTGGCGGACTGAATATAATTTCAGCCTACACCCTAATCAAAGGTAGTCGAGCTTGTTGTAGCACAAAATTACAATTCAATCACAATTCGTTATCGATGAACGTGCAGTTAGTGAAGGTGGGATAGGTGGAATAGTCAAATACACTCACACAGATATCAAAATGTCCATCGTGTGGAGTATCTCGTGTGAATACAGTCGGTTATGGCTTATGTGGACGTAAACAGGTGGGTAAAAACTGGATATGTGTCAGTATATTACGTCCATGCATTCAGCAGCCCAGTGAAATACCTGTCTGTCATTAATGTTAATCAAACAGTTAAATAAATGTATACATGTTAAATAAACTTACTGTATCTGAAAAAAAAAATAGTTTATTTAGTTTACTTTTTTCATTTTGTATAGCCTAACAAAAATAACTTTATAAAAAATAAAATTATAAAATTTCTCATATTATGGTCATATTGCCCTCCCATACATACCAGCTGATATACCATGCAGTTTTGATAAGGGTGGTCAATCTGCATCTAAAAGATTGAAAGCGTTTTAAATCTAGCTAAATCAAGTAAAATGACTCAAAATCAAATAATTTTAGCATGCCAAAGTCAACTTTAATCATATAAAATGTAATTTCCCAATCAGCAAAATTGTGGCCAGTGAAAGTGCTGAGTGGCTAGTAAGTTTGGAAAACCACTAGCCACAGTGGCTGGTGAACGAAAAAGTTTATGTCAAGCCCTGCATATATATATATATATATATATATATATATATTTTTTTTTTTTTTTTTTTTTTTTAATAATAATAACACCTTGTATTAATAGGTGCCTTTCATGGCACTCAAGGACACCGCACAACATAAAAGCAAATTTAATAGTAAATCAATGCTACTAAAATAACACTGCTGTGGTGGTACTGTCATGGTGTCCATTCGTAATACTTTGATATAGGCCTAAAGTACAATATATATGTAAGCTATAATACCATGGTAATTTCTGTAAGTGATATGACACCACTGACTAAACACAATGAGACAGGACACTACAGTACTAATACCATCATCACTTCCTCTGTCTGTGCTGATGGATTGTTTCCACCTCACACTATTACCTGGACAGGTGTGTTCATACACACATATCACACCCACACACACGCCGGATGTGAACTGTTAGTTTATTTACCCTCTGAAGACAAATATATGCAGTCCTCATTCAGTGTGTGCGTGTGTTTGTGACAGTTTGAAAGATGTTTTGGGTGGTTTGCGTGCATCTCAGTCTACAGCCATGCACTCTATAGCATACTACTTGCAAACAATTTGCAATATAAAATGTTCTTTGCATGCCCGCAATACACTGATGACTTACATTTTGTTCAAAAGTTTGTGGTCTTTAAAATAGTTTATGTTTTTGAAAGAAGATTATTATGCTCACCGAGGCTGCATTTATTGTGAAACATTATTACAAAATTAAAAATGACTTTTTTCTCTTTGAATATGTTTTAAAATGTAATTTGTTCCTGTGATGGTAAAGCTGAATTTTCAGCATCATTACTCCAGTCTTCAGTGTCAAATGATCCTGGTAATTACCACAATTTTGAGATTCTGACTGGTAAAAAGCGTTCGAACTTGTAGAACTCGTAATTACAACTTGTAAACCGGGAGTTTTCTGACTTGTATGTAACTGCTGAACCACTGGAACACAACAGATTCATTTAGGCATTGATAGTGTTGCCATAGAAACACATCATTCCGAGTCCGAGGATGTGAACAGCTCCAAGTAGAAATGAAATATGAGCATATTAATTTTCTTAATGCATGTATCTGGTTATACTATAGTCAAATAGCTGTTTAGATATTGTTTTTAGCAAACTCACATTCTCTTATTCTGGTACGTAATACCCAGTTTTTAGAATAAAATCAGTAATAAATGGGGAAAAAAATTGAATCTTTTTTCATTTGGAAATACCACACATTACAGAAAAGGGTTGCAAAAGGTAAAGTAATTAATGTTAACTTGAAATATTGTAAACAAGCATAAACTGCATTCTGAATGTAGCTTCTGTCCTCTTTGGGGTGATTTTTACTTCCTCATTCACACAGCTGGATATTTGTGTCCTTCTAGGTCAAAATCCCAAATTCCTAAAACACAAAAAGAGGCGGGTTTATTCCACAAAGATACAACAGAGAGAGAAATAGCTACAAGAATAAAGCATGTGTTGTGGAAGTCTGGGGCAGCGGGCAGGTATTATCGCTGATAAATGAGGGTTACAAAATATATAAAGCGCTGACAGGGAAGTGTTGTGGTGTTCAAGTGTGGACGTGAATGTGTATGCGTCTGTGTGTGATTTCAGAGTCAACAGCTACTGCTGAGAAATGGACAAGGGTCTTGTTTTACTCATAATCTTTTCAGAGCAAAGCTTTTTCTCTGTCCCATATAATAGCCCACACTAGGGTGCCAAGGGCATTTGACACTCTCCAAAAGCGGCCTCACACAGCACTTATGGTGATGCCGCCGAGGACAAACTGAAAAATGCTAGTACGCTAATGGTAGTAAGTTGCAAGTCCAGTATTTAAAAGGGAAGTCTGTTTTTCTGAAAGTCCTTATTGTAGCACTCAGATTTATTTTATTTATAAATTTTAACCTTTTTTTCTTTGTCAATCATGGATTACTTTAGAGCCTTAGATGAGAAAAGACCACATTTTCACACAAAATGCAATTAAAAAGAAAACAAACAAACAAAAAACTGGATGCCACTCAACGCTCAATGAATTAAAAGTGATTTTTAAATGTGAATGTAGCCATTAATGTTTGCATATTCATTATTGTTGCACAACTTTTATATGAAACAACTAAACAACTAATGTCTGTCTGTCTATCTATCTATCTATCTATCTATCTATCTATCTATCTATCTGTCTGTGTATAATTTTTATAACAATTCTATTTATTCATAAATTTATTTGCATTCAAAATGCATAGTTTTAAAGGGAATGATACTGATCATTATAATATGGCTCACTGCTTTGTTTTGAGATTTCTGGTTGTCTAGTTTTACTGTAGCAGTTGTAATGTGACTCTGAACATTATTTCTGAACTTATTTCTACTTTAATCATGGACACTTTGCTGTTAATCATACTGTCATTTGATCATACTTTGATTCTTTAGCTAGCATTGCGAAACATTTTCACTTCAAGTCAAATATAAGTGAATTTTTTTGTTTATTCATGAAGGCTGCTGGAAATGCAGAAAGCTTTTTCTTTTCAAGTATTAAATGACTTGCCTCAAAAGCACTTCAGCCGCTGTATTCTAACTACAGTCATAACATTCACTAACTTTAGTCTACTTCACTTCAATAAGCTAGCATTACTTGCTTTTTTCTCCATTTATTTGTATGCAAATGACAAGATTTTAAAATGATAGCTTAAAAAGAAAATATCTTTTATTTAAAGTTTAAAGGAATTAAATAATTATTAAGTATTAAAAGGATTAAGGGAATAAATAAAAGTAAATCAGTAAAATAAGTTCTACTGCAGTTTTGAAACTATTTGCAAATAATATTTTGTTTTAAAGTATGCACACGTTCACTCTTACTGATATCTGTGTCGAAAACGCAAAAAGTTTCTTGTCTTGTCATATTCAGTTATGAGTTACATGAATCAAATATAAATTATACCATATTTTACATTCAAAACAATGGCATTTCTTAAAAAGTTGAGTTGCTTGCATCTCTGGATATTACTGTCGGTCGTTCAGCATTCCTCTTGTAAAACAGTTAAATATTAATGTTTAGCTGCTACTTACTTCATCTTCTGTAAACAGTAAGACCTGCCTTCTTTGATTTGATTGGCCATCTCACTCATTTTGACATTGACGAGCGCTGTTAGACAGCTGAGACAGAGCAACTAAATAACAAACAGAGCTGCGCGTATAATGGAGTGCAGAGCAGTACCAAGAATATCAAATATTGACGGACAGTTTGGACATTTCTAATTTTTGGGGAGACTTGTCTCTCCAAATGTCTGTGGTGGCTATATACACTATATTGCCAAAAGTTTTGGGACGGCTGCCTTTACGTGCACATGAACTTTAATGACATCCCATTCTTAATCCGTAGGGTTTAATATAGAGTTGGCCCACCCTATGCAGCTATAACAGCCTCAACTCTTCTGGGAGGGCTTTCCACAAGGTTTAGGAGTGTGTTTATGGGGATTTTTGACCATTCTTCTAGAAGCGCATTTGTGAGGTCAGGCAGTGATGTTGGCGAGAAGGCCTGGCTCGCAGTCTCTGCTCTAATTCATCCCAAAGGTGTTCTGTCAGGTTGAGGTCAGGACTCTGTGCAGGCCAGTCAAGTTCCTCCACACCAAACTCGCTCATCCATGTCTTTATGGACCTTGCTTTGTGCACTGGTCCACGGTCATGTTGGAACAGGAAGGGGCCATCCCCAAACTGTTCCCACAAAGTTGGGAACATGAAATTGTCCAAAATGTCTTGGTATGCTGAAGCATTAAGAGTTCCTTTCACTGGAACTAAGGGGCCAAACCCAACCCCTGAAAAACAACCCCACACCATAAATCCCCCTCCACCAAACTTTACACTTGGCACAATGCAGTCAGGCAAGTACCGTTCTTCTGGCAACCGCCAAACTCAGACTCGTCCATCGGATTGCCAGACAGAGAAGTGTGATTCGTCACTCCAGAGAACACGTCTCCACTGCTCTAGAGTCCAGTGGCGGCGTGTTTTACACCACTGCATCCGACGCTTTGCATTGCACTTGGTGATGTTAGGCTTGGATGCAGCTGCTCGGCCATGGAAACCCATTCCATGAAACTCTCTACACACTGTTCTTGAGCTAATCTGAATGCCACATGAAGTTTGGAGGTCTGTAGCTATTGACTCTGCAGAAAGTTGGCGACTTCTGCACACTGTGTGCCTCAGCATGCGCTGACCCCGCTCTATGATTTTACGTGGCCTACCACTTCGTGGCTGAGTTGCTGTTGTTCCCAATTGCTTCCACTTTGTTATGATACCACTAACAGCTGACCGTGGAATAGTAGTGAGGAAATTTCACGAATGGACTTATTACACAGGTGGCAACCTATCACGGTCCCACACTTGAATTCACTGAGCTCCTGAGAGCGACCCATTCTTTCACAATTGTTTGTAGAAGCAGTCTGCATGCCTAGGTGTTTGATTTTATACACCTGTGGCCATGGAAGTGATTGGAACACCTGAATTCAATGATTTGGAGGGGTGTCCCAATACTTTTGGCAATATAGTGTATCTAGGCTATATCACTGTCATTCTTCCTCTTTTGGATTTTTGGGTGAACTATAAAGACATATTTGATTTTATATTTGAGAACACTAGTTGCTTGCAACTAGTAATCAGCTGATTGCAGGGATACAGAAATTGTACCATTCCTTAGATTTGAAATGATTTCTTTACAGTACAGTGAAATAGTGTTTAATAACATTCACCTCAGCATTCATTGCTGTCCTCCATTTGCATAGAAAGCTCTTGCGTGTGTGTTTTTTGTCTGTCTGTTTCTGTAGATATGCAGGTACACAGTGTGCAATAGATAGACAAAAACACACATGCAAGAATCCAGCTTCCTTCACTGTGTGCAGAATGTGCCGTACAATCTCTCGTCATGGCAACAGGAGTGTGGCATAAAGGGATGGATCTAGCGTCCAATTCTATGTGCTTTAAAAAAATGCAGAGTGTGTTTTTGCTGCAATTAACTGTGCCGCCCCGAGGGGCTTCTGTGGGGTCACGAATCTCGTATGCAACAGTGAGCTGAAAATTGTCTCTGTTGAATTATATCATCCACATAACTGCCTATTTTCAATTCAATTGCACCTGCTAAACTGGACTGTGAATAAGCACAATAGTGGCCAGCTACTGCGGATCTTTGAATGAACACTGAATCACATTCTCGGCTCTGCTAAGCTGAATGATGGTTCAATCCATTCTGTTCCATTTTTATACAGTAACTGAATGCTATTGTGTTGGTGGTGAAAAACTTTCAGCTCTCTGGAAATTTTGTGTGGTGAGGCTCCTTTTAAGTTTTTGAATATGTATGCGTGTAGGTACAATGACATATTCACATTGTATTGCACCACATATGAATATATTTATATTATTTTGCACTTATGCACATATGTGTGTGTGTTCTTGTATACATGGTTTATGAGGACACAAATGCGTATAATGGGTATTACAACGTAAACAACTTTCTGTGTCCTCGTAAACCAAATGGCTTAAAAACATACTAAACAGTGTTTTTTTGAAATTCAAAAAATTCAGAGAGTTTTCTGTGATGGGCAGGTTTAAGGGTAGGGGTATAGAATATACAGTTTGTACAGTATAAAAACCATTACGTCTATGGAGAGTCCCCATAAACCACATATACAAGTATGTGTGTGTGTATTAAATATGTATTTTTAACTCTCAAAATAAAAGAATGAAAAGTAGGGGGAAAAACCCCCAAAAATTTCATGATAATATCTCAGTTGTTTCTCCTAAAGAGCAAAAGGAGTCTTATGCTTTTTCAATTTTTGTCTACTTTAGTGTTTCAGAAAATATTTCAACAATGTGCTCAAATTTGCAAAAAATATTTCTCATCAAATAGTCTTTTTCCTTTAATATTTATACAGCTCTATTGTTTTTTTGTTTTTTTAATTATATCTTTGTCTCATTTGTTTCCATTTTTATTTTATTATTATCTAAGGAATTTATAGATATGAGATAAACAAATAATGTTCTTATTAAATGAAATATAAGTGATATAGAAATATAAACAAATGTAAATATTATTGTAAATAAATATTAAATGATAATACATATCAATAAATATAACTCCATTAAGTTTTCTGAGCTGTGAAGCAATTATAGAGGCTATGAAGCTTCTGAACAGTTATATTTCATTTAATAATAATTTATAAACCAATGCAAATCTATATATATAATGCAAATGCATACACAAATATTTGTAAATTTTATGTCCATTTTCATTTATTCACTTTCTCTCTGCTCCACAGGTGGGAGATCAGATGAAGTTGCTGCATAATTGCTGGAGTGAGCTTCTTGTGCTGGATTACATCGCTAGACAGTTGCATCATGGGAAAGAGGACAGTGTGCTTCTCATTACTGGACAGGAGGTAACACACATGCACACACTCATAATAGACATATGCACATATATGCATTGCATCCAGTCAATTGATGGTTGTGTGTGTGTGGGTCAGGTTGAGCTCGCATCTTTGCTGGCCCAGGCAGGGGTCACTCTGAGTGGGATGATACAGAGAGGTCAGGAGCTGGTGCATCGTCTACAAGAGCTTCAGCTGGACCGCAGAGAAACTGCCTGTCTTAAATACCTCATCCTCTTTAACCCTGGTGAGACAGACATGCTATTACAGTTAGCTTTGATATGATTGGCTGACATCTTTGAATGTAAACTGCTGAACTGCTATGTGTGCGTGGGGAGTCATATAAAATACTGTTCAAAAGTTTGGGGATTTTTTTTATATACACATTTTTGAAAGTAGTCATTTATGCTCACCAATGCTGCATTTACTTGATTAGTAATACAGTAAAAACAGTAATATTGTGAAATATTATTTCAATTTAAAATAACTGTTTTCTGTTTGAATATATTTTAAAATGTAATTTATTCCTGTGATCAAAGCTGAATTTTCAGCATCATTACTCCAGTCTTCAGTGTCACATGATCCTTCAGAAATCATTCTAATATGCTGATTTGCTGCTCAAGAAACATTTATGATTATTATCAATGTTGAAAACAGTTGTGATGTGTAACTGTGATAGTTTTTTCAGGATTCTTTTATTAATAGAAAGTTCAAAATAACAGCATTTATTAGAAATAGAAATCTTATAACATTAAAAATGTATTTACTGTCACTTTTGATCAATTTAATGCATCCTTGCTGAATAAATATATCAATGTCTTTAAAAGAACCCCCAAACTTTTGAACAGTAGTGTATGAATGTGCTCATGGTTGTGACATCAAGATGATTTTTGCTGCTTATTTTCCATAAATCGTTGTGGAGTAAGACTTGCATAAAGAGTATGTCTGTTGAGCAGCTTTTTATTATAATTGCAAAAGATTTAAAAAAAAAACAGTCTCCCATGATATGACTTTTAATTCAAGACTTTTTATTAACCTTGTGTCAAATTGACTGAGATTTGGTCTTAAAAGACTATTTAAACATATGAATTCCACTAACGTTATTGGCTGACGGAACGATAACTTCTAGTTATGTGCATATATCATTCGATACTTGGTTGGATATCTTTTAATTTTTGTTTTAATAATATTCTCCTTAATAAGTTCCGCTCAAGTGTTTCAATGAGTTTTAGTTCTTAACTAATTCCAGAGGCCAAAATGACTTTGTATTAATGAGGAAGAGGTGGCAAATTTTGTCTCTTTCTCTGTCTCTCTCCCTCCGTTCAGCGCTGCTGATGTTTTAATAGTTTAATATAAAAGACATTTTCATAGCCACCACGGTGGCACCGTCACCCCGTCCTCCGCGTCTTATTGAGCGTATCTATGTTTCCCCTGCTGGGGTTTGACCGAGGCTAATTAACTTCTCAAAAGATGAATATTGCATTGATTTTGATCCACGCTAACGAGGACACGCGTATATCAGGCTATTTATCCCTGCTTCACTGTGAGTGGCAGCGTGTTTTGTGTGGCGCAGGCTGTGCGGTAACTGGGTAATGGGCTTAATTAAAATGAAAGCCTTCTGAATCGCTCCTGTTTACAAAGGCAGGGAGCCGGACCCCGTATCCACTCGCAGACGCACACACGCCATCTATAGCGAGACTCTGGCTCAAAAGAAGTTTAATGGATTGACCTCATATTGGTCCGTGCCGCCGTGCCCCTCTCTTTCTCAGCTTCAGGAGAAAATGCTCCTTTATTGTTCGCGTTCCCTTAAGTGAGAGCAATTTAGCGGCAACAAAAGCTGCTTTTCATAATAAGAGTGCCTGAGAGCTGTGTGCATGCGTGTGTGTGTGCATGTGTTTGTATTTGTGTTCGTTCAGAAAGTGCTTGAAAACCCATTTTCCACTCATGCCGTCTTTAATGAGACTCTATCGGTTCCTCTGCAGATGTGAAACTGTTGGAAAACCAGCCTTACGTCGAGAGCGTGTACGAGCAGGTGAACGCCGCGCTGTTGGAGTACACACTGTATGCGTATCCGCAATTCCCGGACAGGTTTAGCCAGATTCTGCTGCGCCTTCCCGAGCTCAGAGCGCTGAGCGCGCAAGCCGAAGACTACCTGTGCTACAAACACCTGAGCGGAGAGGTGCCGTGCAACAACCTCCTCATAGAAATGCTGCATGCCAAGAGAACCTGCATCTGACACAAACGCACATTCGCACACAACAGCCCGATTCCTTCGCAGCTGACGCTGTTATCGACTACATGTTTTGCAGCAGTCATCTCTCGCACAGAGAAAACCTCATCAACCATGCCACTGTGTTTCTGAAAGAGGAAGAGGAAGAGATGTCAGTGTTAATGACTGTGTCTTAAAAATAAAGGTTCTTTATTGCCATTGATGGTTCCATGAAGAACTTCTAACACCCATGGAACCTTTCCGTTATACAAAAAATTCTTTGTAGTGGAAAAAAAGAGATTTTTTAAATGTTACACTAAGAAAAACATTGTTGTTTTAAGAACTGTTCACTGAAAGGTTCTTTGGGGAACCAAAAATGGTTCTTCTATGGCAAAAAAAATTGGAAAACAAAAAAATTGGAACCTTTATTTTTAAGAGTGTATAAAGCGCTGCAGGAATGACATATTTTTGTAGGTCAACTCTGAAGTTAGCATCGCCCTGGTTCCCTCAACAAAAACTCATTGGCTTTTGGATTATTAGACACAATAAGCTCTTCGACTGACAAAAGGCAGCAATTCTTACACTCTGTTCATCAAGATAGTCTTCAGAAACGAACAAGCCTAAATACAATTGCCAGAAGTAAAAAGCACCAAGCTCCTGACAACTTGATTTAAAATCATTTTCCCTGAAACTTTGAGTTAGAATAGATTGCAACAGCGCGATTATAAACAATAAGGCTGTGAAAGTTGAGTTTTCCTATTCGGCTGATGATGTTTAATGTTCCTGACAACCTCAGATTTAACCATTTGTTAGCAATCGCCTTTTTCAAGACAAGTAAAAGCTTTTTTTTTTTTTTTTTTAAATCTCTGTAACACTTAAAGCCTTTATGTCTAATGCATTATAGAGGTATTCATAATACATGTTAAAATGCATTATATCTTTTTATAATTAATTGTAGCCAAAGTAAAAGGATTAGTTCACTTTAAAATAAAATTATCCCAAGCTTTACTCACCCTCAAGCCATCCTAGGTGTATATGACTTTCTTTTTTCTGATTAACATAATCTGAGTTATATTAATAAATATCCTGACACATCCAAGCTTTATAATGTCAGTGAACGGGTCCAACAAGTATGAAGCTGAAGAAAGCGCATCCATCCATTATAAACGTACTCCACCCGGCTCCAGGGGGTTAATGAAGGCCTTCTGAAGCGAAGCGACGCGTTTGTGTAAGAAAAATATCCATATTTAACAAGTTATGAAGTAAAGACCACCTTCAGTATTCAACTTACAAAGAAAGCGTAACGCCTCTAATAGTTCAAAACGCTTATGCTACGACCTACACCTTCCGCATTCAACTTAAAATTTAAATTCAGCTTAAGTTGAATATGGAAGGCGGTCTGGCGGAAGCTAGATATTTTACTTTGTAACATAATTATGGATATTTTTCTCACAGAAATGCATGGCTTCACTTAAGAAGGCCTTTATTAAAGTACGTTTATGATGGATGAATGCACTTTCTTGAGCTTCATACTCATTGGTCCCGTTCACTGCCATTATAAAGCTTGGATGCGTCAGGATATTTATTAATATAACTCAGATTGTGTTCATCAGAAAGAAGAAAGTCATATACACCTAGGATGGCTTGAGGGTTAGTAAAGCTTGGGCTAATTTTCATTTTAAAGTGAACTAATCCTTTAAAATCCATTATAATATTTGCAGATTGCTTGTTACATTGGTTGTTTGTCATGCATTTCTAATAGCATAACATAAGTTTTTAATGTATTATAACTTTGTTCTTGAGACCACACAATGCATTATAAGGTGGATTACAAGGCATAATTAATGCATTAATAATACTTTTATAATGCATTATATATAAAGGCCTTAAGTAAAGTGTTACCAAAATCTCAAGGGGGTATTATTGATGTATTTTATACTGTAGAATAAAACGTGAACATATCTTGAGCTTGTGTTCACTACAGACTTTATTTCAGGCATTTAACCAAAAACCCATTTAAACAATCAGGACATGGATGCTTAAATGCTAACTCGATTCCAGGTTATGGCTTAAAAATACATCATTCTTGTAGCACACTATTTAAAAAATGCCTTCCCTCTCTTTACACACACACACACACTCAGAAGAACTTCTTCATTAAAAAAAAAAAAAAAAAAACAGGAATCAAAAGACAAAATGAGGCATAGTCACAGCCAAGAACCACCCAGACAGGGAGCGACAGCATGACCGTCATGTCAAAAGAAATATTTCAAGAAATACAAAATGAAGTAAAGCACTAATGAAACAGAAAGCTGGTGAAATCTAATGATTTCCTCAAAAGGAGCCAGTAAACGAGCTAAATAACCTTCATTAACATTCCCTTTTTTAGATTGAAAGCGAGAAAGAGAGGGAAGGCTCCATTCAACAAAGCATTTCCTGCACACACATAATAGCTCTGTCATATAACCTAGTGAGCTGCCTACTTGGACAGCATCATATATGTTTCTTACGAAATGTAGACTAAGATTTTGAATGTTTGTATGGCCAAAACCTCACCTGAAGTCAATCACGCAGAGGGAAAAAAATAAATCCAAGTTGGTGGATGAGGCAAGACTTGTATTTCATTTAGTACTGAAAAGTGTAACTGAATATTTACAGATATATACATAATGTACATAATATATACATACATACATAATATTTAAAAATCTTTCAGAACCCAAATGGTATTTTATATATAATACCGTTTAGGAGTCTGTAAGATTTTTAAATTATTCAGCAAGGATGAATTAAATCACTCAACATAGACATTAAATAAAAAATTATATAATCATAAAAAAATAGAAATTATATACACTAAACAATTCAAAAGTTTGGGGTCAATAAGTTTGCTTTTTATTTTATTTTATTTTTTTTAAAGAAGTTAATGCATTTATTCACAAGGTTGCATTAAATTGATCCTTAAGTTACAGTAAAGACATTTATAATGTGAAAAAAAAATATTCTTTTGAACTTTCTATTCATTAAAGAATCGTGAGGAAAAAAATATATCAAGGTTTCAACAATAAGCAAACTGTTTTCAAGACTGAAAATATTAAGAAATATTTCTTGAGTTGCAAATCAGCATGTTAGAATGATTTCATGTGACACTGTTGTGAAAGAAATTAATACTTTTATGTATCATGGTTTCCACAAAAATATTACGCAGCACAACTGTTTTCATCATTGATAATATTCAGAAATGTTTCTTGAGCAGCAAATCAGCATATTAGAATGATTTCTGAAGGATCATGTGACACTGAAGACTGGAGTAATGATGCTGAAAATTCAGCTTTGCTCAGGAATACATTTTAGAATATATTCAAATGGAAAACAGATATTTTAAATTGTAGTAATGTTTCACAAAATGAGTTTTAATGTGTTTTTGATCAAATAAATGCAGCTTTGGTGAGCATAAGAGACATCTTGTGCTCAAAAACATTACAAAATCTTTCTGACCCCCAACTTTTGAATGGAAGTAGTGGATATGTAAATTATTAAAAATAATTTGCCTATTTGAGTACATCATTGTCTAATAACCGTACTAACACTAGACTCTATTGTGAGTCAAAACTATCATATTTTGTGCCACGTTGATGCTGATGCTGTCTATATAGATTATTAGTCACTTATCATGATTAGGACACTACCTTAGAAGGCAGCTGCCTACATATGCATTACAGTTCATAGACAGCAAGGCAGCTCACTAGGTTTTGGAACAGAGCTCTTAATGCCTGTACAAGTACTCATCAGTCATGGCAGATGGCATGCTCAAACCCACACACTAACACCAGAAAATTGTGTGTATGTTTAAAAAGCACTGAGTGTGTGTGCGTCTAAGTGTGTGTGCACATGCTGAGAAAAGGGGAGGTAAATTAGGATTTGCAATTCTGCCTTAACACTAACACTGTTGATCCTGTGAAGCTGAGAGAATAAATCGGCATAAATAACTATTAGATGTGCGTTTGTGTCTCTGTGCGTTCAAATGTGTGAGTGTGTAAGAGAGAGTGTGTGTGACTGTTAAGAAAGAACATCTCAATACGCCCCTCTCAAGCTTAGGCCAAGCTGATTATGATATCTCAGCATGTTTCTGATTGGTTCATTTTTGTATAGTGGAGTGTCTGATTGGTCAAGTTCTCTTTCATGTAACATGTTTGTGTTAATAACATTTGATATGAGTGTGCTTAACTGTATTGTTTCAAATGAATAAATACAAATTATTTAAACCTGTAGATATTAGTTTCTCTCAGTTATTTGCCTAACACACACATACTTTAAGTTAAACATTAGATAACAATATAAAACCACATTTGCACAAAAATAAAACAAACTGGTCTCCATCTTTTGTACAGTATATATATATATATATATATATATATATATATATACAGTGGTGGTTAGAATTATTGGCACTTGGTAAATATGATCAAACATGACTATAAAAATAAATCTGGATTGTTTATCCTTTTGATCTTTAATTCTTAAAATCAGCAAAAATCTAACCTTTCATTGAAGGAAAAGAATTGAAAGTGGGTGGAAAATCACATTGTGAAATAAATGTTTTTCTCCAAAACACGCTGGCCACAATTATTGGCATCCCTAGAATTTTTTATGAGTAAAATATCTGTGAAGTATATTCCCATTCATATTTACATTTTTTTTTAGCACACCAGGGTGATCATGAAATTGTCCAGCCATGACTTCCTGTTCCACAGGAGTATAAACATGAGGAAACACAAAGGCCAAATTCCCGTAATCATTCATCACAATGAGTAAAACCAAAGAATATAGTTCTGATGTGCAGTTGAACTTCACAAAATAGAAAGTGGCTGTAAGAAAATAGCTAAAGCATTGAAAATCCCCATATACACTATCAGGGCAATAATTTAGAAGTTCCAATCAACTAAAAATGTTACAAATCTGCCTGGAAGACGATGTGTGTCTAAATCGTCCTAATGTGCAGTGAGGAGAAAAGTTTGAGTGGCAAAAGACTCTCCAAGGATCACAGCTGGAGAATTGCAGAGATTAGTTGAGTCTTGAGTCTCAGCAAGCCTAAAAAAAAAAGATCAAACAGCACCTACATCACTACAAGTTGTTCAGGAGGGTATCAAGAAAAATCCTCTGCATTTATTCAGAAACAATCTCCAGCATATTAAGTTGTCAGACAAGACTGGAACTTCAAACGGGACCAGCTTCTATGGCCAGATGAAACTAAAAAAAGAACTTTTTGGCAGCAAACCCACCAGATGGGTGTGGTGCACACATGGATAAAAAGTACCCCATGCCCACGGTTAAATATACTGCTGGATCTTTAATGTTGTGGGCCTAGTTTTCTGCTGGAGGTCCTAGACATCTTGTTCAAATACATGGTATTATGGATTCTATCAAATACCAACAGATAAAAAAACCTGACCGCTTCTGCTAGAAATCCAATAATGGGCCGTGGCTGGATCTTCCATCAGGACAAGGATCCAAAACCAACACAAAAATGTGTCACTGAGCACAAAATGAAGCTTCTGCCATGGCCGTCCCAGTCCCCTGACCTGAACCCTAAAGAAAATGAGTGGAGTGAACTGAAGAAAAGAAGCACCAACATGGAGCTGGGAATCTGAAGGATCTGGAGAGATTCTGTATGAAGGAATGGTCTCTGATCTCTTGTCAGGTATTCTCCAAACTCATCAGGCATTATAGGAGAAGACTCAGAGCTGTTATCTTGGCAGGTTGCAAAAAGTATTGAATAAAAGAGTGCCAATAATTGTGGCCAACGTGTTTTGAAGAAAAACATTTATTTCATAATGTGATTTTCACCCACTTTCAATTCTTTTCAATATTTTTACTAGTGGGTGCAGGACACTATAGTTCATTTATGTAAGTGAGGATAGCAAAATAAAGTAAATTCTTCATACAGTGGACTACCAGTAAAATTTATAAAAATTTGGGACCCAAAATTATTAAGACACTTTGACCTGACCATGTTTTGCTTAAGTGTTATCTGACATAATTAAGATTAATTTTTTTCTGACACAGTTTAAGTCTGAGATCTTGTCATATTTTATTACCATTTTGTTAAACTATAGTGAATAAACTGTAATAATGGATGAAATGTTCAAGGTGTCTGAATAAAGTTTGGTTTGACTGTATATACAATA
This sequence comes from Hypophthalmichthys nobilis, assembly GCA_037950665.1. Taxonomy (NCBI): domain Eukaryota; kingdom Metazoa; phylum Chordata; class Actinopteri; order Cypriniformes; family Xenocyprididae; genus Hypophthalmichthys; species Hypophthalmichthys nobilis. The sequence continues at coordinate 5,607,341 of CM075490.1, forward strand.
TATATGATATATTGAGATTAACTTAAATCCCAACAAACCATTTCTGTGAAATATTTAGCTTGAAAGGTGTGCTTATACTATCTTTCTATTGAGTAAATTGCTCTTTTTTTGATGTTTTGTTATCTAATGCAATGAGATTTAATTTTTAACTGTCCATATACTTTTCATTGACTAAAAAATTAGCAAATCATAACATTCATTATATTCCTAAAATTAAAACCAAACAATTTCATGCAGTGAACCTTCAATAAATAAATAAATTAACAAACGGACGAAAAAATAATAGAGTATACAAAATAAAACCAAATATTATAAAATATTATAAAATAATAGCCTATATAAATCATTCATTTCCCTGAAATGTAAATATACGAATAAAAAAAATATATAAATAATAAAAAATTGCTTTCTCATTGCCTTCACAGATATTATTATATAATAAGAATAATAACTTTAGCAAATTTAAAAAAAAAAAATGCTAATAGACTTACAATCAAAATACAGTTTTGCAATATTACTTTTAGAAATTGTACTAAACTAAAACCTAAACCCAGTAAACATGGAGTCTTTGCAAGGAAAGGAAGAAAATCGAGAAAGGGGGAGAGCGGGAGAGCACAGCTGGGTCCTTTTGAAAGTGCAAAATTAAAATGGAAAAAAAAAATCATTTTTCTTTTCACAGATCTTTAAAGGTGTGTGTTTGTTTTGTGTGTGTGTGTATGCGTTCATGTTCGTGTGTATATGTGTGTGAGAGTTCAATACTGCACCTGAGAGAGTCGGAGTGAAAGTCAGGACACAATTAACGTGAGAGCTTCTGGTTTAGTGCCAGCAGCAGTGTGTGTCTGCGCTTATGTGTCTGTGAGCGAGTGTACATGGGAACAGGTGTGTGAGTGGCTGATGTGTTAGAGAGCTGTAAAATGGGTCTTTTCAGCCAGTGTGTGGATGTTTGAGTGTGTATGTGTGTTTGAGAGAGGGTGTGTGCAAACATGACACACTTAAGGGCCACTTCAGCTCCATTAATTGGTCATTTGACATGAAAGACCTCATACCACCTTTTTTCACACGGCTGCTTCCCTGAAGACCCAATAACCTTCACCCTCGGCAAGGACACACACATACATACACACACAGCTCAATACCTCTGCTAACATCTTACTGTTTGCTCCCTTTAAAAGATAGTTCTTTTTCGTCGTCACAACCAATGATGTCACATCCTGTGGCTGTGCTGGAGGAAGCAGGAAGTGAGAAATGCTTATCCATATGTACATGACAAACAAGTTTTAGACATTGAAGGCTGAGACAGAATCATGAGGATTTTTATAATGTGTGTTTCTGTTCACCCTAAAATGAACATCAAAATTGTGTGCTTATCCTCATGTTGTTCCAGTGATGTTAAAATACCAATAAGTTGTTAATTATTTTCATGGCTGATAACTAATAAACTGCAGATATTAAAATTCTGTAGTATTTTAAATCAGAGGTATCCAAACATTTTACTACAGAGGGCCAAAAATCAAACTTGTTTGAGGTCTGTGGGTCAATGTTGCATTATATCCAGCTATTATATATTAAAATGTACTAACATTTTTAGTAAAATCTACATTTAAATACAAAAATAAACCAAAAAATGTTAAAACTGTAAAATGTTAAAATCAGTGAGATACTAGTTAATAGCTTTTAATTTATTTATTTTTTTTTGTTTTAATTATAATTTTAGTTCAAAATAAAATGAGAAATGTTTCCTTGGCAACTATCTGAAATTAATATTTAATATTATATTTGTTTAATATTTTATTTTATTTCAGTTAACATTAATTTTACTCTGACTTGTTTCAAGTAAAAAAAAAAGGATTTTTCATGTTTTCAGTTTTAGTTAACAATAATAACTGTGCTGAATAAAAAATGATATTCATCTTTATATTTATTAGCTAAAGGTTACATTTAACAGTTGTATTAAATTATTAGAGTTTTTGAAAATTTATTTTGAGTGTTAATTCATTAATCTAAACACAAAAATAGGTGAAATTAGATCTAAATCTAAATTTAAATCTCTAATTTCGGCTGATGGTATCAATACAGATGGTGCTAACTAACCAATTTTAATTAACAAGTTATAGAATTTGACATCAGCATGAATTACCACACATTTCATAAACTGTCAGGATACAAATTGTCTTTGAATGTTTCAGGTGCCTGTCAGATTTTGCTTAAAGTTACACAAAAACAGACACTTAATTCAAATACACCGGAAGACATGTGGTAGGTGTGTGTGTGTGTCACTGTTAACCTTGTGTATATTTAGCTATCTGATCAGAGAGTGCCCACCTGCGGTTGTCCTAAGTTACATCAAAAACTTAATGACCTTGTCCGCTTCGTGCCACCTGCCTGGCACAGGTTACCATGACAATCGTGTGCGTCTGATCAAACTGTTTGATACCGGATCATTTGAGCTCTTCCCTCCAGTTTCTTCCAGTCTTTATCTTTTTTCAAACAGGCACACACACACACACACACACACACATTTTAGAAACACCTCCAGGATCCCAGTGAAACCTGTGCATTAAACCAACATAACACTCGGGTTGTTATAGATTTGTTTGGGTTGGAGGTTAGTTTTAGGGTTGGAATTTAGCACTGGTAATTGTGACAATTCCTCACACACTAAGCTAATTTCTATACATCCTATTTTTCATACTTTGGCTACATTTACATGTGCACCAATAATGTGGTTATTTCCAATAATCAGAGTAAAGACTTAATTGCAGTAAGATGTTTAAATGACATGAGCGAACCTCTTCATTCCCATTTACATGCAATTTTCATTTATTCGCTAAGAATTGTGGTCATTTTTACCATCATTATTCACATCATGCACAGCACAAATATTGAACTCACATACAGTCGGTGTATTACTGGCCACTGTTTTAATCTACAGCACTTAGGTCAAATGCAAAAAACATTTCTATATGAATATACTGAATTTTTTCAGTCTTCTTTTCAATATTTTTGACCATCAATATGCATTATATTCATGTTGTGCAATGTTATCAACATGAACTTGCGCTCCAAAAAATGTGATGCCAAGTTTATGAATCTGCACATAACAACAGGTCAGTATATCAGTATACCGTGCACACGACTTCGGGCACTGGTAAGGACCTTGGCTCACTACACATTGGGACACTGATGACTCTATTTCCAGCAACATAACAACGATCTCATAGTACAACATCACTACTGGGATTTATGAACAACAGCAGAACTGATATCTTTCAGACATTATTTTTTAATGTTATTTAAAGTACATTATGATAAATACTTTGCTTGTTACCTATATGTGCAACATTTCAGCTGTAAATAAACTATAAATGTTAGCTCGATTATGTTCATTACCTGTCTAACAATGTGCCAATTCAGAGGCTGCATCCTTTGAAGGACTTGGACTTTTAAAGGCCACACCTTGAAGGCGGCGAAGGTCGGACTGAGTATTGTTAAATGGGACAGTCTAGCCTATGGGGGACAGCTGCCATTGATGAGTGAATTCTGGGATAAGTAAGGCCATGAAGGATCCATCTTGTTGTATCTGTAACCCCTCTTCCAGGTCCCTCTCGCCCCGCTCTGCGTGGGCCTCACACCTGGATCTCCAGCATGGGAGTCGGATGCTCTAACAAGGAGGCTAAAGGCTGCAACATCTAGAGCATGTCTTGAGATCAGAGGAGTGAGGTTTACACCCACAGCAATTACTAGCTGGCCTCCGTTACATATCCTTAATTTCACGGGAAAGGAAGGATGCATTTGGAGGCCGCATTTGAAGGAGCCTTCTAATTGGGACAGCCTTCGCTGTGCAGCGGTGACGCAATCGGCCTTTGAAGGATGCAGCCTCTGAATTGGGACGCAGCCAAAGTGAGCATCGATGCTCCTAGTTTTCCTTGTCTTCCTAGTTACTAGGAAGCTGACTGAGAAGCACTCAACGTCATCAGTGTACGTCACAAGCACTTTGGTCAGAGTGGAATAGATGCGATTAAAGTGTTTACACGCCTGTTTATTGCGATTAAAATCTGCATATGACATACACTATATTGCCAAAAGTATTGGGACACCTCTCCAAATCATTGAATTCAGGTGTTCCAATCACTTCCATGGCCACAGGTGTATAAAATCAAACACCTAGGCATGCAGACTGCTTCTACAAACATTTGTGAAAGAATGGGTCACTCTCAGGAGCTCAGTGAATTCAAGCGTGGGACCGTGATAGGTTGCCACCTGTGCAATAAGTCCATTCGTGAAATTTCCTCTGTACTAAATATTCCACGGTCAACTGTTAGTGGTATCATAACAAAGTGGAAGCACTTAAAACAACAGCAACTCAGCCACAAAGTGGTAGGCCACGTAAAATCACAGAGCGCAGAAATCGCCAACTTTCTGCAGAGTCAGTAGCTACAGAGCTCCAAACTTCATGTGGCCTTCAGATTGGCTCAAGAACAATGTGTAGAGAGCTTCATGGAATGGGTTTCCATGGCCGAGCAGCTGCATCCAAGCCTCACATCACCAAGTGCAATGCAAAGCGTCAGATGCAGTGGTGTAAAGCACGCCGCCACTGGATTCTAGAGCAATGGAGATGTGTTCTCTGGAGTAACGAATCCCACTTCTCTGTCTGGCAATCCGATAGATGAGTCTGGGTTAGGCAGTTGCCAGGAGAACGGTACTTGTCTGATTGTATTGTGCCAAGTGTAAAGTTTGTTGGAGGGGGGATTATGGTGTGGGGTTGTTTTTCAGGGGTTGGGTTTGGCCCCTTAGTTCCAGTGAAAGGAACTCTTAATGCTTCAGCATACCAAGACATTTTGGACAATTTCATGCTCCCAACTTTGTGGAAACAGTTTGGGGATGGCCCCTTCCTGTTCCAACATGACTGCGAGCCAGGCCTTCTCGCCAACATCAGTGCCTGCACTTCTAGAAGAATGGTCAAAAATTCCCATAAACACACTGCTAAACCTTGTGGAAAGCCTTCCCAGAAGAGTTGAGGCTGTTATAGCTGCAAAGGGTGGGCCAACTCCATATTAAACCCTACGGATTAAGAATGGGATGTCATTAAAGTTCATGTACACGTAAAGGCAGCCGTCCCAAAACTTTTGGCAATATAGTGTATTTTACTATGATTATGATTACTATGTTTATGAGCTTAATCGCATCAGTTTGATCAAAATATAGTGTATACATGAGGTATAGAGTTTAATTGCAATATTGCCTAAGAATCGCATTATGAGGGTACATATAATCGTACTCATTGTTAGTTTATCAGTGTTTCGTTACCTGGGTGGTAACTACATCACAATGATGTCATATGATCAGATTAGCCATCGTCCTTGTGGAAGCTGAGAGATCAGAATGACCCAGGACAACTCAACAACTCAGTAACTGCTTTCCTATTGCCTTGGTTATACCTAAAATAACCTCAACCTTCAACAATGATGTTGCTTTGCAAACACTGCTATTTCAATTGCAAAATGTTAATCTAATTTTGACATCTTGATTGAGCAATTCATGAAGAATAAGGACATTCCAAAATGTGCCACATATATAGCAGGTCTTGTTCTACAGTATTTCTTCTCTGTTAGGTCACGGTGGAACAACAGTTCAAAGAGAATCTTAATGAGGAAGTTGGATAAAGTTAGATAAACCGATGATGTGTTTGTAGCTAGCTACCTGAATCATAACATAGATATTCCATAACATACACGATGTATATCATGTATATCCTCAAAAAATATGATTCTTATCTTAACCCTATAAAGTCTACTGTATCATATTTGATACATAAATTTCTAAGGTCTCCTATCAACATGTTCAAAACTATGTTTAAAAAAACCTGAAACTGCACCAAATTACATATTTTGGCTTAGTTTGGGCCTTTGAATAAAACATCCACTCCCTAGTAATATCAAAAAAAGTCATATAGTGTACCTTTAAGCTTGACAACTAGCAGATATGTTACTCGTAGGAAATATATAAACTGAAATCAGTAGTAATTTTATTGTGAAAACATTGTTTTTGTACTGTTCTGTTGGTGTGAAATACCTCCAATTATAGAAAGAGCTGAGTGTCTATGAGCCTGTAGGAGTACACAAGGTTTATCTGCTCTCTGCCTGAGCTGATGAGGCCAGTAGGAGAGCACAATGTTCCTAACACTGCTTCTATTGTCTGAAGACACTACAGTTACCCTGTGTGTGTTTTTGTAGTTTGTCCCACGCATCCTGTGGCTCCTTGTGGGAGAGATGCTCATCACATCCTTGAGGAAGACGAGTCCTCCTCTTGTGTTGTGTGTGTGAAGAGGCTAACATCTGTATATAAATATATATATATATTTATAGTTCTATATATATATATTTATAGTTCTATATTTTAAATTACAAATAGCTCGTAAACATACATTATGAATAGAAAAAAAAAAAAACCATTAAACATGAAAGTATTTTGTCATTTAAGACCACATAGAAGCCTTTTGGTTTTTTAAAATTGAACCTTTTATTCTAAGAGTGTTTTTTCACCATAAAATGCATATTTGTATAGGTGTTTATGCAATAGAAATACGGACAATATTTGGGTGTAAGTGTTTTTGTTTTATGTGTATGTTTTTCATGTTGTGCCAGGAGGACAGGTCAGAGCGAGGTTAAATCCCTGTTTATCCATCACCCCCATCTATAAATCTCCCATACAGACACACACACACACTCACTCACATGCAAGTGTTTTTTTCTTTTGAAGAACAATTTCCTGTGTTGTTTAATTAGTGACCTGACTCAGACATCCATTAGATCTGCCCCAAACTGCTCATTAATTCTGATTTATTACAGAGAAAGAGAAAGAAAAAGAGAGAGTTAGGCCTGTTCACACCAAGGACGATAACTATCACGATAAAAATATAGTTCTGAAAATCATTCTAAATGTAAAAAAAATCCACACCACAACTGTAATAATGGCACAAAGAAACAGTATCGTTGGAATCACTTTCACAACGATTTTTTTTCAGCTGATGAACAATAAAACATTGACAGCCAATCGAATCCATCCAGCTTTTTAAAGCTCAAGCATTCATTATTTTGAACACAAGACCCAAATTAAAAACATACAGCAAAAACTGTAATTTCATGCAAACTGAAACATAGGGTGCACAAAATAATTTGTGTGAGATTATAGCCCAATATGCTTTCCCATTACAGTTGGCAGCCCACGTAGAAGGCGACGTTCTCGTTCCCTAAAAGTTCTCTAAATGTGACGAAAATTCTGAACCTTTACAGAACATTAGGGACATTCCTAAAACGTCCTCTTTTGGTAATGAAAGTGCTGCAGTTCAAGGTTCCTTATGACTTTAGGAGGACGTTCCATTTTGGTTATTTTATGGTCACATAAGAACGTTACGAAGAGGACATTTGGGATGTTACAGAACATTCCGACACGGTCCTCTGTTGGTCATTTAATAACATTCCCGATATGACTTTAGGTGGACGTTCTATTTTGGTTATTTTATGGTCGCACAAGAACGTTACAAAGAGGACATTTGGGAAGTTAACAGAACGTCCTATAGTAATAGTTCTCTAAACATTCCCAGAACGTCCTGAATGTTCCTTGAAGGTCCACCAAATAACGTCCCCCAACCCTTAAAAGAACTCCACATCATGACCTTCTCGGAATGTACTAGGAACTTTATTAGGCAACGTCCTTAACACCAGTGGAGACGTTCTGAGAACGTTCTGGGAACGTAAAATTTCTAGCGGGGATGAAACAGAAGTTGTGAGTCTTTTCTTCAGAACGTAATCAAGTAAAAAGGCCAACTGACTGGATGGTTGTGGTTTGCTCTTGGTCGATCTCATGTGAGTGACAGGTTGCCCCGCCCTTGCCCCAGTAAACACGTCATCAGAGAAGAGATGGCGCTGCAAGTGATTAGGTTTGTTCGAGATGCATCGGCGCTGTGCAGACAGATCGGCGTATGACATCAATCTACCACGTTTGGAGAGCATATGATTCCTTGTGCTTTTGATCGGTCATACGACGATTGGTCTGCTTAGTGCTGATGCATCTCGAACAAGCCTTAATTTAGGCTTGTTTGAGATGACATCAAAGTACCGCGAGAGCGTTTGGAGAGCATACCACTCCTTATGCTTTTAAATTGCTCTCGCGGTACTCTGATGTCATACGCCAATCGGTCTGTGCAGCGCCGATGCATCTCGAGCAAGCCTTTGATTCAAGATTATGAAGGCACATGAATTGTTTTAAATAATAATAATGTGCACAGATAAAACATTTATAATAATGCACAAAATAATGCATGCAGCATGTAATAATGCAAATAATTCACAGAGGTCTGTATAATAGGGAGGAAGCTCAGCGCGAGATAGCAGCACACCTTACACCTGTGTGTGCGCGAGCCGAGAGCGCCAACTCTGAATCCTCCCACTGAATACTGTCTCCATGGCAACCATGCAAAAGCATGTCCTTACTGAGCAGATCTGACACACAAACACATGCATTCGCATACATTCTTTGAGAGGACTAAAAATTCAAAAAATGATTATAATTCAAAGTATCCTTTCAGTCGGAGTTGAAATTGAAAAAGGAGAATGTGCGGCGAAAGAAACTAATGAAAGGAAAGCTGTCATCTTTCTTTTCTATCAGACACACATACAAACACACACTCTGCAGTTTGCTGGACTATTTGCTTGTCTTTGTTTCGTTTCGAGTGGATGAGAAGAGCGCGTTTAGATTGATGGAGTCTTTTGTGCTTATTTCTCTTTATTGTATTCAATTCCCTTTCAAAGGGGAAGAATTTTTGCGCGTGCTGTTTCTAAAAGATTTGGTGAAGTCTTATCTAATGGCTGCGAAATTACTATAAAGCCGCAAGCCATACAGTGATGTAAATATACAAAATCAATCCGTTTTAATAAAGCCAGTCATAACTACATTTTATAGAAAGAGTAAGATGAGAAAATTAGCAGTGTGTAGCTCAAGAACAGGGTGCCATGAATGAAGACTTCTGCCTTAAATCTCCAGCGGAATGAAGGAAATATAGAGCATGGGAAACTTTGAGTCTTTCTTGCCCTGTTCCCATTGGTGTAATAAGATCTGTGCGCATACTGCCTCCTAGTGGCCAGATTTAAAACTGAACACTGAGTTATCCTAACAGTTATCCTAACCCCTGTGCAAACTGGTCATTCCTGTTATGGGTTATCATCATATAGTCTTAATATATTGGATAAAATATTAAACTCAAAATTTGTGGATGTTGGTATTTTATGCATGTCCTCGAGTGCTGAACAAGCTTCTAACATGAAATACTGCGAATTAAGAAAATTGCTTGTTATTTTGTGAACATTTGATAATCAGTGATCAGTTTTTCTCATGTCATCAGTTGTACTTTCCATCCTGTTAGTCTTTTGAATGTGAAATATCAAAGCTTGTTATTTTCATCCTGTTCAATACATAATTACAATAATATAATAAAATAATATTAATATAAGAGCGTAGCTTAGCAAGACTTAGCAAGTTGTCACAATGAGAACCTGTTGTTTTACATTTGAGAAGACCTTTTAAAAATTCTCTCTCTCTCTCTCTCCATTTATTAGTGCTGTCAATTAGATTAATTGCATCTAACATAAAAGTTAGTGTTATATGTGTGAGTGTGTGTGTTCATGTTTCTTTGTGTACACATATACACACACACACACACACACACACACAAATAGGGGGCTTTGGACACCACTGGGACGGACGGCCCCAATAACCCCCAATAGTGAACTTTCTAAACACTTATGACGTAACGAAGCCTCCTTTACTGAAATCACGTGACTTTGGCAGTTTGATACACGCCAAAGACTATAGAATAACACAAGACGTGTCACTCGTATTGTTTTGAATGGGAGAAAGTGCAACGAGCAATATGGTGGAATAAGTCCCGCCTTCTAAATAAGAGCCAATCGCTGACTGGTAAAGTCATCGGCGTCACTACAGCGGCCGTTAGAAGCTCCGGTTTCTATAGAAACAGTCAGACTCCCGCCTCCGAAATGAGACACAAGAGACACGCATTTAGGTCTGTGCATGCGCATTAGCTTGATCCAGCCTGAAAAAAACAGTTTTTCTTTGTCATGATTCGAGCGTTTAGAAAAAAAAATTGATGAGACAGTTGTTGTCAGATTTCATTGGTGATTACAAATATGAAATTTAACCGAAAGCTTGGCAAACAGCTTTGGAGATTTTGATGTTTCCCCATTAAAAGAGATAGGAGCTACACTTGCATGCCTGAGAGGCATTTCAAAGATGGCCGCCGAGTGAAATGACTTGTCTTAAAGGGACTTTGTACATGCTCTGAACCACTGATTCGAAACAAAAGATTCGTAAAGCTTCGAAGCTTCATGAAGCAGTGTTTTGAAATCGCCCATCACTAGATATTGTTGAATAAAATTGTTATTTTGTTTTTTTTGGCGCACAAAAAGTATTCTCGTCGCTTCATAACATTAAGTTTGAACAATTGTAGTCACATGAACTGTTTTAAATATATCTTTACTACCTTTCTGGGCATCTGAAAGTGTTAATTATTTTGCTGGCAACATAGGCCTCACTGAGCCATCGGATTTTATCAAAAATATCTTAATTTATGTTTGGAAGATGAACGAAGGTCTTACGGGTGTGGAACATCATGAGTTTAAGTAATTAATGAATTTTCATTTTTGGGTGAACTAACCCTTTAATCAGCATAATTTTGATAAATATTAGAACCTCATAGTATAAGAAACATGTGGGAAGAGATTTCGATGGCAAAAATTCAGAATCCGTTCCCCCATCCCCATGATGAGAAATGTTTCTGTAGTGGCTTAAAAGATGCTTATTTTATTCTGTTTGTGGATGGAGTTTAACCAGTTTAAAGATTTATTTTTTGGCGTTTTTGCCTTTTACTGTGATGGGACAATATGCAGACAGGAAGTAAAGTCTAAGAGGGATCAGGAAAAGTCCACAAGGTGGGACTTGAACTTAGGTTACCCAATGCTTCACAGAAATATAGGTGAGCATGCTGCCCTCTAGGCTATTGGCATAAACAGACTAGCTTTGGTTTGAAAAATATTAGAACCTCATTGTGTAAGAAACATGTGAATAAAGATTTAGACGGCAAAAATCCAGCTGTCAGAATCTGTTCCCTCACCCCATGATGAGAGATTTTGGATGTAGTAGAATAAAATATGCTGATTCTATTCTGTGTGTGGATGGAGTTTAAGCAGGATAATTTTGATAAATATTAGAACCTCACTGTTTAAGAAAAATGAGGGAACAGATTTTGAGGGCAAATATCCAGCTCTCAGAATCTGTTACCCCACCTCTATAATGAGAGATGCTGGAGCCAAAGCTTGGCTCCCTTTTGAAGCTAAGCAGGCTCGAGGCAGAACACGACATGGATGGGAGATGGTTTTTGAAAAACTTGATAGTTCTTGGAAGATGCCTTAGTGGGGCCAGCAGGGGGTGCTAACTACCAGGCTTGTCTAGCGTCAGAGTGCAGTGATAGGAGCACTAGACAAACTCAGTGTTAGTGAAATCAGTGTTAAACAAATAATCCAAAATTATTACTGCTTTAAGTAATCTAATTAAATACATTAATCTACAATTTACATTCAACAGATTCATGTGGAATACAATTTAAAACCAACACTTTTAACACTGTAAATTAATAAAACAGCACTTTTTACAGTTATTAATGTTACATGATTAATTGGTTGATGTTTCTCTCAGGTTTGCTAATTTCTTTTAAGGTGTTATTACACTGTTTTAATGTTTGTCCAGCAAAGCTCTGGTAGTATTTTGTAAAGTAGGCCCACGTTCTTTTATTTTGTTTTCATTTGTCAAGAGTTAATATATTTTAAGATGTACTAGGTGTTGATAAATCACATTAAATTAATGTGATGGGCCAGTGAAGGGTGTTTTGCTCCTGGAGGGTCAAAGTCCTGCAAAGGTTAGCTCCAACCCTATAAACACACCTGAACCAGATAAGCAAGGTCTTCAGGATTCATATCCAGGCCACGCTCTCAGAAAAAAAATGGTACAAAATCTGTCACTGTCATGTTACCAATTTGTTACTAATATGTTCACTTTTGGTAACAATATATACTAAGTAGAGTGCATAGGCCTATTACTCTTTGAGTCAGTCAATACAATGGAAAATGTAATGTGCAAAATGTTATTTTATCTTCACAGCAAATGCATACAACTAAAACTGAACTTGATTTGAGAGTGATAAAACTATAACACATCCACTTTGGGGAATGCACACAAACAACCCCACCCCCAAAAGTCATACATAGAAATGAAAAGAAGATTATAAAAAATTGCTCTCTGTTATATATTTTGTCAAACAAAAAACAGCTACAATGCAAAACACACACAGAAATGAAGGGGTGACACCATAACACGTCCACGATGGAGAACAAACACACATATAAACACATATAACACACATAACACCATGTTCAGATTTGACATAATTGCAAAAAAAAGTTTCTTCAGAGATGATAAAAAAATATATTTTATTGTTATAATAATGACTTCATGACGTCTGAACATAAATCTAATTGAAAATGTGAAAAGATGAATACCTGGGAAATGGCAAATGAGCCAGCGAGTGATGCTCTGCAGCCATCTAGTGGCTGTCCTTGAAATTTCATGTTATTTTAATTTTAAATGTGTTTTTTTTTTTCCAGTAGATTGCAGCAATCTTCCACTTAACTATGGCACGTTGTCCATGTTATCTTAAATCAAATTAGATATAAATTATTACAAATGCACATACATAAAAACACCATAAGTGAGTGATATTACGTGTTAAAAAACATCCATTATTATACATACATTCCCACCCAGTGGGTTTGAAATGGGCTGGAAAAATTAGCTCTATATGGGATTGTCCACGGGTTCCATAATGGCCCCATGTCAACTGCCCACATGGATTTCATGCAGGATTGCACCTGCCACTAGGTGGGACCCAAGTGGGCAACAGGCACAAGACCAAGCTTTAACCCAGACAACAATTTTTTTGTGGGGCCCATGTGGGTTTGAAACGGGCTGTATATGGGATTGTCCGTGGGTTCCATAATGGCCACATGTCAATTGCCTGCATGGATTTCATATAGGATGGCACTTGTAAACAGGTGGGCCCCAACTGGGCCACATGCACAAGACTCAGCTTGGTCCCATCTTTAGGTTTTTCGTGGGTACTACAAGGTTACTACATGGGCTGAAATACGGTCTGCAAGTGAGTTTGTCCATGGTGTTCCATGTTGGCTCCAGCAACTTACTCATGTGGGTTTTATGCAGGATTTCACAGGGCTTTAGCTGGGGCCCAACTAGGGATCATCTGGGTTCCATCTAAATGAGTAGCAACACCACACAAATAAGTTTTAATGCACACAGTGAGATTGAAATCTTTTCAAATGCCAATTTTATTAAAACTACCCAACATATTATGCTATATTCTGACATTTCCAGAGACAATATTTAAAGAAACAGATTAATGTCAGAGTATCTCTTCAAAGTTATATACATAATTGTTAAAATTAATGTAATTGTTAAAGTTAATACATATTTTGAACCTGTATTTGACCCAGTCTTTACTGAAAGCTTTGAACAGGAAATAAATTGGGGACAGTTAGAGGCAGCAGCAACTATACATTTGTCAGTACTGCTTACACTGCATTTGTGCATTCTAGACACCCTCAGTCCTCCTCCGTCTCTTGTCCCAGAGAACCATTTCGAGAGTTCCCTCTCAGTTTCTTGCCAGTTGATCCATGACATCAGTTCAGTCTTCTTGAGAGCCTCTGCAAAACAAATTAGTTTTTTAGAAAATGACAAATACATTTGTTTAACAGTCTATTGTCACCACCTACTTGTGTAACAAACAGGACTGATGAAATTGTCCTTTCTTTGAGTCACTTCAGAGGAAGAAAGACAAAAGGATAAAAAGTTACTCAGATTTATCACCGGTGGAGGAAATGTCTTACAAATGTACTTTTGACGATGAGAATAATACTTTTAACTACATATATTAATTAACCGCTCTGTTTCTATTCTCCCTGAAAAATCTTCTTCCAGTGCTTGATCTAAAAAAATGTAAACAAAAAAATTTGGCACAACACCTGCACAGTAACTTCATATCCATGACTAAACACTGAGCCTTCCAAAACAAAGTCAAAGAGCAGCAACAGGTGGTGTTCTGCCTTGGTTTCTCCTGGGCTTTTGGAAGTTACTCTTAAGACAACCCATTATATTTAATGAAATTTACTCAAGATACTTCATATGATATGATATAAGTCTCATATGATATAAGTCTTGTCATGTCTTGAATGTCCCAAAAATATCAATAACTCATTTTCAACCAAAAAAAAAAACTTTTACATTTGCATGGCAGTGTGTGTGCATGTGTATAATAATCAATATATAACAATATAATAAAATAAAATTAATATAAGAGCATATAGCAGATTTAGTAAGACATCACAAAGAGAACCTGCTGTTTGACATTTAAGAAGAAAAAATAATAATTTTTTGGAAAAACTATCTTCAACTATCTCCTCAAATAAATGTAAAATACCATGTTCTGTTTGTAAGGGTTAAGTAACGGTGAAAATGTTTTTTTTTTTTTTTTTTTTTTTGTAGCCAAGACTGTACAGAAATGGACTGTCACGAAAAAATAAACCTACCCTGAAAAATATTCACTGCGACAACTATCCCCGAACTCCCCTATTTCTAACATACATACCATAAATATACGTTTAATAATGAGTTGGGAGTGTAAACACTTCTTTTTAATGTCAACTGTTTCTAGAATCTGAATCTCGATGATATGGCGGGGGCGCATGAGGCAGAAACACGTGTTACATGGTATATGTTCCTGCTCTATAGGTTCCTACTGCGCTTATTCTATAGAAATGACGTAGAGCGCGGAAGCTCTAGCGTGTAACACAGAAGGTTAAACTAGTCTCGCGCTTCCCGGAAGCGGGACCGCAGAATCATGGCGACCGTCTCAGTTTGTCAGTATCATCCCGGTGGTTTCAGTTTCGAGAATTGCAAGAGGTGAGATTTATCCCTCTATATTAAGGGGAATTTAGCCGGTGGAGCGGGATATTTTTTATTCTATGATTTCGGTGAAATAACAAAGAGTTTAAATGGGATTTAAAGGCATTTTAACGATCGGTTGTGTCACGGCCTGTGTGAATGACTCAGGAGAATTTATTCAAACCTATTTGAATAATGGGTTTATATAATGAAATGTACATGAAACTAAATTACACGTTATTTATAGCATTCAGAAATGTGTTTTTTAATGTTACAGTCTTTTCGTTTATTACTGTTGATATTTTGTTGTTATTGTTAGGCTTCGACCCCGCGCTTATAGTACATATAGTAAGTTCGGGCAAAATTAACGTTTAAACTCTGAATTAGCGTGTATTTTATTTATTTTCAAAACTAAAATCACTTTTGTAATTCATTTAATCATATTACGATTTGTATTTAACTACTCATGAAGAGAAACGTTAAGCAACAGTTTGACTGAGTCTTTTTCTAACAACAAAGACGAGAAGTCTTTACTTAGTGTTTTTTTTTTGTTTGTTTGTTTTGTTTATATATATATATATAGTAATTTTTGCGTTTTTGTTATATAAAACTCGTCAAGATGATTTCTTCTAGTTTTCTTTATAAATATGAATACTTGTGTATTAACCACAAAGGAGTGGTGATATAAGAGTGTCCACTAGTCGTCAGTAGAACTGACAGGTTTTAGGATGAATCTGTTATTGTCATGCTGTCTGTATAAATCAAAAACATAACTTAATGCTGACTGGTCAAACCAGTGGTTTTCTACATTTATTATGTTGCTAATGTAGCATCTTATCCGAGTTTATAAAGGAGCAGAGTTTTAATATAAAGGGCTGAAAAAAATAAAATGATGTTTGGGAAAAAAAATGTAAAGTGTTTGTGTTATAGAAATGCCCTTCTGGAGGCAGACATCACTAAGCTGGGTTTCAGCTCTCCTGCTGCTCGTAAAACCGGCACCACCATTTGTGGAGTCGTTTACAAGGTAAGATAAAGAGCGTATATGAGTTCAATTGAAAAAATAAACCTTATATCTGTCAAAAACGATGACCTAGAAGGAAGATTGCCTCACAAAAATCATCTCTCTCTCTCAGGATGGTGTTGTTTTAGGTGCGGACACTCGTGCGACTGAAGGAATGGTCGTCGCTGATAAGAATTGCTCTAAAATTCACTACATTTCTCCCAACATCTAGTAAGTACAAACCCAATTCATTACAGACAACTCACATCTTTGTGATTTACAATCCCTGACATCAAATGACATTGTTCTGAAGCTCTCTCTCTCTCTCGTTGTGTAGTTGTTGTGGAGCTGGTACTGCTGCAGACACCGAGATGACCACACAGATCATCTCCTCTAATCTGGAGCTCCATGCTCTGTCCACCGGCCGTCTCCCGCGAGTCGCCACCGCAAACCGCATGCTTAAACAGATGCTCTTCAGGTAATGAATCATCTCAGTGCTCTATGATGTGCATGTACAGTACCACCAAAATATTGGAATAATTAAGATTTTTTATGTTTTTAAAAGAATGTTCACCAAAGCTGCATTTATTGGAAGAAAAATGCAGTAAAAACAGTAATATTGTGAAATATTATTAGAACTTAAAATAACTGTTTTCTATTTGAATATATTTTAAAATGTAACTTATTCCTGTGATCAAAGCTGAATTTTCAGAATCAATACTCCAGTCTTCAGTGTCACATGATCCTTCAGAAATCATATGCTGATTTGCTGCTCAAGAAACATTTCTTATTATTATTAATGTTGAAAACGGTTGTACTGCACAATATTTTTGTGGAAACCGTGATACATTACCACTACACTAACATGTCTAACAAGACTTTTATAATGTTACAAAAAGATTTCTATTATAAATAAATGAATTATGAAACAAATAATCATGAAAAAGGTATAAAGGTTTTCAACATTGCTAATTCAACTGTTTTCAACATTGATAATAATCAGGAATGTTTCTTGAGCAGCAAATTAGCATATTAGAATGATTTCATGTGACACTGAAGACTGGAATAATGATGCTGAAAATTCGCTTTTGCATCACAGAAATTACATTTTAAAACGTATTCAAATAGAAAACAGTTATTTTAATTTCTAATAATATTTCTCAATATTTCTGTTTTTGCTGTATTTTTGATTAGATAAATGCAGCCTTGGCGAGCATAAGAGACTTCGTTCAAAAACAAAGAAATCGTAATTATTTGAAATGTTTGAACGGTAGTGTATATGACGTGACTGAGCCTACCATGTTTTTACATATGTAGGTATCAGGGTTATATTGGTGCTGCTTTAGTTCTCGGAGGGGTTGACTGCACCGGCCCACACTTATACAGCATCTATCCACACGGATCTACAGACAAACTGCCCTACGTCACTATGGGTGAGTTACACTAGCATACTTATATGAATCATCTTCCTCTTCCACCAAAAGGGGGAGATATTGTGTCTCTGAAAAGCCTTTGATCGGTGCCAAGATATGAAGGATGTCTTGACTGACTGGCTTTGCAATTTGTGACTTCTATGATAACATGACATGCACCATTCAATGAATATCTGTTACTGCAGAAGATGCTCCTCTTGATTCATTCTTTCTCACTGGTCAGCATGTTTTTGTCTCATCAGGTTCTGGATCTCTGGCAGCAATGGCAGTCTTTGAGGATCGCTACAGGCCCAACATGGAGGTAACCCTCTCTCGTGTGCATTTGAATGTCTTTTTCGCTCTTTTGTTTTGAGGTATACACTAATGTTCAATAGCTTGGGGTCAGTATAATTTTTTTTTTAATTTAATAAAATAAAATAAATATTTTTATCTAGCAAGGGCACATTAAATTGAACAAAAGTGACCGTAAAGACATTTATAATGTTGCAAAATAGATGCTGTTCTTTTGAACTTTCTATTCATCAAAGAATCCTGAAAAAAAAAAAGTATCACGGTTTCCACAAAAACTTTAAGCAATAAATATTAAGACTGGAGTAATGATGCTGAAAATCTCAGCTTTGCATCACAGGAATAAATTACTTTTTAAAATATATTCAAATAGAAAACAGTTATTTTAAATTGTAATAATATTTCACAATATTACTGTTTTTACTGTATTTTTGATCAAATATATGCAGCATTGGTGAGCATGCCAGGTTTCTTTAAAAAAAACGTTTTGGACATATTGTATAATATTGTATATTCAGCATATTGTATATTCAGAGTTCCTAAAGTCATTGACAAACTGGCAATATCAGAGAATTTCCAAAACATATTGTGATTTTTAAGCCTGGAAAAGTCATGGGAATTTATCTTAATAAATCTTAGAAAGGAATAGTCATTTTGGGTTTGGAATATGAAGTATCATTTGTAAATAGTCTTTTGTGAATGCAGTGTTATCCAGTACCCATGTAAGACTGGGAAGCATATGTAAATCGCTGAAAACATGTGGAAACCCTATATTCTGTTGTAACAAAGATAATGATGATGTTGGTTATGTCGATCAGGAGGAAGAGGCCAAACGTCTTGTGCGGGATGCGATTGCAGCCGGTATCTTTAATGACCTGGGTTCAGGAAGCAACATTGACCTGTGTGTGATCACCAAGGGGAAGGTGGACTACCTGAGACCTCATGATGTGGCCAACAAGAAGGGTGTCAGGTGAGGGTCCAACGTCACCCATCTAAACCTAATCCAGTTACACTTGTTGCACAGCGGCATGGAGGCAGTGATGAAATCTGTGTAATTAATTCATGTGGTCATCTGAAAAAAGAACCTTAAACTGACAAAACTGACATAAATGCCCAGCCAGCATAAACACCTCTATAAATGAGTAAAAAAAATGGTATGGTAGCTTTCTTTCCCTCAATTGAAAGCTTATTCACCCAAAACTGACTCTTCAAGACATTCATAAAGAGATTGTAAAATAAATCCATATGAATGGAGCAGTTTAGTTCAAGTCTTCTGAAAAGACATGGTCACTTAAATGATGAACAGATTTAGGCTTTTATTCACAAATAAATATTGATCAGTGAACATAAACAGAAGCTCAACTGTACTTGCATGATGCATGAGAACAAACCTCATTGGTTCCTGTGGAAGCTTTAATGTGCTGCGTAACACAGGGAAATGAACCTCATGCCTGAGCTTCTGTTTACCAAATTTGAATGCTGCAAACATTGTTTATTTGTGAATAAAAGCCTAAATTAAATTTATTCATCATATAAAGCGATCGTGTCTCTTCAGAAGACTTAGATTAAACCACTTGATTCATATGGATTTATTTTACGATCATGTTGTGTGAATAGATGTTCAATGGAGGGACAGAAATCTCTTAGATTTCCATAAAATTATCTTCATTTGTGTTCTGAAGATAAACTAAAGTCTTATGGTTTTGGAACAACATTTTTGGGTGAACTATCCCTTTAACAGTCTGTTGATGTAGGCGGCCACATGTTTGCATGATACTAAATGATACTATTTTACTAAATGAAAGGCTCATGCTTCACTGTTCCCTTTTAAGGGAGGATAAGATTGATGGACGCCCTGTGTGAGTAACCGTGTGTTAAAACGAGTATCCACCTCTAGATGCAATTGTAACCTGCATGTGTTTGACTAACCAAGTGTGAGTTTGAAGTAGTTTAGTTGTTCACACTGACAAGCTGTTTGCTGATTTTTCTCTTACAATCTTGTGCTAACATCATTATACATGTTTTTTAAGAGCACCAAAGTGTATTTCTCCGTTTGGATAATTTTGTCTGTGTGAAAAACATAGTGTTTCAGTCTTGATTGACAGTCATCTTCTTTAATTGTTTTAATTCTTTATTTTTTTGTGTGTTCTCTTCACAGAACCGGAAACTACAGGTACAAGCATGGAACTACCGGGATTCTAACGAAGGTCGTGCTTCCTTTGAACCTAGAGGTGGTAGAGGAAAGTGTGCACACCATGGATACCTCCTGAGAAGACACTACCCACCACACTTTAATCTGTTTGTTTACCCCCAAGTATTATGTGGTGGTTTAGTAATTTTTCATTATTTCCAATAAAAGTTTTGAGTTGAAGTTTGTGGGGTTTTTTTTTTAATGAGCATCTTGCTGTACTCTTGCTCTTGTTTTTTTTTCTTAAAGCATGCCAATTTATTGAGGTATAATTTATTTCAGATAACTCCTTATTTTGCATGTTTACATACGGCAGTCTAATGAATATCAAGTCAAAATATGTTAAGGTACGATTTTTATAATGCGTTTGGAATAAGTCTCCTGCTCACCAAGCTGCATTTATTTGATTAAAAATACATTAAAAACAGTAATATTGTGAAATATTAATACATTATAAAATAGCTGTTTTCTATTTTAATATATTTTAAGAAATTATTTATTCCTGCAATGCAAAGCTGAATTTTCAGCATCATTACTCCAGTCTTCAGTGTCACATGATCCTTCAGAAATCATTCTATGCTGATTTGCTGCTTAAGAAACATTGTAGAAAACAATTGTGCTGCTTAATATTTTTGTGAAACCACATTACATTTTTTTATGATTATTTGATGAACAAAAAGTTCAGAATTTATTAGAAATTTTTTGAAACATTATAAATGTCTACTGTCACTTTTGATCCATTTAATACGACTTTGCTGAATAAAAGTATTGATTAAAAAAAGAAAAAAGATACTGACCCCAAACCCTTGAATGGTAGTGTGCATACAGTCTTTGCGTTATAAAGGTGTGCTCAAATAACAGTAGCGTAAGGGAGTCAGGTGTTGTTGAAATGCAAATAGGTGCTTGTGTTGCCTGAGTAAAAGTTTGATTTTTGATTCATTTAAACAAGATATCATTTTATTTAGCTTGAGGTCAACATGCATTACGTTTTGTTTGATAAATAATAGTTGTTAACAATACATTGTTTGCTTACCACCAGGGGGCCTTAGATAATAGTTGTCAGTTCCCAATTTAGTGTTTAATAAAGTGTTTAAAACACTTCAGATGTTCTTCACAACAATGCTGTCACAAAGTCAATGTTTAGTTACATTTTATTGTTAATTACACATTTTAACATGAGGAAATGTTTCAAAATTCCTTAAAAATAACATCTCTTGGGAACAATGAATATAATGAATACTTTCACATGGTAGATATTTGACCAGAGAACAAGATCTTGCTAAGGAGTGTTTCCTTGGAAAACACTAAACAATTGTGTGCATGTATGTATGCGTGTATCAGAAAAACAAAGAACGATAAGTAACTCAGCTGCGAGGCTCTTTATATGTTGTTATGAATATAGGCCTTCAGAAAATGTATGTATAAACAGAACCACCTTGCTTTGACATAATCAACATGAGGCACTGGGTCACCTGACCTAACCAACTTTCTCTAAACCAATCAGCATACAGCACTGTGATGCATCAATTGAAGGCACAACAATATATATCGGCATTCCTTTCAATACAAATCTAGAGAAATGCTCAGCTTGAAACTGTATAGACACTGTTGGCATTCTCTCTTTACTCATTTCTATATCTTGATCAGTTTGATTGAGAGAGCAGAGATCACAAGTTTGCGCAATGGTTCTCCTGGCTTCAGGTGTGTGCGCTTGTATCAGGTGCTGGCCGTCCACCGTTCCATCTGTGTGGCGAACTGCAGGACGAAGCTGATGTCGGGCCGCTGGTCGGGATCTGGGTTGATACACATGCTGACCAGATCTCTGAGCTGAAACATATACAAGGCGTGTAGTTTACAAAAGATTGCATACTTCCCTACTATATAGCAGCTGAAAAACAGTATGTGACGTCCGAAGTAGTACGTCTGAATTCAAAGGACTCAGTAGTCAGTAGTCTCAGTAGACTCAGTAGTCAAAAAGTGCTCGGAATACCTACTACTTCAGGCGAGATTCTTAGGTGTGCATACTATAGTCACTTTACTATCCAATGAGGGCACAGGAGAGGATTTGTGAATGGCGGTAATGCACCGCAACTGACACTGGTAGGTCACATGGTGACATGGAGAATGTAGCATGTCTGGATTACATTCATAGTACACACATTCATACTATATAGATCATACTTTTTTAGTGCTCGCAAAGTGCTTATTCAAAATAAGTACCTACTCAAGAGAGGATGTAATTTCGGACGCAGCCAGTGACTTTGTATCTTCATGCTATGATTGTTGAGATGTGCTGTTACAAAATCTAGTCAGCTGACTACCTAGACAGCATCTTCAGGCATCATAGCATGTCTTTGTTCAAAAGTTTGGGGGCAGTAAAATTTAACAAAGATGCATTAAATTGATCAAAAATGACAGTAAAGACATTTACATTGTTACAAAAGATAAATGTTCTTTTAAACTTTCTATTCCTCAAAGAATCATGAAAACATTTATCAGGATTTCAACAAAAATATTAAGCAGCAAATCAGCATATTAGAATGATTTCTGAAGGATCGTGTGACACTGAAGACTGGATTAATGATACTGAAAATTCAGCTTTGATCACAGGAATAAATTACATTTTAGCATATATTAAAGTAGAAAACAGTTATTTTAAATAGTAATAATATTTCACAGAATTACTATTTTTACTATATATTTGATCATACAAATGCAGCCTTGGTGAGCAGAAGAAACTTCTTTAAAAAACATTATAAAATATTACCAACCCCAAACTTTTTTTTCTTTTCATTTCTGCTATAAAGCACTTTGGCTAAATTTCACATGCTAAACAAATGGCATTAAAATATTTAATTAATTGCATGCTTTAATGCATTGCCTTAACCTTACAACTATTTAATTCAGTGCTATTTCACCCAATATTCGGGCATTATGTGATTTTGTGCTCATTGGAGTATTGAGCTGTCAGAACAGAGGCATGTAAGGGCCAAGGTCTAGATTTTGGAAAAACACAAGGTCTAGATATGTTTTTTTTTTTTTTTAAGTTGAACTTTTTTTAACTTTGGGCGCCACGTTTTTAGAATGCCATGTCATGCGCAAGATACTGCAAAAGACGTGAGAAGCGAGTGCAACAGTTAAAGTTGTCCATCTGTTTACATTGAAAAACAATGGAAAAGTAGTGCAGTGGAATGGAAAAACATGTTCTGTGTGAATGGCCCCTAAATGTGTGTGTGTGTGTGTGTGTTGTACCTTCTGTGAGTAGTGCTCTGATGGGAGAGGTGGGTAATCACACTGTTCGATCTTTTGGCACAATGAGAGCAGGTTCATCTTGTCGCTGTAGAAGGGGCTGTGCAGAGCTGCCATCTGACAGGGACAGAAATATCTTTCATGACATCCTTTAAAGGAAATGATCAGTCTCTTTCTGGTGTCCTCGCTAGTATTGTTGGAAAGTTGCCAGGCTTACTACTTGACAGTCATACTATCACACTAGCTTCATGTTAACCCTTGTGGCTCAACATTCAAAAACGATTGTATTTCAGCATTTAATCTGGTGCAATGTCTTGCCCTATAGACTTTGATTGCAAGTGCATTAGTGTAAAAAAAAAACAAACAAAAAAACAATGTTTTGTTTGTTTATTCAAATTAAGGGACAAATCAAAATTATTATTTTTTATGATAATCAACAGTATGCAACAACTTGAACTGGATTTTATTGGTAAAACTATACACAAACTTAATATAATGCAAACAATCCACCATACATGAAAAAAATGCACATTAACCATAAACAGAAATACTTTGCATTAGATTTATTAAGAAATTTCTGTTTTACAATATCAGTTCAAAGATCCCTATCTTGTTCTCCCATGGTTTTAAGTGCACAACATCACAAAACTTTGGTATTTTTGGAAAGAAATTAATACTTTTATTCAGCAAGAATGCATTAAATTGATCAGAAATGTATAATGTTACAAAGCATTTCTATTTCAAATAAATGCTGCTCTTTTCAAATTTTTATTCTGAAGAAATCCTGAAAAAATGTATCATGGTTTTCACACTAATATTAAACTGTTTTCAACATTGATAATACTAAGAAATGTTTCTTGAGCAGCAAATCAGCATATTAGAATGATTTCTGAAGGATCATGTGACACTGAAAGACTAGATTAATGCTGAAAATTCAGCTTGGCATCACAGGAATAAATTACATTTTAAAATATATTTATACAGAAAACAGTTCTTTTAAATTGTAATAATATTTCAGAATATTACTGAATTTACTGTATTTTTACAGCCTGGGTGAGTATAAGAGACATTATATGTGTATAGAAAACATATGTGTTTGTATACCTCATACAGCAAGCAGCCCAGGGACCAGATGTCTGATTTGAAGTTGTATCCGTTTTCATGAATCCTCTCGGGAGACATGTAATATGGAGTTCCAACTGGGAAGGACACAGATACACAATAAGTAAGTTTACACATTAAGCACATTTGTGTATTTAGAGAGTATATTGTATTGGCAGGACATTGGTTCTGTTATTTCAGTCAATGTGTATGCATGAATTGTGTTTGTGTGGATGGTCAGTGGTACCAAGAGAGTGTGCAACAGTGGTTTTGGAGCTAAAGTATCGGCCTAGCCCAAGGTCACCGAGTTTGACCTCTCCAGTAGCTGTGATGAAGACGTTGGCTGGTTTTATATCTGATACACACACAAACATTGGCAGGAGTACAAAAGAAATAGGGTCACAACAATGAAAGAAATCATGCGTGTCTCTTTTAGAAACAGGGTTTGTGCGTTTACCTCGATGCATGACCCTGCGGGAGTGCATGTGTTCCAGCGCGCTGCAGAGCTGCACAAAATACTTCCATATCGTTCGTTCAGGAATCAACCTCCGCTTCTTCTTAAAATACTACACACATGCCAGGGTTATTATCGTTAACCAAAACTAAAACCATAAAAAACATTTTCATTAACTGAAATAAAATTAAACAAACTTTTAATACTTAGATGAAGTACTAAAATAAGTAAACTAAAACATAATAAAAAACTATATAGACATTTAAAAAACTAATACAAATGTCAAAAACACAATTAAATTACAGAACTTTAACTACAATTAAAATGAAAACAGAAAATATAAAAATGAAGTCTAATTTAAAATATTACCAAAACCATAATAGTATATCAATGGTATTAAAGGGGACCTATTATAGCCTTTTCTTGATTTTGTTTTCATGCTTTGAATGTTCAAAAAACACATGATTTTTTTTACATATTTTACACTATTGCAGCACCTCTCTTCCCAGTCTGTCAGTAACGCTCTGTTTAGTTCCTGCCCCTCCTTCTGAAAAGCTCAATGTGCTCTGATTGGTTGGCTGGGTCAGTGTGTTATGAATGGTTGACGTTGCGAGAGTTTCGGAAATCTCACACCCCTTATCAAGCTTCAACACACTACTAAGGTCCTTTCACACTTTCATGATGTAACGCGGGTAGAAGTTTCATTTCGCTTTATTTCGGGCTTAGCAAAAGTGCAGATTGAGAGCGCATATGGGCCGCTCACGAGCACCCATCTGAAACCTAAAATGACCAATGGAACAACCTGCTGTCTTGTGCAAATGCACATAAAGCGTGCCATTTGAGACAGGGCCTAACGCAACTCAACCAGACCTTGCCCCCTTTTTTGCGTTTAACTTGGGCAGGAATTATTTAAATGAGGAATAATGTGACGTGTATGTTCCTGGAAGAAACTCAAAACTACAATTAAGGTGTTTCAGGGAGTTCAGAAACAGTGCGCACTGATAAAGAGAATAACTTCCTATGGAGTGACATTGTGCTTTGTAGCTTTTCAGACCTTTTTCATGCTCAAACAGCAACACTAAAGAAAGTTGAACATGTAAAAGCACAATAGGACCCCTTTAAAATAACACTGATACTTGCATTCAATTTTTAAAACAAGAAATGGGATCCTAAAAAAAACTTTGCCATTTAAAGGTGCAATGTGTAAATTTTAGAAGGATCTATTGACAGTGGTGTTTTCAGTGGTGTATGAAGACCTTACATAATGAACTGTTATGTTTTTATTACCTTGAGCCATTTCTATCTCATACACCGCGGGTCCTCTTACATGTTAAGTCGCTATGTTTCTACAGTAGCCCTAAATGGACAAACTGCTCTACAAAGTGCATTTGCTTGACTGGCTACTCTCTGCTGTCTCACACAACGACATCTCTGTCCTTTGTTGGCCATCGTAGCTTCTCTATATTGCTATAGGAGTAGCGAGCTGACAGTGGTGACGGCGGGAACTCGTAAGTGCTTTGCTGAATATCTGTTCTGGGTCAGTTGCTTTGTTTATTATTTGCTGCTAGGAAGGATTAATTTCGAATCTGTGCTTGTCCTATTTTCTACCTTGACTATAATTGTATTTTAATTGTACTCGTTTAGAATAACAGCCGCGTTTGCAGAGTTTTATTGGTGTTATTGCTCGTAGTCGCACTTAGTTTCGATTTTTAGCCATTCACGGGCTTTAGGCTTTTGCAGTGCTAATTTTCAAGGCAGGCTTAGCTGTTTTCAATCACGTGTTAATAAGCAGCATATTTATTGTGTGTGTGCGCGCTGTCGCGGAAGCGTCAGCGGGAGCGTTCAGCCATTGTGTTCGGCCTCCTCGTGTTCAGACCGACTCGGGTAAAGATCTGCGACTCTACCTGCGCGACTCCACCGAGCAAGGACACCGGTAGGCATTTAAGTATATTCCTTCCCTTACTTTCACAGTTTTCCGTTCCTTCTTCCACAGCATGTGCTTTCAATACATTCCTGTCGTCTCTTGGCAACGCTCCACTAACCCATGTAAAAGGCAGCGCAATGCTTTTAACCTGCGTCCTATCTACTCCTCTTCTAATACTAATACTCCTCTCTCTGTCTCTGTGGGTCTATGGAATTGTCAGTCAGCAGTTAACAAAGCTGACTTCATTCCAGCCTTTGCTACTAATTCTACTCTCAATATCTTGGGCTTGACTGAGACCTGGATTCGTCCAGAGGACTCAGCAACCCCTGCTGCTCTCTCTAACAACTTCACTTTCTCTCATACCCCTCGCCAGTCTGGGAGGGGTGGGGGCACAGGTCTTCTAATTTCTGACAATTGGAAATACTCGACTTATTCCTCTCTTTGCAACTACAATTCATTTGAGTTTCATGCTATTACAATCTCAATTCCTGTCAAAATTCATATCATGGTAATTTATCGCCCTCCAGGCCAACTGGGTACCTTTGTAGAGGAACTGGACATGCTGCGGTCCTCATTCCCAGAGGATGGTAGCCCACTTGTAGTTTTTGGCGATTTCAACATTCATCTGGAGAAGCCTTATGCTTCAGACTTCCTCTCTCTTATAGCCTCATTTGATCTCAATCGGCTCATCACCACAAGTACACACAAATCTGGCAACCAACTTGACCTCATTTACACACACAACTGCATCACTGACAACATTTTGGTAAAACCTCTGCGCATTTCCGATCATTTCTTCAACACTTTTAGTCTACAACTCCCTATTTGTTCACCACCAACCCCTCTACAAGTTACCTTTAGACGAAACCTGCGCTCTCTTTCTTCTTCTCATCTTTCCTCTGCTGTATCATCCTCCCTTCCCTCACCCACACAATTTGCAAAGGTTGATTCCAAATCATCAGTTCTCATTCTGCTCGATCTATCTGCTGCCTTTGACATGGTGAATCATCAGATCCTTCTGTCCACCCTCTCATCACTGGGCATCACAGGTACTCCACTTCACTGGTTTGAATCCTATCTCACAGGAAGGTCTTTCAGGGTTGCCTGGAGAGGGGAGGTATCCAAAGCTCATCAACTGACCACGGGGGTTCCTCAGGGTTCAGTTCTTGGACCCCTCCTCTTCTCCATTTACACTACATCACTTGGTCCCATCATATAGGCACATGGTTTCTCCTACCATTGCTATGCTGATGACACACAACTCTTCCTTTCATTCCAACCAGATGATCCCACAGTAGCTACACGAATCTCAAGCTGTCCGGCGGACATCTCGGAATGGATGAAAGAACATCATCTGCAGCTCAACCTGGCTAAGACTGAGCTTCTCGTCTTCCCTGCCAATTCAACTCTAAATCATGATTTCAGCATCCAGCTAGGTACATCCTCAATTACCCCATCAAATTCGGCCAAAAATCTTGGAGTAATCCTTGATGACCAACTGACCTTCAAAGACCACATTGCAAAGACAGCTCGGTCATGCAGATTTGCACTATACAACATCAGGAAAATCAGGCCTTTTCTAACAGAACATGCAACACAACTCCTTGTCCAGGCCCTGGTCATTTCTAGGCTTGATTACTGCAATGCTCTTCTGGCTGGACTGCCATCATGCACAATCAAGCCTCTTCAAATGATTCAGAATGCTGCAGCACGTCTTGTCTTTAACGAGCCCACGTCACACCTCTCTTCATCTCTCTGCACTGGCTACCACTTGCTGCTCGCATCAAATTCAAGGCGTTGACGCTTGCTTACAGATCTACCACAGGCTCAGCACCCTCCTACTTCCACTCACTCTTACGAGTCTACACTCCGACCAGAAGCCTACGCTCATTAAAGGAGCGAAGGCTTGTGGTACCATCACAGAGAGGCACGAAATCACTCTCTAGGACATTCTCGTTCACTGTCCCTTGCTTCCTGCCTTCATCCGCAATGCAGAATCCCTGGCAATATTCAAAAGACAGCTGAAAACTCATCTCTTTCGTGAGCACTTAAAAAATTTCCTCATCCTAAAAAAAAAAAAAAAAAAAAAAAAAAAAAAATTTCTAAACTTATCCCTTCACTTCCTTTAATCCCTCTCTATTGTAGCTTATGATACTCTGAGCACTGCCTAAAACTTGTATTGTAAGCACTTCTTGCCCCTATTTGCCTCGTCATGATGACTAATGAATAAATGTAAATGTAAATATTGCAATTCGCAACCTCACCACTAGATGCCGCTAAAATTTACACAGTGCACCTTTAATGTGTCAAGTGAGACTAACCGTAATCATCTGGGACAGGTCACCAGCGCCTGCTAACTCCAGAACGATATTAAGCTCGTTGTCTTCAATAAACGAGGCCAGATACTTTATAACATTTGGATGGTTCAGTTGCTGCAATTACAGAATGAAAATGAAATATATCACAAACTGTCACATATAGAGACACATGCATGAGTTCAAAAAAACATGCTACTAACCTTTAACAAGTCGATCTCTTTAATGCAGTCCTGCCGGGCTTTAGCATCCATCATTTCAAAGATCTGAGGAAACATATTAATATTACAACATACACCTAAACACACAGATAAATGTGCAGCGTTTAAAATCGCTTGCAGTGCACTTCTGAGAAATCTTGTTTTCATCTAGTAGACGATTCTGTTTTCAAAATTGTTGAATGAACCGTGATTTAAGATGTTGACAGATTTAACTGTCTGTCAGTCTGTCAACATCTGGTTCGGTCAACCATATTGAAAACAGATTCCACTACTAGATGAAAACAAGATTTCTTAGAAGTTCACATGAAATTGCTCAGGATTTTGAAGATCTAGGCTATGATTGCAATGGAATGCTAGTATACTACTTACTGTGCACAGAATATACTGGTTACTGCCAACTATTTCTTAAAAATACTAAATAAAAACAGTATACAAAATGTAAAGATAAAAGTAGAATGCCACACTGTCACATGACCTCACTTACATTGCATGTTTAATTTAATGTGACATAAATATACACTACCAGTCAAAAGTTTGAAATCTGTAAGATTTTTAATGTTTTTAAAAGAAGTTTCGTCTGCTCACCAAGGCTGCATTTATTTAATTAAAAATACAGTAAAAACAGTAATATTGTGAAATATTATTACAATTTAAAATAACTGTTTTCTGTTTGAATACATTTTACAAAGTAATTTATTCCTGTGATCAAAGCTGAATTTTCAGCATCATTACTCCAGTCTTCAGTGTCACATGATCCTTCAGAAATCATTCTAATATGCTGATCTGCTGCTCAAGAAACATTTATTGTGTACAATTGTACAAAATATTTGTGCACAATATTTTTTTTTTCAGGATTCTTTGATGAATAGAAAGTTCAAAAGAACAGCATTTATTTGAAATATAATCTTTTGTAACATTATAAATGTCTTTACTGTCACTTTTGATCGATTTAATGCATCCTTGCTGAATAAAAGTATTAATTTCTATCATTTCTTTTCAAAAAAAAAAAAAAAAATTCTTACTGACCCCAAACTTTTGAACGGTAGTGTATAATGTTACAAAAGCTCTATATTTCAGATAAATGCTGTTCTTTTGAACTTTCTATTCATCAAGGAATCCTGAAAAAAACACAACTGTTTTCAACATTGATAATAAATGTTTCTTGAGCAGCAGATCAGCATATTAGAATGATTTCTGAAGGATCATGTGACACTGAAGACTGGAGTAATGATGCTGAAAATTCAGCTTTGATCACAGGAATAAATTACTTTATAAAATATATTCAAACAGAAAAATTGTAAATTGTAATAATATTTCACAATATTACTGTTTTTACTGTATTTTTAATTAAATAAATGCAACCTTGGTGAGCAGACGAAACTTCTTTTGAAAACATTAAAAATCTTACCGATTCCAAACTTTTGACTGGTAGTGTACATTTTTATATATTTACTTAATCTAATTTTGTGTTAAACAAAAACACTTTTAGTGATTAAATGGTGTATCAAGAAAGAGATACAAATTGTGCATGGTTCATTGGTCACATGACCACTACATTGAATGTTTAATTTCATTTATGATTATTTATAATTTATATTTTTTATAATTATTCATATTATTTTATATTATATTGCATATTAATGCAATTTTGTGTAAAAATGTCTTAACTTTTGGTGATTAAGATCATGCTGGTTCATTAGTCACATGACCTCAGCACATTGCATATTTAATTTATATATATATATACTTTTTTTCCTCTTATATTAATTATATTATACACTGCCTGGCCCAAATAAATAAATAAATAAATAAAAGGGATCGTTGTTTAGATTTTAATACGCAAATGCTTAAGAGTCTATGATTGGATCATTATTGCAGTGATTATTATGTTTCTAGCATGTTATATGTTTGGCAACAGTTCTTCTAACTCTTATTGATGGAGTGTGTAGCTTTTCATTTCTTAAACAACCAAGTAGGAAGAAACATCATGGCCATATTCCGGGATTGATGCACCTCTTGATGGAAATAAATTTTGTGATGTTATTTCCATCAAGAGATGCATCAATTTTTGGTCAAGATCTTGTATTGACAATGCAAGAGGTGAGCACTCTGTAAAGTCTCCTCCAGCACATCCCAAAGACTTTCAATGAAGTTAAGGTCTGGACTCAGAGGTGCCAATTCATGTGTGAAAATGATTCTTCATCCTCCCTCCCAACCATTCTTTCACAATTTTGAGCCTGATGAATCATGGCTTTGTCATCCTGGAATATGGCCATGATGTGTCATCCTGCATGGTTGTTTAAGAAATGAAAAGCTATAATGATTTGCCTATTTGGCCGGGCAGTGTATTATTATATTATATTATACATTTGAATCCAATTTTGTTAACTTTTGATGATTCATTGGTGAGTCAAGAAAAAGATTTTGTGTAAACATCTGATTAAATGTTGAGTAATGAATGGTAAAATTCTTGGTTCATTTGTCACACTGGCATTGTAAGGTTTAAGTCAAGCGTATTGCATGATGGGATTCTCTATTCCACACAGTTTAACTGGTTATACATTGCACTTTTGTCAAATGTAATAGATCATCTGGGAATACTATGCATACAGAAGATTTAGGCTTACTGTGCTTAGTATACATGCTGCAAAATGCAATTTCATTTTATGTAAATGTTCACCTGTACTTTCTTTAGTGCCACTTGCCGGTTGTTCAGTAGACATGTGGCTCTATAAACCTCACTGAACTGACCGCGACCAATCTTTTTCTCAATGAGGAAGTTGGACAGATCCGAATAGTATTCATATCCATATCCATAATCTTCCTGTAGCACAAACAGAAGAGCATGGTGCAAGCAATGCTAAGGTCATGGATATCAAGAACTGATCAAATGTGTACCAATGCAAGTCGCTTTGTATAAAAGCATCTGCCATATGCATAAATGTACATGTAAAATGTAATAGCATGTTCCCCTTAGAGACAGATAGAGGAACAGAAAGAGACAGTGTTAAGTGAGAGTCAGAGTAGCGTGATAATGTCAGTATTATTGGATTGATGATTCATAAAAGCTTCTGTCTGCCGTTGATGAGTGTAATAACAGCGCATGCCACGTGAGCCCAGGCCTGTGCCAGCAGCTGCACATGTGGGCGGTGTATGTCTGTGTGTGTGGTCAGACCTGGTCGTTCTGTACTGGCACTGTGTAATTTTTATTCAGATCTTGAAGGCTGTTCTGCTCCATAATGACATTCCAGACCTACAGGCAAAAACAAAGGGCATGGAGTCAATCAAAAGACAGGCATTCGCAACGTCTGCTTTATCAAACAGGTTGTTTCATTTCCAGATGGCTGCTTTGTTTAATTGCAGTTTTTCAGTAACGATGAAAAACAATCCTGAACCGTTCAAACAAAGGCTGAGATCAAACGAGCAGCTGTCAATGCTTCAAAACAGCAGTGAATTAACTGCTAATTTGAGGTGCTTTCTAAGATTACATCTGCTCATATTTCGGAAAAGGGATTTGAAGAAACTCTGAACATTAAGTATGGAATTTTGTGGTATAAATCGCATAGCATTTTTTTGCGCTATGGAGGTGATACCTCAGACTCAAATGTTTAGACATTTACAATTACAATTAGTGCCCAGCAGAGGAAAAGCAGCTGAAAAACATCACACAAACTTACACTGAAAGAGATAGCTGAGCCAAATTAGCCTTTTGATGACATTCAACAGATATTTTTATTTATTTATTTACACAAAATTAAGGTAATCAAACGTTTGGGGTTGGTAAGATTTTTTAATGATTCGAAAGAAGTCTCTCATTCTCACTAAAGCTTCATTTATTTGATCAAAACTATAGTAAAAACAGTAATATTGTGAAATATTATTACAATTTAAAGGGTTAGTTCACCCAAAAATGAAAATAATGTCATATATTACTCACCCTCATGCCGTTCCACACCCGTAAGACCTTCGTTAATCTTTGGAACACAAATTAAGATATTTTTGTTGAAATCCGATGGCTCAGTGAGGCCTGCATAGCCAGCAATGACATTTCCTCTCTCAAGATCCATTAATGTACTAAAAACATATTTAAATCAGTTCATGTGAGTACAGTGGTTCAATATTAATATTATAAAGTGACAAGAATATTTTTGGTGTGCCAAAAAAACAAAATAACGACTTATATAGTGATGGCCGATTTCTAAACACTGCTTCAGTAAGCTTCGGAGCGTTATGAATCAGTGTGTCGAATCATGATTCAGATCACATGTCAAACCACCAAACTGCTGAAATCACGTGACTTTGGCACTCCGAACCGCTGATTCGACACGCTGATTCATAACGCTCCGAAGCTTCCTGAAGCAGTGTTTTGAAAACGGCCATCACTATATAAGTCGTTATTTTGTTTTGTGGCTCACCAAAAATATTCTTGTCACTTTATAATATTAATATTGAACCACTGTACTCACATGAACTGATTTAAATATTTTTTTAGTACATTAATGGATCTTGACAGAGGAAACGTCATTGTTGGCTATGCAGGCCTCACGGAGCCATCGGATTTCAACAAAAATATCTCAATTTGTGTTCCGAAGATTAACGAAGGTCTTACGGGTGTGGAACGGCATGAGGGTGAGTAATAAATGACAGAATTTTCATTTTTGGGTGAACTAACCCTTTAAAATAACGGTTTTCCATTTTAATATTATTTCAAATGTAATTTATTCCGTGATGCAGCTGAATTTTCAGCATCATTACTCCATGTCACATGATCCTTCAGATCAAAAAAACTGTACTGACCCCAAAACATTTGAACAGTATAGTCTTGTTTTTTAATCAGAGGAATGTCCATTTCAATCAGACAACTGTTATTAAAAATAAGTAGATTCAAAATGTTTACTGCAAGTGAAATCCAGTGCAAAATTTTATTTTTTACAAAATAAACACAAGTGTTTTTTGCTCTATTGGACTTTATTTTCAAGCGTCAAGTCACTCGCACATGTGCTGTTGTAAGCACACCATCCGCGTGGTCACAAAAATTGGGCTGCACATGGTGGACGAGGTGTGTGGACATCCGTGGACCCTCCTAATGATGAAAATTATGTCACACGGGCATTGCGTGGACCGTCATGGAAAATGGACGGATGAAGTATACTTTGGGCTTTAGTGTCACTAACCCTGAATCAAACAAGTACTCAATTATATAATTTTATATTACATTACACATTTTTTTCAGTTCATGGTTTCTTATTTTTCTTATAAGTATCAATAAGAAGAATGAAATTATTTTGATGATAACATGCACAAATGCATTTACACAAATTCTTCTAGTCTCTTATCACCCTGTTTTTTCACAAACACCCACAATAAAAATACCGAGGGAATTTCTTAAAAAATTTTAAGTACTACATGTGTGGGACACATTAGGATCAATTTTTTTTATCCTGATAGTGTTTCTGATATCTAATGCAATTGCATCTGGTGCGTTTTTTTTCTTTTCTCAGCTTGACAGTAACAACCATGCCTAACAGACTGGGTCGGTATTGTCTGCCAGATAACTGACATGTTTTAAAAAAAAAGGACAGTTTAGGTGTCAAGTACAGATCCAGGTATCAGAATGGTGTAACCTGAGAAAAGTGAGAAAAGAATACTTTGCAAGTATGTTGCATAACCATAAGAACAGTCATTATCTGCAGGAGGGTGTGTAGTCTTTGGGGCACATGATCTCTTCCACACTGTATGACATGACATGTACAAACAAGTCCTGTTTTATTTTAAACAAACTCCAGACAAACCTACTGACCCACATTCACAAATGCACACAAACACAAATTGCGGTCCTTGTAACATTTTTTGTGGCTACAAGGCATGATATAGAGTAATTAGCAGAACAAGCATGTTAACAAATGCGCAATCACATTTTTAGCGTGCATGTCAGCATATACTTCAAGGGTGAAACTGCAATATCCAGTATGTGTGTTAGAGTATACAGGTGCTGGTCATATAATTAGAATATCATCAAAAAGTTGATTTATTTCACTAATTCCATTCAAAAAGTGAAACTTGTATATTATATTCATTCATTACACACAGACTGATATATTTCAAATGTTTATTTATTTTAATTTCAGTGATTATAACTGACAACTAAGGAAAATCCCAAATTCAGTATCTCAGAAAATTAGAATATTGTGAAAAGGTTCAATATTGAAGACACCTGGTGCCACACTCTAATCAGCTAATTAACTCAAAACACCTGCAAAGGCCTTTAAATGGTCTCTCAGTCTAGTTCTGTAGGCTACACAATCATGGGGAAGACTGCTGACTTGACAGTTGTCCAAAAGACGGCCATTGACACCTTGCACAAGGAGGGCAAGACACAAAGGTCATTGCAAAGAGGCTGGCTGTTCACAGAGCTCTGTGTCCAAGCACATTAATAGAGAGGCGAAGGGAAGGAAAAGATGTGGTAGAAAAAGTGTACAAGCAATAGGGATAACTTTTCTGGAGAGGATTGTGAAACAAAACCCATTCAAAAATGTGGGAGATTCTACAAAGAGTGGACTGCAGCTGGAGTCAGTGCTTCAAGAACCACCACGCACAGACGATGCAAGAAATAGGGTTTCAGCTGTCGCATTCCTTGTGTCAAGCCACTCTTGAACAACAGACAGTGTCAGAAGTGTTAAAGATAAAAAAGGACTGGACTGCTGCTGAGTGGTCCAAAGTTATGTTCTCTGATGAAAGTAGATTTTGCATTTCCTTTGGAAATCAGGGTCCCAGAGTCTGGAGGAAGAGAGGAGAGGCACACAATCCACGTTGCTTGAGGTCCAGTGTAAAGTTTCCACAGTCAGTGATGGTTTGGGGTGCCATGTCATCTGCTGTTGTTGGTCCACTGTGTTTTCTGAGGTACAAGGTCAACGCAGCCGTATACCAGGAAGTTTTAGAGCACTTCATGCTTCCTGCTGCTGACCAACTTTATGGAGATGCAGATTTCATTTTCCAACAGGACTTGGCACCTGCACACAGTGCCAAAGCTACCAGTACCTGGTTTAAGGACCATGGTATCCCTGATCTTAATTGGCCAGCAAACTCGCTGATCTTAACCCCATAGAAAATCTATGGTATTGTGAAGAGGAAGATGCGATATGCCAGACCCAACAATGCAGAAGAGCTGAAGGCCACTATCAGAGCAACCTGGGCTCTTATAACACCTGAGCAGTGCCACAGACTGATCGACTCCATGCCACGCCGCATTGCTGCAGTAATTCAGGCAAAAGGAGCCCCAACTAAGTATTGAGTGCTGTACATGCTCATACTTTTCATGTTCATACTTTTTCAGTTGGCCAAGATTTCTAAAAATCCTTTCTTTGTATTGGTCTTAAGTAATATTCTAATTTTCTGAGATACTGAATTTGGGATTTTCCTTAGTTGTCAGTTATAATCATTAAAATTAAAAGAAATAAACATTTGAAATATATCAGTCTGTGTGTAATGAATGTATATAATATACAAGTTTCACTTTTTGAATGGAATTAGTGAAATAAATCAACTTTTTGATGATATTCTAATTATATGACCAGCACCTGTATATGAAAGTAGATCACCACAAAGAATGTAAACAAACATATATACCAACTTTATTAGGTACACCTGTTCAACTGCTTGTTAATGCAAATATCTAATCAGCCAATCACATGGCAGCAACTCAATGCATTTAGGCATGTAGACATGGTCAAAACAATCTGCTGAAGTTCAAACTGAGCATCAGAATGACAAAGAAATGTGATTTAAGTGACTTTAACATGGTTGTTGGTGCCAAACAGGCTGTTCTGAGTATTTCAGAAACCACTGATCTACTGGGATTTACAGAGAATCATCCAAAAAAGAGAAAATATTCAGAGTGGCAGTTCTGTGGGAAAAAATGCCTTGTTGATGCCAGAGGTCAGA
Source organism: Hypophthalmichthys nobilis (assembly GCA_037950665.1). NCBI lineage: Eukaryota > Metazoa > Chordata > Actinopteri > Cypriniformes > Xenocyprididae > Hypophthalmichthys > Hypophthalmichthys nobilis. The sequence goes on from CM075490.1 coordinate 5,644,536, forward strand.
GGAGACTGGTTTCTTGAAAATGACAATGAATTCACTATACTCAAATGGTCTCCACAGTCACCAGATCTCAATCCAATAGAGCACCTTTGGGATGTGGAGGAACGGGAGATTCGCATCATGGATGTGCAGCCGACAAATCTGCAGCAACTGTGTGATGATATCATGTCAATATGAACCAAAATCTCTGAGGAATGTTTCCAGCATTTTGTTGAATCAATGCCATGAAGAATTAAAGCAGTTCTGAAGGCAAAAGGGGCTCCAACCCGGTACTAGCAAGGTGTACCTAATAAAGTGGCCAGTGAATGTATTTTTATAATTTCAATGGATTTTGATTTTTCATCATCCATTACAGGAAAACCAGTGCAAATTTGTTAGAAAAGGCACAATACACTAATACAGAACAGACTGAAGGACTGTTCACATAGCACATATCTTTTTTATTTCTTGTTCAAAGAAATAAAAAACGAACAAGTTATTTCCTGCTCCCATAAAATAGAAAAAAAAAACAATGAAAGAGAGATTCTGTGGAAGGGAAGGAGATGGCGGCCCTGTACCAATTTCCTTCCATTCATGTGAAGAAAAATGCAGAGGAAGAATTCTATCCTACCGTTTGCAACAGCGCTCTCACACACACACACACCAGAACATTTTAACAAAGACACGCATCTGGATGTGCAACACACACCACACACCACATGTGTTAAGTGTGCTTTCGGTTTGTATTTTCAGATGAGTTGGAGGACGAGGTAATTCACAATTTTCTTAGAAACCCAAGAATACTTAGAATACTTAGAAACCCGACAAGCGTTTTCTTCTTACTTCTGTTTACACAGAAATTATATCACAATGGCTATGTCTAAAATTTCATATTAAAAACTCTACTCTTTCATAAGTGTATAGTATGTACACTGTGTCTAGTTTGTGACTTTTCTGTATGAGAAAGTGTTTAGTATACACTGTACGATCAATACACTAAAAAAAAAAGTAAAACTGGGTAGTTAACAGGTTATTAACTGGGTAATTTCCATGGAATCAAAATTGACAATTCGGATTTTTTTTTAATGGAATATTGCAGTATTTATTCTAAATGACTTATTCTTGTACATCATTATCATAATCTTTAATCAAAATAATTCCCCCTCCCTCTTGCAGTGACATCTCTTCTTTTTTTCTCTTCTCTGATGACGTGACGTTTACTGGCGCAAGGGCGGGGCAACCTGTCACTCACATGAGATCCACCAATAGCAAACCACAACCATCCAATCAATTCCTGATGGACAAAATCAAGTCCCACCCTAAACTTGTTAGAGAAGCCTTTTTTTAGTGTCATATGTGTTACCCTGATGGTGTTTTGTCGACCAACATAAACTTATTTTAATTCATAACTAATTTATGTTTTGATAAATTGGTGGCTAATTCATATCAATTTGTATAAATTCATACGAAATCACCACTTCATGAAAAATAGTTAGGCCTACGTTTTTCAAAAAAATCATGTTTTCATATAATTTACATCGTACAAATCACTAACTTGTAAAATAGTTATGTTTTTCAAAAAATCATACGTTTTGGTACAATTCACATCGTACATTTTTCAAAAAAAAAAAAATGTTATCACACAATTAACATGTGTGGATTCATATGAAGTCACCAAATTGTAAAATAGTTTTTTTTTTTAATTATGTTTTCATACAATTCACAATTTTTTTTACAGTGAATTTCAGCAACCACAACTGATGTTTCTTTTTTTTTTTTTTTTTTACAGTAAAATTAACAGGATATATTTTTGATAGATAGACTCTTAATTTTTAGGATTACGGATAACAGATTTAAGATTAGTGGTGGTCTTGAGGAAGTGACCTGCGCAAGTTTGAGCAGTCTATCTTCCTCTAGCTCTACTGAGTCATGTGCTTATGTTTCCGCTCGATCAAATGCTACAGATCTAACAACTCTGTCTCAAAAGCAAAAACCCCCGACACATCCACAATCTCACTTCCAAAAAAAACCCTGAGCATGCACAGAAACCCACACAAATGACTGATAATATAATATGGTTTGGTGAAAGAAGCCCGTATTACTACTGCATAGTTATCTGTCACAAAAACCAACATGTTTGGCACTGATCTTCTGTGCCTCGTTGAAAACAACAAAATGTACAGTCACATGCATATATTCAATACAATCTTAAATAATACATTTGTATAGTCTAAATGTCTTGACATTAAGATGAAACACTGCAAAAACTTGGTAGTTGACCTGATGTGACATGCTACAGTTCATCAAATCTATTGTAAATTGGCTGTGTATCAATTTTAACCTAAAATCTCATGAAACAAATGTTCATGTAAAACACCCAATATCGCATTTGAAAATATAAAAGATTTGTATTTATTTATATAAAATACAAATAGATTTTTTTATCATTATGAACAATTAAAAAAGTATAAAAAAACTTTTGTTTTATTGTAAAAGCAGTTATAAATGCCTCATTTATATTTATCTATTTAAAAATATTTTATGTTAAATATTTATTACATAAATATTTAATTACTGTTCATTGCTAGCATGCAGTGTTTTCTGTTTAACATGCCTGTAATTGTCATCTTGTATGAGTCATCTTAATAAAAAGGGAGAAAAACGCTACTTTGTGTCCAAAAACACGTGAATGGATACAAACAAACAGTGTGTGTGGGCGGAGCCAAACTGCAGCTTTTCCTTATAAAAAAAACAAGCGCTATGCAATACCATCATACAAATAACTGAACATTAAAAGCGACTTATTACCATCATAAATGAACCATGATCGCATGCAAGTGTTGATTCAGAGCTGTAAGCTATATTTGCAAATATAATCGAAGTTACAGTGTGAAGGTGGGTGTTCCCCTTAAACTAGAGGAGCATTTCAGTGTTTCCTTTATACTTGCATATTTCCCTTAAACAACATTTACAGTGCGATACGATTGTTTTAGGTTTATTAAAGCTTTTGGAAAGATATGAATGAGCGGAACTAGGCCCTAATACGAAGAAAAACAGATGCATGAACTTTCAAAACAGATCTATTTTCCGCGCAAGAGCAGTAGACGTGAACTAAAGCATATGCAATATTCGCACTGCCTGTTTTGCGTCGTTTCATGTAAGTTTAATCCAAAGGAACGAAATAGCATTGTGTTCGTTTAGATTCTCTCTATTTTTTACCGCACTACAGCGACATTATGCACCACAAGAATAATTTGGTGCGATCTTTCTCTTCTACATGAACACGTTGTGCAACTAACACCTTATCGCGAGGCGCGCGAGCGTCACGAGCATCGTGTTTTTAATAAATTGGGTTAAAAGTCACGCAGTAGTTCCACTTACCTCTCCACAGCTGTGCCTGATACATTTACAGGGCTGAAAAATGTTGCGAAGCCCCTTTGGTCAGTTTCCAGACTCACTAATGTCACGGGCCACGCAAGTTTGAGTCACACCCCGCGCATCACATGGCTGTGATCTGTGACTGCAGTAAAACGCTCGTGTCCTTCACTTTCTGCGACCCCAAGGGGGAAAAATGTCATTCGGAGTTTTAACAGTAAGTAGTCCGATAATTATTTCATGGTTTTATTATTTACTTTATTTAAATTTTTCACAAAATAATAATAATAATAATAATTTAAGTAGTTCAATAATAGCTCATTTTATTTTTTTTTTTTACATTATTTTAATTTAAATGTGACAATTATATCACAATAATAATCATAATCTTATGAAAAAAATGTTCATGTAAAACACCCAATTACTTTATATCCCTTTTGAAAATAGAAAATATTTGTATTTATTTATATAAAATATAAATAAAATAATAATTATATTTTTTATCATTATGAACAAGTAAAAAACGTATAAAAACTTTTTTGTAAGTATAAAAACTTTTATTGTAAGAGCAGTTATTGAATGCTTCATTTTTATCTGTTTAAAAATATTTTATGTAAATTTTTATTACATAAATATTTAATTTATAAAATGTTTATTTAAATGTGACAACATCAGCACCACCTAAACACAATAATAAATTATATTTCTATTTTTTCTTCTATTTGATTTACACATAAATATGTTGTCTTTAAGATAATAACAATAGATTTAATAGAACAAAAATGAATCAAAATGAAGTGAAAAATAGGAAAATCCTAGGAAAATTGCACATACACCCTTTTCATTAAATATTGACAAAATTCACAGATGGTAGAGAAAAAAGTATTGTAGGATGATACCACATGCTGGGTATTGAATTTCTAGGATTTATATTTCTGGTATAAACTGCACGTATTATGTGACTTTTAAACATTTTTGGAGCTCTAAAGAGCCAAATATGTCCCAAACGCCAAACCTGACCTTTAGGATGGGTAATTCAGACAAGTTCATATTCTATTACAGTGTCATGACGACATTGTTTCAGTATAACCCCATGTGCAAAAACGGTACGACAGCAAAAACCCCAGACTTTTCATGTGGCCTGCTATAGTTAATGGAAAGCTGACCCACCTCTTTCTAGAGTTTGCTGTATCTCCAACCTCTCTGTCTCGCGCACGCACGAATGCAAACACTCACTTTTAACCTGAATATTTGTCATTCTTGTGGGGAAATTATGAGCAAATACCTTTCAGACACGTGTCTGCCTTAACACACGTACACTCAAAGCCACCATGACAAAGGTTTGCTGTTGCAGACACAGACGTGTTTGGCACGCATTGTGCTGGAGGAAGTGGCAAAATTCTTTTTTTAAAAAGTGACATAAAACTGTAGAGAGTGTTTGGAGGACTTCTGCTTTTTCATTGTGTGTGTGTGTGTGTGTGCCTACAGAGGAACTATGAATGGATGTGTTTTTTATGACTCTTTCTTGAGCAATCATCAGGCATTTCAGTAATTTGAAATTCAGTAGCGCCCCCTCGAGGTCTCAGACAGAAAAAGAAAATTGGTCAAAGAACCTATCAATGACGTGTCAGCATGGTTTTTGGGCAAAAGATAGCATTATCATTGTATTATTTGGAGCACATGAATATAGTCATAAATATATAGATTAAAAAAAAAATTAATGAATACTTTTATCCACCATTAAATAGATGAAACATTACAGTAAAGACATTTATAATGTTCTTTTGAACGTTTCCATAAAAATATTATGCAGAACAACTGTTTTTAACATTGATAATAATAAGAAATGCAGCAAATCAGCATATTAAAAATGATTTCTGAAGGATCATGTGACATTGAAGACTGGAGTAATGATGCTGAAAATTCAGCTTCACCATCACAGGAATAAATTACATTTTAAAATATATTAAAGTAGAAAACACTTATTTCAGTTTCTAATAATATTTCACAATTTTACTGTTTTTAATGTGTTTTAAAATCTTACCGAGCCCAAAGTTACACATTAGTGTGTATTAGAAAAATCACATTAACCACTTTAGTATAATACACATATGTAATAGTGCTAAAATTAGCTAAAAAGTTAAACCACACCAAGATAATAAATAAATAAATAAATACAAATAAAAAATAAAAGATTAATACATGTAAGTGTGTGTGTGCTTGTTTATATGACTTATGAAGACAAATTTGTAAAGCTAATGACATGGCAAACATGGTTCATGAAGAAATTAAAATTAAAATGACTTAAAAAACATACTAAATAATGTTTTATTAAAAATGTAATGTTTTCTCTTAACTTTTCTCTGGGTGTGTTAGTGTTGTTTAGTGTAGGTGTGTGTGTGTGTGTAGGTCATGTTAGGCTAGTTTCTGTAAGTCTGATCTGTGGGAATGAGAGTGGCGTGTCCTGTAATCTGCCATCCATAAAGGCACACATGCATAAACACAAACCAAACGCACAAACCAAACACACACACACACACACACACACATGGGTGCGGTAAACCACAACAAGCATGAAATGTGAAATATACAAAAAATATCCAAATCAAGCCACCCCTCCTTCATTATTTTCATGTTCTTCTTCTTCTTTCCATATTCCGGATAAAAAAAATAGGCTAGGCCTTCTTATGCGATGACTATGCATAATTTTACAGACATCTTAACGAAGAGAAATTCCGGAAAAATATTTTTTGCAATGCAAAACTTAATTAGCAGCTAATAAAACAGTGCGGTCATGGAAGAAAGACAGCAGCGAATCTCTTTCTCTTTTTGATGTTGTGACCGTGTTAACTCCAGTCAATCTCGCCAGAACTGGCAGACTTCAGTCTCAGCTCGTAACTGCACAATGCAAACCACAATCACCTCAGTAGGGATCGGGATAATTACACTGGACAAACTTTACACACACAAACTCTCACACACACTCATACAAACAAGCAAACACACGCCACTTGCATATAACCAGGGTAAAATAATCAAACACCACACACTCCAGTGATGAATAAACAAACATCTTTTTTTCCAGAATGTGGATACTTTATTTAAACCTAGTTAATCTTGTTCAGAAAGTTCAAATCAAAGTTACCACATCTGGTTTTTCTGTGTGCATATGGGTGCACTGCATGTAGGCTATATGTGTCCTGAACACTTCGCTGTTCAATTCAGTCCTGACAGCTCTAAAAGGGTGATTTGCATTCTTCATGATCTCATATCAGAGACATCCAATATCTTGCAAAAGTTTGGGATCAGTAAGATCTTTTTTGTTTTTGAAAGAAGTCTCTTATGAAATATAAAACTTTTGTAACATAAATATTGTCAATTTTGATCAATTTAGTGCATCGTTGCTGAATAAAAAAAACATATTACTAATGATAATGAGACATTTCGATATAAAATTGAATAAAAAAAATGCTAAATACCTTTTATTTTCAAAGTCATATGCAACTTGCTGACATAGCTACAAAACGATTTTATGTGACAACAATTAAACATGCGACTGAAACATTCATACTTGCAAATTGCATATTAACAAACTATTTTTAAAATGTAACAGGTTGTATACTGTATATAATATGTAGGATGCAGTACATACTATGCTAGTATTCCATTCCGGAACGTAGTCATATTGAAATGGCATGACAGCTGTAGACATAATTCTGGAGGTGGCTTCTCTTTTTCTGTGTGTTGGTGCTTCAAAGAACCCACAAGGCTTTCACTTTCCTTTAATTAATGAATAATACCTAAAGAATACACTAACTTTAAAAATAATATAGTCTTACAATAATCAAAAATTACTGGTAGAGGAACTCTGAAGACACTGGGGAGTGTACATTGTGAATGGCTAATGCTGTTGTGTTTTGTGTTGCGTACGTGCGTGTGTGTTGAGATGAAGAGGTGCCGGTGGGGCTGGACGGGCTCAAGGATCCGTGGGACAGCTCGGGTGAAGGCACCGATGGGGACGTGATGGTGGAATTGTCAGAAACATTGTCCACTCCCACGCTCTCCTGATATAGACAGTTTCTCCTGAATTTTGCACGGGCATTCTGGAACCAAACCTGGAGAAAATAGACATCATGAGGATTTGACACTATTAGACTGCTAATTTACATATCAGTGAAGGAGAGATTTTAGGTTTTAGTCTGTGGCTGGATTGAACTGATCAGCAAGATTTGCCACGTACAGTCGGTGGAGGAGTTGAAAACGGAGTGTTAAGTTAGACACTTTCTGCTTCCCCTTGTGACACTCATGTGGCATTTGCATTCTTTTTCACAGATGAAGTGAATTAGATGCAATATTTGTCAAATACACAGATGTTTCAGATGTTTTCATGTAGCAATAGACTTTTCATTCAATACTTCTTGTATACTTCATTTATTCTTGTAAATACAGCACCTGTATGTAGAAGATTACGGTTCAACATAAGTCTATACTATTTAAATGCCAATAAAGTTGGGTCTATATATTTTTTTATCAGTTTTATTTTGACAAACATGACACAATATAACATTAGGATAACATGAAAAGAGTTTCACTCTTACAAATAAAGATTCCAAAAGGGGCTTTTCCAGGGGCGTAGAATACGCGGGGGACACGTCCCCCACACTTTTAATAAAAAGTAAATTCGTCCCCCGCGTTATTTTTCGGCCAAGTGTGTTCAAATAGAGGCCAATGTGAATAAATCTGGTTTTAATTCAAAGAGACAAGATAGTCTATGCATGACGTGTTGTTTTATTCTTAACTAAAATGAGGCGATCTAAACATTATAGAGCGATCACTCTGGTGTAATGTATGTTTCATTTATACTGGAAGCCGGAGGGCGATCTATCGCAGAATGTCCAAAATGGTTTTGTATAAGTAATTCAGCTATTCGCTGTAGCAGCAGCTGAATAAAATGCAGAAACATATTGACTGATGAAAAGTGAAGAATATAAACACATAATTGCGACAAGATGGTTTTTCAAGCCATCTCAAGGACAATATAGTATATGAATAATGCAGTGCTAATTGACAACCTTTTTAATGTTTTTGAAAGAAGTCTCTTATGCTCGCCAAGGCTGCAATTATTTAATCAAAAATACAGTAAAAACAGTAATATTGAGAAATATTATTACAAATAACATTACAAATTAAAAAAGCTGTTTTCTATGTGAATATATTGTAAAATGTAATTTATTCCTGTGATCAAAGCTGAATTTTCAGCATCATTACTCCAGTCTTCAGAGTCACATGATCCTTCAGAAATCATCCTAATATGATGATATGCTGCTCAAGAAACATTTATCATTATTATCTGTGTTGAAAACAGTTGCTTAAAATTGTTGTGGAAACCATGATACATTTATTTTTTCTGGATTCTTTGATGAATAGAAAGTTCAACAGCATTTATTTGCATTTTTTGTCACTGTCACTTTTGATAAATTTAATGCATCCTTGATGAATAAAAGTATTAATTCCTACCACAAGTGTTTGAATGGTATCATGGTTTCCACAAAAATATGAAGCAGCACAACTGTTTTCAACATTTAATTATAATAATCATAAATGTTTCTTGAGCAGCAAATCATCATATTAGAATGATTTCTGAAGGATCATGTGACACTGAAGACTGGAGTAATGATGCTGAAAATTCAGCTTTGACCACATATATTGTACATTTTACAATATATTCACATAGAAAACAGATAGCTGTTTTCTATGTGAATATATTGTAAAAATGTACAATATATGTGGTCAAAGCTGAATTTTCAGCACAATTTGTAATACTATTTCACAATATTAGTGTTTTTTACTGCATTTTTTGTTTAAATAAATCCAGCCTTGGTGAGCAGAAGAGACATTTCAATTGTACAATTGTAATGTTTCCAAACTTTTGATAGGTAGTGTATTTTCTGCCTTATTCTGTGATCTCTTTTTTACATTGTATAAAATCCATGAGAAGGACTTAATGCACAAGTGTTTGTAGTACAATCATAAAATTGTCATAAAATATAGGGAAAAATATTAGATATTGGTTATTGTTCAACAGTGTTTTTGATTTCTAAATAAAAGCAAATTGATTTCAAATTAAAAGCAAGAGATGAGATAAAAAAAAAAAAATGAAATCTATCAATTAGACAAAGGTCGCATAAAAACTGGCATTACGCCTAAAATTTCTGTCCCCCTCACTTCTGAAATGATGGCTACGCCCCTGGGCTTTTCTCTGTGCCATAGAAGAACCATTGCGGGTCCCTCAAAAAACCTTTCAGGCAACAGTTCTTAAAATAACCAGTTTTTCATAGTGTGAAGAACATTATAATAATCTAAACTACTATAAAGAACATTTTGTGCAATGAAAAGGTTCCATGGATGTTAAAGTTTCTTCAAAGAACGATCAATGCCAAAAAAAACTTTATTTTTAGTGGAACTATCATTAGCGAAACTGAATAAACATGAAACGCATGTCATCGCTGTCATCTGTAAATCCGGCTAATTGTGAAACAGTTGCGCATGAGCCAGCTGACTGCTCTCAAGCTACGTCACAGACGTGCAGTCAGCACTGTCTCAAGTTGGACAAAATTTCCAACCAGCATACACTGCTTCAAGTCAGATGGAAGCTTGTTTCCACCACGTAAGTAATTCTGACTTTTTCTTGCAGTTGCGAGTTTAGATTTCATCATTCTGACTAAAAAAGTCAGAATTGCAAGTTATAATCCTGCAATTGCGAGAAAAAAGTCAGAATTGTGAGATAATAAGTCACAATTACCTTTTTTTTATTTCAAATTTATGTCACAATTCCGAGTTTATATCTCACAATTGCGAGAAAAAAAGTAGAAATTGTGAGATATAAACTCGCAATTAAAAATGGTAATTGCGACTTTTTATCTCACAATTCTGCCTTTTTTTCTCGCAATTCTGACTTTTTTCTCGCAATTGTTAGATCTAAACTCGCAATTGGTAGTTATAAAGTCTGAATTGTGGGATATACACTTAAAAAGAAAAGAGAAAACTGTGCCGCAATTACCTTTTTTATTTTTTTATTCCGTGGCGGAAACAAGCTTCCAGTCCACACTGTAAAAAATTATTTTCATGAATTGTTATCACAAAAACTTTTCTTCTGTCAAACTTCAATAATTAATGTGGTTCAGATAAAATAATATTTAGAGTTTCTGTTGATTAAACCAATCTCCTTCATTGTATTAACTCATATTTTGAATTTCAATGAACTCAAAATTTTAAGGCAACCGGGTAACTTATTTTTTTAAGTTAAACCAACAATTCTTTTTTACAGTGCATAAATGCCGATCGGTCTGTTCATGAAGTCGAACACTGCCTTTTTTTTAAATGAAAACAAGAAAATCTGGCTGTACAAAGTAGTCACATGATCCATGTTGCAAATTTACTTCAATTAGTGATGTAGAAATGGTGCAGAATTTCAAATATTTCTTATTCATTTTTCGTCATAGCATTTATTTTATAAAATGTTAAATTCTATTTTTAATGCCACATTTTAAATGTGGTCTCAGACATTTGGAGCCTACTGTATATGTAACTCAAAGAGAGGTCATTTCTGGTCAATAGCCAGTGATGTGTTTCTGACCTGGAGCACACGCTTGGTGAGCCCGGTTTTCTGGGCAAGCTCTTTGAGGTCTTTGGCATCTGGATTGTGGTTGTGGGTGAAGAAGGACTGCATGCTCCGCAGCTGGTGATGCTTGAACGACGTTCTCATGCGTTTGGACTTTTGACAGCTCACTCTCTCCAACAGGTCCACACCCATATCGCTCACATCTAGAACAAATGCACACAGTTAATCATCAGTGATATGACTCACTGAAACACTAAAACACTAAAGGCCAGGGCATTATAGTCAACAATAGCAAACATTGTTTTCACATTTTCATCTTCTGCACACATTTACTTGAGAACAAAGTTGCACAACTTTGAAGATTTACTCTTAAAGACATTTTTTACTGTTTTGTGTAGAACATGATTTACTAAAGTCAATCTATAATATTTATAGTAATAATTATTAATATGTAATTAAAATTGTATTCATATTAAAGGGTTAGTTCACCCAAAAATGAAATTTCTGTTATTAATTACTCACCCTCATGTTGTTACGCACTCCTAAGATCTTCATTCATCTTCGGAACACAAATTAAGATATTTCTAATGAAATACAAAAGGTTCCTGATCCCCAATCGATAAGCAATGTGAGTTGACCACATGAGTAACCACATTCAAGGTCCAGAAAGATAGTAAAGACATCGTTAAAAGTCCATGTGATTACAGTGGTTCAACCTTGTAGCAGCGCTTCCAGGTTCTACGTCAGAATGCCAGCTCTTCAGCATCACACGCATGTGTCGTGCTGCTCACATGTACAGCGTCGGCCAATACCAATGAACGAAAGTCTTACGGGTGTGGAATGACATGAGGTTGAGTAATTAATGACAGACATTTCATTTCTGGGTAAACTAACCCTTTTATGTAATACATATTAATGTAATGCTGACATATAGTTTGATAAGAACTATTAACATTTTTATTTTGTTAATCCCAAAATTAAATATATACACTACTGGTCAAAAGTTTGTAATAATTAAAGGGTTAGTTCACCCAAAAATGAAAATTATCCTATGATTTACTCACCCTCAAGCCATCCTAGGGGTATATGTTGTTTATATTTATATGCATCTTATATTTTTAAAAATATCCTGGCTCTTCCAAGCTTTATGATGGTAGTGAAACAGGGGAGGGATTTTGAAGCCCCCAAAAATGGATCCATCCATCTTAAAAATAATCCATATGGCTCCAGGGGGTTAATAAAAGCCTTCTGAAGTGAAGCGATGGGTTTTTGTAAGAAAAATATCCATATTTAAAACTTTATAAATTCAAATAACTATCTTCCAGTGGACGACTGTACGCAGAATGACCGTACTCTTGCGCCACAAGAGTAACCCCTCACGCGATGTATGATGTAGAAGCATCGTAAGCTTAGACACCTCTCACGGTTTGAACAAATATAGCTGGGCAACAAACTCAAGCTCCACTTCTCTTATATCAAAATCTTTCGACATTTCTTTTTAATAAGTCTTGTTTTAGACTTCTAATTCATGACCGTTTTTTTGTTTTGCTCTATCCTCTGCACTTCCGCAATTCGTCAGTTGTGTATTATCAGCACAACTGATAATATGGATTTATTAATAATTGAGCAAATCAGCATATTAGAATGATTTCTGAAGGATCATGTGACACTAAAGACTGGAGTAATGATGCTGAAAATTCAGCTTTGCATCACAGGAATACATTTTGAAATATATTAAAAATAGAAAGCAGATATTTTATATTCCATTAATGTTTCACAATAATTCGGTTTTGTTTACTGTATTTTTGTTCAAATAAATACAGCCTTAATGAGTATAAGAGACTTGTTTAAAAAACATCAAAAAATCTTAAGTTTCAATGTATAGTGAAAATATATAAAATTATGCTACAATAATGCTAATATCTAAAATGCATTACCTGAATTATAAGTACCATGGTAAGTTGCATCAAAATGTTTCCTCTTCCGGGCCCGTCCTCTGCGCACAGGGGTCCCTTCATTGTATGTGCTGTTCTCAGAGTTTGGCTTTATTGGAGACATATCTGAATAATACAAATCTGTATGACATTCCCTTTGTAGCATCATCTCGAAATGTACCCGACAGTACACTGACGTCTCTCTCATCCCATAATGATCTCCAGTGAGCAGCATTTTGTCGCAGGTGGCACAGGAGAAACAGCTCAAGTGGTACACCAGATCCCTGGCGCGCATCACTATCTCTGCAGCAGAGATTCCCAGGTGACACCGTGCACATCTTTGCGAAGAAAACCTACTGCTTAAGAGAAGACATCATTATTGGCTTTATTAAGAAGATTTCCACATGTGCAAACTGTGAAAACTCAGGACAGGGGTGTTGGGGCAAGTTGTCACAAAACAATAGTTTGTATTTAGCTTATTATCTTTTGCATTTTTCTTGATTCATGAAATGCCGTTTCATAATAAGCTATCTTACTTTTAAAATATTTTTTAAGATGTATATAATTTAATATGAAATACTAGCTGTTCTTCTCAAACAGTGTCAAGGTTTACATTGTGACAAATTACCCCGTAGGTTGGTATAGTGTAAAAACATGACGCGGTATTGAGGTGAAAGGTCAACGTTTGTTAAATGAACTGCATCTTTTTTCTGGTTGGATAATGGTGAGAATTTTTTTTTAAAAAAATGTCAAGAATAAACTTACGCTGAGAAATATTCGCTGGGGTAAAAGCGTGGCAACTAAACGCGGTCTAATAGCATATAGCAATGCGGTGAGTAACAATTTGGTCTCATTTCGAAGTTGAAAATAGGTGCTGCAGCTATGTATACATTTATTTTACCTGTAATAGTCCTCCTTACAGTAAATGTCTCCATGTTTACTAAAGCACGTAAGCTCTGACTCCAGGTCAGCGTGACACGCGCTACATTTCAAACAGCGCTCGTGCCACCGTCTGTCTGCCGCGAGCAGGTAGAAGCGATCTGAGATCAGCGCGCCACAGCCCGCGCACACAGGTGACTCACAGCCCTGGTCCTGGAACACCATTAAACATTTACCATCGTTATCAAACATCTTAAATCTCATTTGTCATATATTTCACAGAAATCTGTTCATATAGGCTAAAGAAACGTGTGCAAGGCTTTAGCGTAAACAGATGTCAAAGACTCTCATTAATATTATGTTAATTCGTGAATATTTAACTTATTTATATAAATAAATAATGTTTTGAAGCTTTCCTTACCATTTAAAGCCTATATGTGGTTTACTGCCTTTCAAAACTTATGTATTTGAAACAGAATTTATCCTACACAGGCTACATAAAGTACTTTAATATAGTTAAATATCAATATTAGTAACTTTAATAATAATTAATTTTACTTTTAATATATAGGCCTGTTTTAAAATACAATTTCATATTAATGAATACTCTAAATATGATATATTGACTTCTTGTACAAAACTGTAAACAATGTCTTCTCAAGTAACCAATAAAATAAAATAAAAATGTTTGATAGGCTAATGATATACATATTTCCTTATGGTAACTGCATATCTACACTTTTTACATTGCTGCAAATTAAAATAAAAAATGTTTTATTTAGGCTATTTATGCATCATAAGAGAATAAAATGAAATGCTTACTGATTCATTGTTTTCCATGTTGATCATAGCAGCTGATAGCTCCTCTCCTGCGGATGAATAAAACACAGTAAAAAAAAGGACAAAAAAATGATGCTCCACACTTGTGGTCCAAGTGAATCCAGCTCTAATCTGTTTAAAGAGCTTGTCCAAAACTAACTGACAAATCAGAATCTAAATAAACTGCAATCAGAAACTTTGTTTGCAGCAACAGATTGCCGAGTCCAATGAGGAGGATGTTGCGGGGAGATGCAGGTTGAAGCTGGGGTTGTCACCGGTGCAAAGGGTTTAACCTGTGCGCGTGCCTGTCTTCATCAATATTAGGCTACCTCGGTCATGGAGGTCCAGTTGTCTCTAGTTGCCGATTTTCCTTTCGGTAAGAGTAGAAGGGGTGTAGTTGCATGCGCGCAGTATCAGGGTTTGTGAAGATCTGTCGACATAAACAGACTTTATGCTCCGCGCGCTTAGAGACAACAGCTTTTGTTATCGCTGTTTGCCCGCATGCACCTATAGGCAATCTTATGGATCCTAATATAACTAAATCAACCTGACTGTTTATAGGCAACTATAACTAATGAAAGTCATTTTAGGAGTAAGGTAGCTAAACATTGTCTATGTTTCGTGTCTTTCTATTCTATTCTATTCTATTCTGAAACATCAAACTCTAACCTTAAAATGCAGCCTACATGCAATGCAACACCATGTAAAATATCATTACCTCAAACTGAATCACAAAATCACTAGAATTATCTATCTTAGAAATAGGCTGTCATCTAATAAGAGCTAAAAATGAGTTACTTTTATTGTGTAATATGTAGGCTAATGGGAATTTTGGATACATATATGCCTATTAATGGATATTCTGGCAAAGAATATATTTTTTTGAAAGCTATATACATTCAGAAACAATGTTTGTGTGAGGGTTAGCTATAATGTAGGGATTAGGATATGGTAAAAAGCCTACCATTATCTTATGAGTAGAATGAGAAAAACTTTGTGTTTATGTTGAAAGTTGAAAGAAAGAAACACAACACTACCAGCAACCTGACCTTAAGTTTTTCACATTAACAAGCTCTGCAGGCAAAACACTCTCATCAAAATAGCACTGTAGGCTACATTCTCCTTTCATAAAGTGCAGGCTACCACAGTAGTTTTAGACTCTGACTCAGTCGCTGCACTCCTAACAACTAAAACATCCACACTGATCATCTGTCACACAGCTGTAACAGTTGTTATTGCAATTCATTGTTGCAATGCCCAGGCATCATACTACACTCCCTTCTGTGTCAGGCGACTCGTTCGCCACGGCTGTAAGGGAAATGTAGTTCGGCGCTCTATCGAATGACAACCGCGGACACGCCCAAAAAACTACAACTCCCATAATTCACCAAGGCCGTAGTACCGTGATCCGCGCGTGGAGACCATGGCGTTCCTGTGCAGTATGTGACGGGGGTTACGGGAAACATAACTCCGACAGCGGGTTATTGTTATTATTCTGAGGAAAGGATTGGATTTAAATAAAGGATACAATGGGCTCTCGTATCAAGTAAGCGTCAATGTCTCTCCCCCCTTCTGTGTTACATATAGTGTTGTTATAAATGCGGGTTCTGACCTCCCTAAAAGGCCTGTTTAGACTTGTTGCGACACAGAGAGAGGATTTGGGTGTTTGTTTAGTTAATTGTATAATTAATGTAGTAGCACTTAATTATGTCTTCATGTATTATATTACATGAAGGGTGTGTATTTTACAGTGCTGGAGACACATGAATCCATGAGACTGATCATTGTTTACATGTCCCACAGGAATGAATTAATGCAAATTGTGTTATGTTAATAAGAAATAATTTGCACAGCTTGATAAAAGAAATGTATATCTGTGTAAAATAAAGCAGAAACATGTATTTAAATGGAGGTTTTAGAGTCTATTACATTGTTTCCAGCTCAGTGACGCTTACTTTGCTTTGGTAATTCAATTCATTTTATGAATAAGACATGACACAGAGCAGTCAGCCCCTTGCTGTGGTCACACAGTGTTTTTCAGGGTTTAAAATCAGCCCATGATAAGACTGTTTTGGAAACAGCATGATGTCAGTTATAAACATATTTTCGCTCACTTGTACAGCCACATGATGGAAAAGACAGTCATTCAGCTTGTTGACCTTTCTCTTCATAGTTGATAGTAGAGGTATTAGATAACATAAATTAAACAATCATTTCTATAACATATTTAGGTTATATATTTTGAAATGTTAAGTATCCTTATGCATATGTGTCTGCTATATTTACTCCATCTTCTGACCACATTTTAATTTGAATCATCCCACACATTTTGTTCTGCAACACTTGGTAAGATGGTAAAATATTTGCAAAGGTTGAAGAAACCTTGCAAAGGCTGTTAGTGTTTTATTTTTAGGTGGTCGGGGTTTATTGTCTTACAGGAACTTAATTTTCGTCTCTGATTAGCTGGAAAGATTATTTTGTAGTTTCTGTTATGGCAGTCAAATAAGATCTTCTTTTCGCTACAGTATACAGGCTTACTTTCTGTAATGTGGGGAATGTGACCATATTCATTTAACCTCTGACCTCACTTCAAATCATGGTCCCACACGTCTATATTTTTAGCTATACAACAAGCGCAATTTAGTTACATTTTTTTAATTTGGTAGGCTGACATTATGTAGGTCCAAGTGCTCATAAATAATTAGTGTATGTTTGTGGGCAAGATATTTAGTAATGTGTTCCGTTATGTGGTCAAGTCAGTGAAACCATACTTTTTGGGTTCTTTTTTGGGCTTTGGGGTTCTTTAAAAAGCCTTAGTTAGTCTCCACATTCCTTAGAGTGTATCCATATTTGACCTCTGACCCTTCCTGTGTTATTTATGTTTCAGGGAGAGCCCCGGGTCAACCTTTGAGGTGTACATGGAGGTGGTGCATTCTGGGACGGCTGGCTCTGGTGAGTCCTCTCACCCTGTTTCAGAAATATAATATACTTCTAATAATATTCACGTTGCCCACACATACTGTGCTTCCTCAGAATGATCTGTTGTATTTCTTTTGAAGCTGAATTCTCAGTATCTAGTAAGGAAGAGCCAGATAAGAAAATTTTGTTCCATATATGATAAATCTACAAGGGACCGTTAGCCTGGAGTAATTTAAGTTTGTGAATGGGTGAATCTTAAAACCAAATATTAAACTGAATGAAGTGTGTAACTCATTTCTGGTTTGTGATCAGGAATGCAAAGGCCTGTTGAGTCAGTGTTGCCAGATTGTAAATCTCCAATTATCGTACCAGAAGCTCAAAATTATCGTATTTGGAACAAAATTATCGTACACGACTTTTTAGTATAGGTAAATGAACTAAATTAATAACTATTGATTTTTACAATGGAAAGAATCAATACTGAACTAACTTAAGCAGGACAATCACACTATTTTAGCTGCTGTACAGCCACAATTATGTTCCCTCTATCTCTGTAAAACTATACTTTGACACAATCTGCATTGTAAAAAGAGCTGTATAAATAAAGGTGACATGACATGTCAAACGTACAGAATACAGCTATTTATCTATTAGAGCAACAACTTTTTGACATGAACTGCAAATTACCACAATACATAAATAATTAGGCGTACTTTAGTGGGAAACAACTGACCTAAGCGCCGCGGCAGGAACGTTAACTTGAGCTCGTGAGAGAGATTCATTCTCCACGATGATTGGCCGAGATAACATGAAATGAAATGGAAGACATTCCTAACAAAGCTCACGTTCTCCTTACAATCATGACGTAGTAGAGGATCCACACAGCTAGATCAATGAGCCGATTTATAATGACCATCATTTGAAGTGTCACAAGATACTGAAATTATCGTACTCATAAGATTTTTTTCATTATTGATCGTACATCGTACAGAGGTCAAAATTATCGTACAAATACGATAATTATCGTACGTCTGGCAACACTGTGTTGAGTGATTTAGTGCATTGGGAGTGTGTGTGGGCACAAGGATTTAAATGAACAAAAGATACTGGAGCAAATTATCAGTCCACCAGGAAGCCTGTTTACAAGGAAACAGGCTGCTATGGTGAACACTTCTGAGGAAGAACCGGTCGCTAAATATAAAGTTATTGAGTTTGATGTCATTAAATCTTTGAAAGAGATTCAAAAATGTTGTTTGAGACATTTAGTAGCAATCAAGTAAATAAGATATTCTACATATGTTTGGGGCCAGGAAGATTTTTTTTTTTTTAATTTTTTGAAAGAAGTCTCTTCTGCTCACCAAGGCTGCATTTATTTGATTAAAAAAATACAGTAAAATTATTTTTATGTATTGTATTCTATTTTAATGTAATGTAAAATGTAATTTATTCATGTGATGCAACACTGAATTTTCAGCATCATTACTCCAGTCTTCAGTGTCACATGGTCCTTCAGAAATCATTCTAATATGCTGATTGGCTGCTCAAGAAACATTTCTGATTATTATCAATGTTGAAATGAGTTGTGCTGCTTAATATTTTTTGAAATATAGACTGACCTCAAACTTTTGAACGGTAGTGTGTGTAATATCAAAGTCCCTTTAAGGCAAGTTGTTTCATTGGGTGGCGGTCTTTCATATTTAAAATCGCCAATGAAATCTGACAACAACGTCTCATAAATTTTGTTTCTAAACCATCAAATCATGACAAAAAACTGCGCATGTGCAGTCCTAAGCATGGGTCTCAGAACACTGACTGTTTCTATAGACCTTTTGTAGCCCCGCCCCTTTTCAGTGTCATGCTCGTTGTGTTCTTTCTTATGGTTTTTCATTTCCACAGCATGAAGGTAAGATCTTACGGATTTATGAATGAGCTGGTCTACTGACATTTGTTATGACATCTGCTTTAAATATTACAATGTTTATGATAACTTTCGTCAACTCTACAATAAGTAAATCCACTTCACCAGCTAATTACTCTTCGACAGCGATGCCATAGAAATATACAGAGCTATCGCAAAAATGGAAGTTCAAAATTGTAAAATTCTTAAGATGACCGCGCGCTTGTTTCTCTAGTGCATAAGGTCTATAGCAACCGGAGCTTCTAACGGCAGCTGCAGTGATGCAGTGACTAGCGATTGCTGATTGGCTCTTTTATTTAGAAGGCAGGACTTATTCTGCTATATTGCGCGTTGTACTTTCTCCCATTCATAGTAACATGAGTGCACTGTCTTTGGTAATATGTACATGAGCTTTTTAAGAACTCCCCCCAGTGCAGACCTCTAGGCGACTGTTGCTTAGTGACCGTATGGCTTGATGAAGTCAGCAGGAGCAAAGCATCTGGGGTCTTTCTTCCTGAGACAAGCCCTCCCATGATGTGCACACATCCACACAGTCACATATCCCACTGAGAGCAGAGGAAGCCCTTTCAGATCAGCCTAGAAGTGTTGTGTCAGTATCTCAACCCTCACTTATGTCTGACTGTGAAACTTCGAGATAACATAAAACCGTCACTATGTATATGCAATATGTATGGTGCTCAGAGATGCATTTTGCCTGAAAGTGTCTTAAAGTTAAGACACTTTCACCCAAAAATGAAAATTGTGTCATGAATTACTCACCCTCATGTCGTTCCAAACCCCTAAAACCTTTGTTTATGGGTGTGGAATGGCATGAGGGTGAGTAATTAATGACAGAATTTTCATATTTGGGTGAAATAACCCTTTAAAATCTAAATGAAATCGAAACTGATGCCATTTACTTTCTCTGTATATTCATGTTCCTGGTCTTATTGTGTATGGTTCATAATTGTTGCACATTAAAACAAAGAAAAAAATATATTCACCATCTGAAACTGTCTGATAATAGTGATAAGGTTGACTGGCAACCATGCTGGTGGAGACCATGCTTATATAGAAAACAGCCTTTTCTAGCTGTGTATTTGTCTGTGTTAATGTTAATAATATGATTTATGGCTTCTTTTCAGGACCAGAGGTACGAAGGAGTTTCCCCGACACATACACTGACCAGGTTTGCACTTCATTATTTTCTCTCTCTCTCTCTCTCTCTCTAGGGATGTTGGGGAGGTGGTCTCGTAATTGCTGTTCACCTCAGTGATAATGCAATGAGCACCTGTTCTGGCAGATGGAGTTTAAACCACTAGAGAGTGTGTGTAATTCTCAGAGGGAGTCCACGGTACCAAAAACCATCTTTATGCAGTTTTACCAAACTTGCTTAGGATTTTGACTCAAGCTTACAAAGAGGAAATGGAAAAAAAGATGCGTTTGCTGTATCTGTAATCTGCTTACGCCATACAAAGTGAATGACACAATCTACGAGGAAGTGGCAACCAAATACATACGCTGATGTAAATACTGTGTGCCCGAGAGTGCTCTGAAGTTGATGACTGGCAACCATTTTATGTTTTTTTTTTTTTTTTTTCATATCTTAAAATCTCTTATCCATACTGAGCAGTTTTTTGTACCTGGATAAGCTCACCTGTGCATAAAACAGTAATAAAGACATCAGTAACTTTCACTAGAGTAGTCAAAAATGTTGCCTTCAGGTAATAACTTTTATTTGTTTATTTGAATTTAAATCATAACAATAGTGTTGCCAAAAAAATTATAGCAAAAAATGAATTGTTCATAATTATAATTGTACACAAAAGTAATCAAATGTTGGGGGTCTGGAAGATTATTTTAATGTTTTTGAAAGAAGTCTCTCTTCTGCTCACCAAGGCGGCATTTATTTGATCAAAAATACAGCAAGAACAGTAATATTGCAAAATATTATAACAATTTAAAATAACGAGTTAATATATTTAAAAATGTAATTTATTTCTGTGATGCAAAGCTAAATTTTCAGCATCATTACTAATCTTCAGTGTCACATGATCCTTCAGAATCATTCTGATATGCTGATTTGCTGCTCAATAAACATTTCTTTTTATTACTATCAATGCTGAAAACAGTTTAGTTTAGTTTAATATTTTTAATATTTTAGTGGAAATAGTAATGCAGTTTTTTCAAGAATTTTTGGAAATAGAAAGAACAGCATTTATTTGAAATAGAAATCTTTTGTAATATTATAAATGTGTGTCCTTGCAGAATAAAAGTATTAATTTCTTTTAAAAAATCTTACTGACCCCAGTCATTTGAATATATAATTTAAAATATATATAATAAAGTATATAATTATCAAAAATATTTTTTTTCTCACTATATTTTATTTTTAAAATCAACTGATGACTTGTAAAAATGCATTGTCATCATGATGATATCACCTACTAAAGCTGGTGTGTGTGTATAACTGGAACAGAAGTGTGTACCTGTCCACTCTGTATACCAGTTGTTTGCAGTTTCACACAGTGTCTCAAAACACACACACAGACGCAGCTTTACTCATCCTGATTGTTGGGTCCGGTGGTCCCAGAGGTGGATCTGGGTGTCGGTACCCAGCGGTGAAGCTCTGTAATCTGGCCTGTGTCCCCTCCCTCTCCTCTGTCATGCTATTGTTCCAGGGATAATCCCTGACTCCTGACACAGATGAGGGCAGGAAAACACACACACGTACACACACCCCTGGGGGCTCAAGTCCATGTGGAGGGGTACCAGAGCGACCGCTCACGCACAGGGGTTTAGATTCTATGGTAGTCCCACACAGAGTGTCATCTGTACATGGTGGCCTTTTGTGTGAATTAAGTTAATAATTATGTTTCAGTGTACAGTACAAGTTAAATGTTTGGAATAATTAAGATTTATTAATGTTTTTGAAAGAAGTCTCTTATGCTCAGCAAGGCTGCATTTATTTGATCAAAAATACAGTAATATTGTGAAATATTATTACAGTTTAAAATAACTGTTTTCTTTTTTAATGTATTTTAAAATGTAATTTATTCCTGTGATGTAAAGCTGAATTCTCAGCATCGTTAATCCAGTCTTCAGTATCTTTTGACTGGTATATGAATTCTTTCTTTCTCTCAATCTGTTTACAGGAAACGCTACAGACTATCCCAAGGTTTTGTTTCCCCTTCAGTATGGACAGGTAATGTTACATGCAATCTTTAATCTTTTTAGTTATTGAGGAACCCCATTTTACACTCTCTTATGAAGGGCCTCCAAGCATCACTGTGTTTTGTTAATTCCAGCTCCTCTTGAACCTTGACTTTTTACTTTTTGACTCTAATTTTGTCTTTGATCCTGTCTTGTCTTTCAGTATGACAGTGGGCCAGGTGGGGCAGAACTTCACATTTGTTCTAACAGATATTGAAAGTAAACAGCGTTTCGGTTTCTGTCGGCTCTCATCGGGAGCTCACAGCTGCCACTGCATCCTCAGGTACAAATTGTTGGTATAATTTTACAAGTTTAAACAAGGACTTTTTTTTACAAGTTTAAACAACGAGTACAAGTTTAAATTTTAATGTAAAAGAAACTATTTTTGTCATCCACCTCCTGAAGATCAACTCAATCTAATTGTAGTCTATCTGTCTCTCCAGCTACCTGCCCTGGTTTGAGGTGTTTTACAAGCTGTTGAATATCCTGGCAGACTACACAACCAAAGGACAGGTCAGTGGTGCACATATGACAACACTCATGTCACTATGTCTTATACACACAAATGTACATACAAACACACTGATTTCCTACTTTACATTAATGCTTTAATTACAATTACCTTGAAAAACTTGAACTCTGACCTTAAAATACAGGTTTTTGCCTTTTTTATAAAGGTATGATTTTTGTAATAAAGGCATGGTTTTGGACAAAAGTATTACCTTTATTAAGTTTGGGGTCAGATTTTGTTTAAAAGAAATGTAGGCTTTTATTCAGCAAGGAAACATTAAATTGGTCAAAAGTGACAGTAAAGACATTTATAATATTACAAAAGATTTCTTTTATAAATAAATGCTGTACTTTTGAACTTTGTTTATCAAAGAACCCTGAAAAAATGTACTGAAGACTGGAGTAATGATGCTGAAAATTCAGCTTTGCATCACAGGAATAAATTACATTTTAATTATTATTAAACATAATTAAATATTACATTAAAAATATTGTATTTCATAATATTACTGTTTTAAATGCAGCCTTGGTAAGCATAAGAGATGTACATTTTTACATGTAAAAAATCTTATCGACCTCAAACCTTGGTAGTGTAACTCATTTCTGAGTTTTTCAGCTGTTTTGACCCCAGAAGTGTAGTGAAGTCACACACACATTCATGTAAAACTGATGCAGCAATGCTTTGTTAAAGTGATTCAACATGTTATCATTTATATAGTGAAAAATTTGCATGTGCGACCTGTTGTTTTAATCTGTGTGTATTTGTGTTATAGGACAGTCAATGGAAAGAGTTGTTAGAGTCTCTACATACGTTAAACATCCCTGATCCTGGAGTGCCTGTGCATTTGAGTGTGGTAATATACAGTACAATACAAAGTCTGTACCCGACCTGAATCGACCCGAATCTTCTTACCCAAACCAGAAGTGCATAAATTAATTTAAAAAAACAAAAACAAAAAACAACCCAAGACAAACCTGATAAAAAATTAGACTTGGCTGCAACACGACCGGACAGCAATTATTTTCGAACCCAACTGGACCTGAATGTAAAATGCAGCGATGCAAGTGGCGAACAGGGACGTTTTCAACTGGGGAGGACACAGCCCAAAATCAGAGACGACAAATAAGAAACACCTTGTCAGGTGTAGATTTAAAAGTATGCCCATCTTTCTGCCTTATTTGTAGAGGAAGTTCATTTTCTGATCCTTCTTCGTAACATTTACTTAGCTATGTTTTTAACCCATTTTCCCAGATAATGTAGCCTATAGCCTACTTTATGTAAAAAGGTCAAAAATGTAGGAGAATATGTTTTCCGTAAATTTTCACAAATTGTTTTGTTTGAGGAAAAACATGAAAATATACAGTTATGGTTTAATTTTTGTTAATTTGATTCAGTTAATTAGTTTGGCCTCAACTGCATTTAGATGGTTTTCTGTGATCGATCTGGCAACAGTACATCGTTTGGGTGAGCACCTCCAAGTAGATAAACCACTAATAAGCCTTATGTTTCTCTTCAAATGACAAGGAAATTTCAGGTCCATTCAGTAAAAGCACATTTATTTTAAATTACCCGAGAATACTAATGTCAGACCCGACCCGTGTCTAAGGCAACCGCCAAAGTTTTGGACCCGAACGCACTTTTGGACTCATGAAGACCTCTAATATACAAAAATACACACGCATGACACTTACATCAGACAAGATATTCATATTACAATGAATCTCGTGTATAAAGCTAATTACAGTTCTCTCTCCCTCTCTAGCATTTGTTTTTCACAGTGCCTGATCCTAGGGAATTACCCAGTATACCTGAAAATGTAAGTCTTGTTACCTTGACCAAGTTATCTTATCTCTATTAGTCACAAATGTAGAAATTACATATTTATACATGGCTATTCCGACGGGACTTGTTACAAATATTAACAAAGGACGTCTGAGAATATACGCATTTAAAATTACAAAGTTCGTCTGTGAAAATCAAATTTACCTGACTTCTTTCAGGAAACTATTTCAACTAGTTGTCATCAAGCCATATAACACGTTGAAACTCATGCAAAATGGTTTAACTGCTCTGATTTGTTTTATTCTTTTTCTTTATTTGCAGAGAAATCTGACTGAGTATTTCGTAGCAGTGGATGTTAATAACATGCTGCATCTGTACGCTAGCATGCTGTACGAAAGACGAATCCTCATTAGCTGCAGCAAGCTGAGCACTGTGAGCAACATCTCTTCCACCATTTCTCTCATCATTGGTCGCTTCTTTACTTATTTTAGGGGTATTAATAAACCCTCTCTCTCTTTCTCCCTCTCTCTCTTTCTCTTTCTCTTTCAGTTAACCGCATGTGTTCATGGCGCGGCAGCCATGTTATATCCCATGTACTGGCAGCATGTTTACATTCCAGTTCTGCCACAGCATTTATTAGACTACTGCTGGTGAGTGCGCACACAAATAATAAAGGCATTATTTGGCTCAGTTATTAACTTTTTTTGCTAGTGAGACTGTCCTCACAAGATGTAGGAGGGTTTTAATATATTATTAGGTTTTAGTAAATGTATTTTAATAAATATATTTAATATATTTTAAGATTAAAATGTTTTAATAATCATATATAATAACATTAACAATATATAAGGAGTTTTGTATATAATCATATATTTAATACATTTTAAAAGGCATAAAGTATACTGATGTGTGGTATTTTTTTTTCTTTGTTAGCGCTCCAATGCCATACCTCATCGGGGTGCATTCCAGTCTCATGGAGGTGACTGATTGCTTTCTTTTATTTTACTTTAACTGCATATTCATATTTTTCCCCATGTTGTGGTTGCTGGTTTTAGTGTAGCTAAATTCTAGGCTGTATTTAGAACATTTTGTGTGTATCTGTGTTTGTTGTCGTAACAGAAGGTGCGAGGTATGGCTTTAGATGATGTGGTACTTCTCAATGTAGACACAAACACTCTTGAAACGCCGTTTGATGACCTGCAAAGCCTTCCTAATGATGTGGTGAGTAAATAAGCATAAGCACAACCTGCTCTGATATAGAAATATCGGTACTTTACAAAAAGGTTTTCATTTGTTAACATTAGTTACATCAGCTAACCAATACTTCTGCAGAATTTATTTAATCTTAGTTCATGTTAATTTCAACATTTGCAAATCCAGTATTAAAAGTATAAGGACTCAGGCTTGAATTGATATTGTAAAACCGACGGACTACTGTTCGTATCACTGTGTATCGAGCACTGAGGAAGCCTCCGGAGCTGAAATCAGATAAGGTAATTAACGTTTTGTTTCCAAAATTCCATAAGCAGTAGACCAATCACAACAGACTGAGCCATCTGACCAATTAGAGCTGAGTAGCTCTCAGAAAGGTGGGGTTTAGAGAGACCAGATATATGATCAAGCCTTTTCAGACACTGTGAGAAAAAAGGTGATGCTGCAATTTATGTTATGAGAAAATTTTAAGTGTTTTTTTAACCTTGGATGAATGTAAACCTATTGTAGGAGACCTCCATAAAATTATGAACCTTTAAATTAGCATAATTGGGGCACTTTAATAGATTCTGTAAAAATATATTGCTCATTGTTAGTTCATAATAACTAGTTAACAAATGAGACCTTATTGTAAAGTGTTACCGAAATATATTTATAATGGTTGCAGTCAAGTAAGTGATGCACACGTGTGTGTTGTAGGTTTCTTCGTTAAAGAACCGCCTAAGAAAAGTTTCCTCAACGACAGGAGATGGGGTGGCCAGGGCATTTCTGAAGGCGCAGGCAGCTCTGTTTGGTAGTTACAGGAACGCACTACACATTGAACCGGTGAGAGAGAAAGTTTGCAGCAGACAGTTTGCAGACAGTGTCCTCTAGTGGATAGTCCATGTAGCTCTCTGAATATAAATGCTTGGTGTATAAAGCAGCTTGTATTTTCTTCCAATGTGTATAAATGTTCAGGAGGAGCCAATCACTTTCAGTGAGGAAACGTTCATCACACACAGATCCAGCACAATGAGACAGTTTCTCCAGAATGCTATCCAACTACAGTTCTTTAAACAGGTATTACACAAGTATCTGAATGAGAACTTTTATTGTTTTTACATAAAGCTAATTATAAGTTTATCATTTGTATTATAAAACAACAGCTGTTTTCTTTTTACCAGTGTTTTCAGTACATTTCATGCACATTAAGGCATTTTTTTGTTTTGTCTGCACTGCACTGCTTTTCTTACTTTGAGTTTTTGTCTTGTTTCTAGTCCAAATATCTAAAAATTCTTAAACCAAGAAGCATTTTCTAGACAAGTAAAAATTGTCTTCAAGAAAAAAATAAGTCAAAATTAAGTGAGTTTTTCCTTAAAACAAGCAAAATAATCTTGTTTTCGGTTTGAAATAAGATTATTTTGCTTACCCTATTGGCAGATTATTTTGCTTGTTTTAAGGAAAAACTCATCTAATTTTGACTTATTTTTTTCTGAAAACAAGACAATAATTTTTACTTGTCTAGAAAATGCTTCTTGATTTAAGAATTTTTAGATATTTGGCCTGGAAACGAGACTAAGTAAGAAAAGCATTTTTTGCCTTGTGTTATATCGGCACCTTTTGTTTTGAACAAAATCAGACTCCAGTGTTGTTATTGTTAACTAAAACTATTAAAATTGTTTTTGTTTTAAATGTTAGATGAAAAACTTTTTAAAAAAATTAAAGAAAAATAATGTTGATTTGGCAACTAACTGAAATAAGTTTAAGTACTAAAATTACTAAAACTAAAACTGAAGTAAAATTTAAAGCTATATAGAAATATAAAAAAACCCCAAATCAAATAAAAATTGAAAAGGCACGTAGAAAAATTGTGAATACTTAAACTAAATTAAAAATAAAAACTTAAAATATAAAAATAAAAGTTAATTCAAAATATTAACAATTACTATAATATAAATAATACTGAAATACAACTTGCATACTTCCTCATACTCAGGCTTTACATGTTCTGTATAAGTGGCAATTTTAGAATCAAATACAGAGCTTTTGTCAACTTTAGCTAACTTTTGGGGAATTCTGTTCACAAAGTATGCAGTAGCTGAGTAATATAGTAAGCACTGGAACAATGCGCACAGTAAGGCATATTAATGATCGTGATTAGTGTTGGTGAAAGTTACTTTTAAAAGTAATGCAGTACAATATTGAGTTACTCCCTAAAAAAGTTACTTCTGGAAAGTAATGTTAGGTTACTTTTGCATTAATTTTTTTCATCTGGGCTGGGCATGCTTGTTAGTTTTTAATAGCAAAAAAGTACTATTTATGGCAAATGTAAAAGTCATTTTACATCAAAAGTAAAATGAATAAGGCTCAAGGGCCTTTCACACTGAGTGCAATTAAGTGACGCGAATGTACGTTGCGATGATGCTCTTGAATCGAAACAATAGATCCCTGTGGAGCTATTCATACCGGGCGCGATCAATCGCAGCACGACAAAGCGAGATTTATTTTTTTTGACCAGCATATTGATTTTTTTCTCTTCCCGTCGCCCCACGATGAAACGAGCTGTCCAGTTAGATTTGAGCTTACCCGAGCCACTGCTGTTGCACAAAAATTTGAGAGTGGTGGCGCTGTTTTGAAAACCTGTGTAAACACTGAAGAGAAGTATTCCGGAAGAGAGAAGAGAATGGATGTGTAGTGTTATCATTGGTGTCTGAGAACAGATTTATTCTTACATGTTCTTTATACAGATTATCATTTTAATTCGTTTTCCACTGAATTGTGCGATCTGATGAGCTTGAATCAGCGTACAGAGCGCTGTTTTCTTCCATACGTGTCAGAGAGCTCATTCGCTCTAGAGCTGTCAATCATATCATTTGATCATAACTCTTGCCCTTCCGAATGACGACGACGTGTTCTTTCGACGCATTTTAAGTTCCACGTGGTTATAAACAACTAAGAGAAATGTTTCTACAGATGAAACATGAAGCCAAATAAATATGATTACAACAATATATGTTCTGTATGTGTTTTTTATGCGGCTCGGGGTGTTTTTATATCAATAAAGAATGAGAAATGCTTACATGAGAAATGCTAAGCAGGTGTAGCAATCAGTTTATTATGAAACACTACAAATAATGCACGTCTGCCCATTATTTAATCAAAATCCACTTTAGATCGCAGTCGGAAGTTATTATACGCGCTCAATGATTGTTTCTGTGTAGTACCAAACTTTATTTATCTTTATTTATTATTTACTAGTTACTTGAAAAAAGTAATCTGATGATGTAACTCGTGTTACTTGTAATGGGTTACCCCCCCAACACTGGTTATTAGACATAATCAGTTCAAGCTAGTTGTGAGTTCTTTCTTCACTTGTTTTAAATGGTTTTATTTATTTTTTTATTTTATAAAGTGTCACATTAGTGGTTCTCGCATTGCGAGACAGCTGCATAGAGATCATTGCTTTAGAGTGTGTGTGTGTGTTTGCAGTTTATAGACGGCCGTCTAGAGCTATTGAACTCTGGTGAAGGGTTCAGCGATCAGTTTGAGGAGGAGATCAACATGGGCGAGTATGCTGGTAAGAGACTGTCGTTTTGTCTGTATGTTTACTGTACAGCTAATAAATTCATGTTATTCTGTGCTGTTTTTAAATTTGCTTGTCTCTCTGTCTGTTCAAAATTTCTGTTACAGGCAGTGATAAGACATATCAGTGGCTTTTCACAGTGAAGGTAAAATTTCTTGATTTTTGTTTTTGTGTGTGCTGGAGAGGTTGATTTGTACTGATTCTAATTTTTCTTTTGGAGTGAGAGTGTGTATTTGCTCTTTTCTTGCTCATCTGATGATGTCTTTTTAAATCTTTCTCTTACAGAAGGGCAGTGGAGCCATCTTAAACACGGTGAAGACAAAGGCAAATCCTGCAATGAAGACAGTTTACAAATTTGTATGTATCCATGTGTAAACACTTGCTACTTCTTCCTCAGCATTCTCTGTTTTCCTCAGTGAATTATGTTTTCTCCATGTGAGAGATTCCTCTGCTTTCTCTGTGTCCGATTTCTCTTTCTTTTCATCATGAGAGATTTCTCTGTGCTGTCTGTGTGTAAGGAATCATCTCATGTTTCCTCTACAGGCCAAAGACCATGCCAAGATGGGCATCAAAGAAGTCAAGAGTAGACTCAAACAAAAGGTGTGCAGACAATCACCCTCACACACACAAAAACACAATTATTAATTGTTTTTTTTTTTGCATTTATAAATGTACATGCATTCTCATTCAAACTCGTTCACTTGCAGGAGCTTGCAGAGAATGGCTACTCAGAAGAGCCTGGCTCCACCCACTTACCCTCCACACACAGCAAAGACTCCCTGACCTGGGACCAGAGACGTCCAATCACAGTTCACTTTGGACAGGTAGGTGTGGGGAATGATTTCATGTTATTTTAGTTAAAGGTGCAATATGTAATATTTTCTGTCCGCTAGAGGTCGCTAGAGGCCTATTCAAAACAAAGGCGTAGCTTGATGACGCCAAGTTTGAGCGCAGAATCTTGGGACATGTGGTCTTCATATCACAGCCGGTGGAAACAATCGGGATAGGACTCGGGAAGAAATCATGTTCATGGATGCGATTATTAACGTTACTGTAGTATGAAGCAGAGCAGGACCGAGTGTTGTTGGAGCTGAACGAGGCCGCTGGAGCGATTGCGCAACACACGCCTCACGAGCAGCGGAACTTTTATTTTGCCACATTCGCCGGCGCCGCTTCCGCTATTCCGGTCATGAGTATGAGGTAACGCAGATCTGTTTATCATATGATATACATTTGAGAGTGTTGAAATGATGTTATAACGTTACTCTGTGCGTTCGCTCGGTGGCTGCTGTGAGACACTGTTGCGCACTGCAGTAAGATAGATTGATTTTAGAATATCATATTAAATGCTGGATGGCTTGTGTTGATAAAAAATGGCATGCAGTTAATTTTAAAACGTATTGTATGATGGAGAAAATTCTGCATTACTGTTACTAAAAATAAAGCCGCATCTGATTGCTATGTTAGCTACTTCACAGAATAGTGTTTTTCTCTGAGGCATGGTAAAGCATGGTACTCGCAAAAAATCAAGAAAATTAGATTTAAACAATAAGACTAAACATGTTGAGATATATAACAACAATTAGTTTTCTGTCTATAAATGTAACCAAACAGTTGTTCCCTTGCCTATTAAAACATGTAATATATTAAAGCGTCTTTGGTGTTTCCATGGTTTCTACAAAATAAAACCAGAAACCGAGGGTAACGCGGGTATGACGCAATTGACAGGCGACTCCTCACACGTCCCGGAGCCTTGATTAAAATTGCAATTTTCTCACGATTTACAAATAGTTGTAAACATTTGGGATATTGTAAGTACTCAACTGAACAAAATATATAACACTGGCCTAGTGGTTTTTGGATATTTTGCTTCAAAATTCTTACATATTGCACCTTTAACATGGACATAGTAATTAGGATTCCATCCATTTAGTCTGATTAGTCTTAGATTGTTCATTTTTAGAAAGTGTGTGAGAGAAACCATATTTCTATAGATAAAAGTGTGTGCGTGTTTGTATGTTTGGAGCAGACTGAGCAGGCACGGCCCCTGCGGCCACAACGCCCCCCTCCCCCCCATCCCTCCAAACTGCAGCGCAGCACACGACCAGTGAGTACATGCCGCTGCCCTCTGACTTCTGACCTGTCATCCTGAGCTCAAATATTCACCTCTGACCTGGCTGCTGCACTGGAGTGTGTTATATTCATGTGTTCTGCAGGACACTCTTTGTGTGCATGCGTGTGTGTATTTTCCATGTCTGTTTGATCTAACTTCAATTCCTATTCTGCAGATTAATGCGCACTCACACACATGAATGAGTTTGTCATGTGTGTTTGCACTCACTTTCCTACCGCACAAACTTTTTTCCTCTGGCTCCAGTCTCCTTTCACAGCTTGACGCTTACTTTGCTCCTAATTTGAAAAAATGTTGGAGCACATAAAGAATTTTAGGGGCGTGATGAAAATGTATTAAATTTGTTTAGGAATATGAGGAGACATTTACAAGCAAAATTATTTAATCTATTTGAATACAAAAACTACATTAAATATTAATCCTCAAATTGCATTTATTTAATAATTATGAAATGATGTATATTCTAAAGATTGAATTAATGTAAAGATAAAGTTTATTTTTTTAGCGAAATACCAATAATAACCAGAAGAAAAAAAAAACAATGCAGGGCTTTTATTTATAAACAAGCCCAAAATACACTGGAACTCTTGTTTTAAAATGTATTTTCTGCTTGAAGCTGCTCAATCAAACATGAGGCAGCTAAAATATGCACTCTTACAACCATCTAAAACATCTTACAATACAAACACCATAAAGTAAACATTGTAATAATTCATCAACAATAAGCAATCATTTGAAATAAATACATTGAGTGCAAACTGCTCTGAAACCGCCGTTTGAAAACTTCTCTGAAACAAGGGCCGTGTTATGACTTTGAACATCTTAAATTAAGATGTATCGTGATTCCTGTCTTCCGTCCTCAAATTTAAGACCTCTTAAAATGAAAATTAAGACTTCTGTTATACTGTTTAAGATGTATAAGCCTTTTTATGCCCTTAAATTTGACAAAACCCATGGGGACCTACTTTTTATTCACACACATACTCCTAAATACAATTTTAAAGTTCGCACATCTATTTTTAGTCACACATGCGAGTGGAATGCTTGCACTGTCAAACCCTGATTCTGGACCTTGAGAGCTAGAAAAGGTATACTTAAAAAGCTAATTTTTGCCTCTGAATCTGTTTTCCTATTACTATCAATATAGAAGAAACTGTGAGCCGAATGAATGTGGAAACCTCTAACAATTTGGGATGGTTTATAGTATACTATAATATACTCAGGCCTGCCACTCTTTAGATCTTGGATATCGCATTTCTGTTTATATTTGACAGGATTTTGACCTCTGACCTGACAGGAGCAGTTAACCTCTGACCTAACAGTGACTACAGTGACATCTTCAAGGATGTAACAAGTCCAAAACTTTTTTAGACATTAGGATGCTGTTTAAAATGTGTGTTTGCGTGTGTTTGCAGGCTCGACCTCCTCGTCCTATGGTGGCAAAGAGACCACGCAGTAACATTGCGGTAGAAGGAAGCCCTGAACAGTAAGACTTAAACGCTTAACCTTCTCACACATGCTCTTGCAAAACACAAACAAAAAGACAATGGTCTTTTTGATTCTGCTGGTTTTTATTACTGCACGGCTCTATGGAATATTTTACTCCACAACCATGGCATTGACCGATCAGATTTTTTTTGTTTAATGATCGCTAAACTGCATATTTGTCTGTTCAGAAGAACAATGAACTGGTAAGAAACACAAAGAGCTGGATGAAAGATAACAAAATAGAAGACATGCTATTTGTAGCTATGCATGTTAACTAACTTTAGGAAAAAGTAACTTCGGTTGCAGATTGATGGTAATAAATTTAATATTGTAATATTGTATGAGTGTTCGTCTTGTTGTTTGGCCAATTGTTTACATTTGTAATGAACTATTTAGCAGAAGCTTTAAGTCAAACTTAATTTAAAATAATAAAAAATTAAAACTCAAATCAATATTTTATTTCCCTTTTTTTTTTTTTTTTTATTATTTGACTAGTATCCTTAAGTGGGATAATGTACAGCCAGCTAATCATAAACTCATAAAATGCCTCTGTATTTATACATAAATGCCTCTTTTTTTTATTTATTTTTTTTTTTAAATAGTGGCTGAAAGTGTTTTTTTTTTTTTTTTTTTTTTTAGTATCATTTATATACCATTATAGTTTTATATCAAATTTTAGCTTGTATTTTTATATTTTCAGTTTTCATTTTAATTTTATGTGCTTGTGTCATTTTCACTGGTTGTTTTTTTTTTTTTATTATTAAATATTTCTAATATTTTAATTTATTTGTTTTTCAGTATTGGTTTTTTTTTTAAATAGTTTTAGTTAATAGTAGCACTGGTGGCTGGCAGGCTGTACATTAAGCCTCAAATATTTATCAAATACAAATTAGCACAGCAAAAATGTTGTGGTGTTGATTGTCTGATTGCATGTCTCACTTGCTCTTTCCTTCTCTCTCTCACTTTTGTGTTCTCTTTCACACTGGGATGGTGGTTTTTGTGATCTGTGTGTTTGTGTGTGGTTACACCTGAAACTTGGCTCTCTATGTCTCTGCCAATTTGTGTTCATGCTTTCTTTTTTGTTGTTGCTGCTGTGCATCTCTGTATGCGTGCGTGTTGACGCTGTAGTTATGTGCGTCCAACTCGTCACTATACAGTGTTTCTGTGCGAGGACTCTTCGGGTGACGAGCTGTCTCAGGATGACGACTCCATTGCTGCTTTTCCTGAACACTTCCTGCTTTCTGCTCCTTTTGAATGGTCTCTGTTCAATTGGTTTTCATTCTTGATTTCTCTAATGTCTAGTCTTAAAGTGAATATTTGATGGCCTTTTTACATACTGTGCCCCCAAAAAGTATTTGGACACATTAAAAAATGTATGGATGTCATTGCATCAAAGTGGAAGCATTAGATATATTGAAACTGTTCAAAACACATTAATAGAACATGTAGAAGTGATTTATTAAATTGTGAGTATGAATTGTATCAACTATACACATGGGGTACCTCAGGGTTTGGTGCTTGGCCCCCTCCTCTTCTTCAGTGTTGTTCTTGCCAGCCTTCCTGCATAAGTTATTAAAGGTCTGCATTTATTCCAGAATGAATCCAGTGTGTTTGGTCTCCAATGAAAAAGTTTTTGAAAACTTTCCAATAGTCATTGGAACTTAGTGGAACATGTCCGTAGTACAGAAGAAGTGCTATTCAGGTCAGCCAGGAGTTTTGGGAGTCGTGTTTGGAGATCAGCTTTGTTTTTGAAAACTGTATTATAAAGTCCTCTCAGTCATGCAGATTTCTCCATACAGCAACAGAAAGCCAAACCTTTCAGATCTGAGCTTGCCATACAGCTCCTTGTCTAAACTCTTGTTATCTCTAGACTTGTTTAGACTACTGCAGTGCTCCTCTAGCCAGGCTTAATGCATACGCTATTAAAGGTCTGCAAATAATTAAAAATAGGGCATAGTATTTGGTCTTCAATTAGGCCCTGAGAACATGTTAGCCTGTCTGTTATTATCTAATGCAATGACAACTATATTTTTAAGTGTGTCTTAAGTGTCCAAATGGTTTTTGGGACCACTGTACCCTATGATATTTAGTTACTCTGCGGCCTGCTAAATGTGTTTTTGCTGGCTTAAATCAGATTTATTGCATGGCTATATTTAATGTAATGCCTGAGGCATGCAACAGCTTATTTAAGTAAAGTGATTTTGATTATTATGTTGACTACGTCTGCCCATTTCAGCAGCTGCTCATCTAACATGAAAATACAATGTGTGTCTGTACTTGTTTGTGCATGTGTTGTCCGTTGCGTGTGCTTGTTTGTGTGTTTTTGTGGCGTGGATGTTGTGCACGTGTTTTTGTTTGCGTATGTGACTTAGGCCCCAGCCATACAGGTCTCTAAAAGAGGCGGAGCTTGTGGAAGAAGGTGAGGAGGTTGGGGAGCGCTTCCAAGGTAACACTGCTCCGTCTAGCCCTGTGCTAGACAAGTTCTCTGACCTGAGCCTGTTGCAGGATGCCTTCCGTAGTCAGCAGGGGGAACCAGAATGTAAAGAAACCACAAATACTACAAAACCTTCTCTCAGCACACACTCTACACTTAGTTCTGCACGGAGTTTGGAGGAGCTTCGGGCAGACCCACAATATGCCAACTTCAACTACCAGGTTAGACTGTGTAAGCAGTGCAAAGTTTGGGGAGTGACAGCCGCGATTTAATGCACTTCAAGACCTGAAGTGGATGGGTCAAATAAGGGAGAATTACACTTCCAAAATGTGTACTGTTGTTTTGTCTCCAGGATCAGGTTTGAGAAACTGCCTAAATTATTTTTCCACTTGTTCAGAATACAGAAGACACTTCCCAAATCACAATAATTGATGGTGAGAACCATAGCAACGTTTCGGCATATCACGGCAGTAAACAAGAAGCATTTAATAAACATTTGGTCGTCACTATGGCTGCATTTACACTGCATGGTTCAAGTGTCCCAACTTTTTTCCCTCCGTGTTGCACAGATCGGATATGACCCACGAATGTGTAAACAGGAAAAAAGCGCATGGATTCCAATATTCTCCGATCGGTTTCAGGCCTCATTCATATGTGGAAATAAATCTGATATGAATGGGATACGTGCAATTGCACCTGCCGTGGAGGAGGACCGATCGGATAGTCCCCTTTCAATGCGAGTCGTACGTCATTGAAAAAGGGAGTTTTTTTTTAAACATTTCGGGGTACAGATATATGTATAACAAATGAAACCTATCTAGTTGACTAGCAGAGTATTAATTTAGTGCATTTGCGATCTGGCGCTGAAATGTGTTGCTTTTGAAATCATGCTGAGTGCTCGTTGCCACTGTTGTCGGTGACGGCGGCTTGTGCCCTTCAGTCCCATTGTGGAGACTCCCTATTCGATCCAGTGAAACCCCAAAATAAAATGCATACAAACATGTCACTGCCCTTGATATACAATCACTGATGAACACATTTGGTTTTAATGAGTAAAAAAACCTAAATGAGGGCAGATTCAAACCCAGAACCTCTGACATGCTTAACAAAAGTTCTACCACCTGACTACTATTCCTCTCCCATGCATCTCACGGATCTGTGTACATAATAACTGTCGTGAAGCTTTTGTATTGTATAATTATTTGATGTAAGGATGAAACTATTGCATTCAAATTTTTTCAATTCCATGTCAATAAATTAAACTCGATGTACTATTGAAATTGATTTCTTGATATCATAATGCTATTTTTTGATCGTTTCACCAAGTGCAGTGTAAATGCAGATATTGGATACTGGTCACTTTTAAAAGATATAAGCGGGTTGTCAAAAAAATCGGATATAGTCAAAAAATCGAATTTGGCCATCAAGACCTGCAGTGTAAATGCGGCCTACTTGATTGTTTTAGGAGTTGATAGCGGTTTTCACTCCCCGAAACACTCCAAAGGAACCATATTTATCTGTGTGCATGGCCTCTATCTATCTATCTATCTAAAAATTTGTTCTAATTGTTTGTTCTCCAGCGGATGGATCTTAGTTCTGGCGAGCGCACACGCACTCTCCCAGGTCTTAAAACCACCAATCCATACAACAAGCTCTGGAGCCAACGGGAAGACCCATCTACGTTACTTGGCCGAGAGTCACCGTCCTGGGAGAGACCTCTCTCCGTGCCACCCTTGGAACCCCCTGAGGCACGCCCACCCAGCAGAGACAGTTCAAATCCCAGTGGAGAGAAGACTGAGGGGGCTTGTATCACAATCCCTCGTCCCCAAGGTCGGAAAACACCCGAACCGGGTGCGGTGCTGGCACCAGCTGTTACCCTGCTGCGCGGGGTCAAGCAGGCAAGCGAGAAGGAGGGAGGAGTGTCCACTGGAGGGCAGGAGTTTCGGCAAGCGCTGAACATGTCTCCTCACTCCCAAACACAAACTCAGGCAGACTTGTTGAAGCCTAACGAGCCAAACGATGGACAGGGACAGGACTTGCTCAGCTTGTTGGACCCTCTGTGCGGAGCAATGAAGAATGAGGCTGCCCCATCCCTTTCTAAACCCCCTATACCTCCTCGACCCAATCCCCCAAACCTGCCCACCTTCCCCCCTCCAGTGTCACTGAACCCCTTCACCCAACCTTCCCAGTATCCGCCCAAAAGGCACTATAGTCCTGTTGCCCCAGGTAACCCTTTCACCCCAGCCTACATGCATTCCCCAGGTGCCAACTACTTCCCCACCTCTGCTCGCCCGCTTTCAGTATTTGGTCAGGCATCCGCTGTGGGTGTGACCCCAACAGGAGGGGCGTGGTCAATTGGGCGCTTTCCTCCATCCTCCAGCAGTAGTGGCTCTCTCTCAAGCCTCTTAGACTCGCCTGCTCCGGCTACTCTTGCCCAGTCTGCTCAAGTCTCCGCAGACGCACCCCATGACCCATTTAGTGACCTTCTTACCATGGCAACCACACCAACTGCAATGGCCACGCCCCCCCCAAAAAAGGTTGAGGACTTGCGGAGAAGGTGGGAAACTTTCGACTAGCTCTGCCCGCATCTTTCCTCTACTGCTGCTACCAACCAGTGAGGGACTGCAAATTTAGAGCCAGTGGGTATTTAAGACTGCGCCTCCTAGTGGCCTGAAAGCACTGTTGAACTTTTTTCCTCCAGAGTGTGTTGTGCTTTTTTTGCGCCTAGCTCACTCACTTAGCCTTATGCACACTGATGCTAATGCTGTATTTCCCATAACAACCGGATGAACCGTGCTGCTCCAATAGCACCAATTTTAACACTGAAAAACATAATAGCAGGATAACACTGTATTTTCTGTAGCTAGCAGTGTAGTTCCCGTAGGGATCAGACTACAATATTAAAGATACCATACAATAATGACCCACGTCCTAACATTAGTGATTAGACTGCCATTGTTGCTTTTATGGTGGTAAACTGCACATCCTCTTAACAGTCAGTGCTGTTTTAATGAGAAGCTTATTTTTAATCTATTAATTCAAACCCTAACATCCACATTCTTGTGCAAATTTATACAAACAATTGTTAAACTGACATTCATAACACACTTGAATACAAATATTGTGTATCCCTAGTAAATTGCGTACTACACATTCCACACTATCTGCTACATGACACAAAGGGCATACGACATTCTGCACCCTAAAATATACATTGCATAGTACATTGTGGCTGTGTACTTCATATTTGCACTACATTACATACAGCACACTACAATGCTCATACTGCACTACATATTGTGCCCTAGTACAAGCTATATACTACTCGCCGCATAGAGCATAGTGTGTGCAGCACAATGTTAGCACTCAGAATAAATAGCCCTGTAGAACACAACACTGCCCCCTACAGGTCAAATATTTTAGAGGTCAAAATGCAGGATGCATTTGATGCATTAGCTCTTGACCAAAAAAAAGTATAATTAAATTAGGTAAACTGATCAAGAGTGCATTTGGTTTGTTTTGTTTTTTTTTTTTTTGTTTTTTTTTTTTTAGATTAAATATATGGTGAACGCCCTCACTGGTACAGGCTTTCCGCTTGCCTGAGTGTCAGTCCAAAAGTGTTAAAATGGGTCTCCTGGAACTGGGTTCTGTTCAGTTTCAAAATAGTTTAGTTTAGATGCAGAATTTCCACTTGCTTTGATTTGATGTTGACGTTTAAAATCTTCTTTTATTCTGAGCATCACATGATAGACTTATAGCTTTCATAAAGCAATCAATCAGACCTTTCTTTTTAGCACTACCCGTTCCATCTAATCTGCTACTGCCATGCACTCTGCATTTTGGGTATTTATTCTAGTAGATCTGTTTTGCGCTTTTTAAACATACATACTGCTATAAAGTGTGTTAAAATGAATCTGAACTCTAAAAGCTGTTTATCTTGTCATAGACTGTGCCTGTTATTGGGTTTAGTTCAGCACGATACACAATCTGTGTTGGAGGATCATTGTTTCATGCCATTTTTTGCTATATTTTTGTCTGAGACTTGCAAGTAGGAGAACACTGTCTGTGCAGATCTTGACATGGAAAAGAATTGTGTACAACCAAATGCTCAAATCCAAAAGAATTTTTTTTTGTCCATGTCAGGGAACATCAGGGAGTGAATTAGTGTCTCTTCTTCTCTGGTTTTATTGTTGTATTTAAAGATATGAAATAATGTTATTTGTGTTATTAAAGTGTTCTTGAACATCTGTATCCACCCTGTAGAGCTGTTAGAAAATGTTATTTTCTGTTAGTTAATTCATTTGGACCATCTTTTAATTTGGGCCTTAAAGAGTGAGTTTCATTTTGGGCCTTGAGAGTAAGTGTGTGTGTGTTTGTGTGTGTGTGGAAGTTCAGAGCTGTGTTTTGCTCAGAGGTTTTTTGTGTATACTTAGTCTTACAGCATGGGTTGTTCAAACATTTTGGTTCAAATATTGTCTTAATGTTAAAAGATGATTTCTACATGTTCACATGGGCTGTTAGGTTGATATGTGATTGGTACAGCAAACACTTTCCTTGGTAAACAATTCATACTGAAAGTTTAAAACAAATGTTTAGCAGAAATGGAAGCTAAAACACAATTGCAAAATGAGTCACCCTAAAAGAATGCACTGACTATAATGTTTGATAAATGCAAAACTTAAAATTATTTACATCAAAATGTGTGTGAGCATATCAAGTGCTACCTTAAAACGGCAAAAGTACACTTTAAATTGAAATATCTAGTAAAAATGTATTCGCTGAAAAGTACAATTTTGACTGCTGCGGATACAGTATTTTTGTTATTTTTTTCAGTAACTGTCAGATGAACTGAATCTGTGATATTTTTCCCCACACAGTGATTTAACTGGCAAGGCATTAACGTGTTTAGTGTTAAGTGTTGTACTGGGTGAAGTCTTGTACATGACATCACTGTACAACAGACAAAGAGGCACGTCACTGAATGTGTCAAACTATAATCTAACATGTCCGTGTAAAACAGGATCTGAAAGTATGGCTTGGCATGGATTTAACACATTATACAATCTATTGTATTTTGACAGGATTCTTTGAGGTTTGGTTATCTCAGATTGAATGGTTGGAGAGTCCTGCTCTCAGCGAGATGGAATTATCAAAATGCATTTCTGATGTGTAAAATACAATTTTCTCTTGGAATGTACCCTAATGTGAACTCGTATCCTGTTTATCATTTTGCACTTTTTTAAAATTTTTATTTGGATGTTATTTTTTGTTTGCCATAATTAAAAAAAACAGTATGTTCCTGTGAAAGTGGTTAGCTTGAAATTTGTTTTGCTCCCATTTATTATTTTTAATCATTCTCATTCCCAGTATTCTTGCACACATCATGTATATTTTAGGGCTGATTAACATGTTAAAGGATTAGTCTAGATTCAAATAAAAATTTCCTGATAATTTACTCACCAACATGTCATCTAAGATCTCCATGTCCTTCTTTCTTCAGTTGAAAAGAAATTAAGGTTTTTGATGAAAACATTCCAGGATTATTCTCCTTATAGTGGACTTCATTTGGCCCCAAACGGTTGAAGGTCAAAATTACAGTTTCAGTGCAGCTTCAAATGGCTTTAAACGATACCAGACGAGGAAAAAGGGTCTTATCTAGCGAAACGATCGGTCATTTTCTAAAAAAAAATTTAAAAAATTATATACGTTTTAACCATAGACGCTCGTCTTGAACTAGCTCTCCTCTTCTTCTCTGTTAGAATTCCGGCAGTGTAGATGCTGCTAAGTGTATTACTGCCCTCCACAGGCCAAAGTTTGAACTAATTGTTATATACTTGCACTAGCATATTGTATATGACAATCTAGTTCAAACTCTGACCTTTGAAGAGAGCTAGTTCATGACAAGCGTCTATGGTTAAAACGTATATAATTTTTTTTTTTTTTTTTTTTTTAGAAAATGACTGATCATTTCGCTAGATAAGACCCTTATTCCTCGTCTGGTATTGTTTAAAGCCCTTTGAAGCTGCACTGAAACTGTCATTTTGACCTTCAACTGTTTGGGGCCAATTGAAGTCCATTATAAGGAGAATAATCCTGAAATGTTTTCATCAAAAACCTTAATTTCTTTTCGACCGAAGAAAGAAGGACATGGACATCTTGGATGACATGGGGGTGAGTAAATTAGCAAATTTTTATTTGAAACTGGACTAATCCTTTAATTAAGTGCTGCTAATTATTTTGCTAATAAGCAAAAGTGATGAGATTTATAAAAAAAAAAAAAAAAAAAGCATAGATAATCATGCATCCAACCTTTACTCCATTTACACATTTAAACACAAACACCTTTATTAAACAATTTTTGCACATTTACACATTCAAAAATATATTCCTAAAATGATGTTGCAGTTCACACTGTACGGTTTAGTTTTAGTAATTCCTAAGCACGCATTTGAAGGAAGCCAGACTGATATGCAACAGACCAGAAAACAAAAATTATAGCCACAATTTACACAACTTGCATTCAGCATTTAGGCATCAGCAAGGAGTTGTTCTTGTGTTTATCTCATCTCTCTTGTTTTATCATCATACACAGGCAGAATTTTATTTCACCACTCATGGCGTTCATGTTTGCATGTTTATGCAGAGGTAAGCGTGTATAAACATTGGTGTTGGTGTTTGTTTATATCTTTAGTAGTCTCACACACTGGTATGTGTATAAACACATTGCTAAAAAAAAATGTGAAGTGCAGTGATTGTCAAATAGTAAAATCTTCACAGTTTTTCCAATGACGGTCTCAATCAGATTATGCTGCGTTCACATTTTTGTTGGAATTACCGTACAAGATGACAACTGCTCAGAGATTCTAGTCAAATCTATTTGTCTTGTGACCCCATCCATGACATCTATAGCTCCATGTGAAGCATTGTTGTCATTGATAGCAAAAAATGTAATCAGTATATTCATTTATTTCTCTTTGCGGTCTCAAATAGTGATTAGTGCAGGTTATTGGTTAAAATGAAATGGCATATCAAACATAAACCTAGTGATGTTGCTAACTAACTAGCATTAACTGTCTTTTTGGTTCTTATATGACATGAGTTCAACAAAGACATGAATAGTTTTTAGTAACTGTAAATGCATAATTAGAGTAATTCTGACGCAATGTGAATGCAACAATGCTGTAGGCAAAACCAGAAAAGTTATGCACCAAAAGGGAAAAAACGGTAAGAAAATGCATTACTTTTAAGGGATAGTTCACCCAAAAAAGAAAATTATTCCATGATTTACTCACCCTCAAGCCATCCTAGGAGTATATGAGTATAGGAGTATATTTCAGAGGAA
The DNA here is from genome assembly GCA_037950665.1 of Hypophthalmichthys nobilis. Classification (NCBI taxonomy): domain Eukaryota; kingdom Metazoa; phylum Chordata; class Actinopteri; order Cypriniformes; family Xenocyprididae; genus Hypophthalmichthys; species Hypophthalmichthys nobilis. Next base: position 5,687,631 of record CM075490.1, read on the forward strand.
CACAATCGGAGATATATGCCATGACATTCTACACTACACCATGATGTACAATGCGTAGTACGTCATGTTATTGTGTACTCTGTTGCGGAAGTTAACGCGTTTTAGACGAACATCGAATGTGTATGGTTGTTGCTCCGTAAACTCATTTTACTTTATAACGTTTTAAATAAGGATACTTGTCTTACACAAACGCATCGATTCGCTTCAGAAGGCCTTTATTAACCCCCTGGAGGTTTTTGTCTTCAGATTTTGGGTTACCATTCACAACCATTATAAACCTTGGAGGACTAAGGATATTTTTAAATATATCTCAGATTGTGTTCGTCTGAAAGAAGATAGTCATATACACCTAGGATGGCTTGAGGGTGAGTAAATCATGGAATAATTTTCATTTTTAGGTGAACTATCCCTTTAAGGGCATTTTTACACATGGCATTAAGAAGCATTTTCGTCAATCCGATTACACGAGGGTGGCGCTAAATACTGCTGTGAATGGGGGCTAAAATGTTTTGAGCTTGTCTACTTCCGACCACTTCCAGAGGTAGTCGAAAACGCATTCAGCCGGATTGCTTTCGTAGTGTAAACGGTCATGTTGTCGAATGACCACAAAAGACAAAAGGAAACTTTTTCAGCTGAAGAAACCAACGTTTGGTGTGTAGACAAAAAACATACCAAGCACAATGTTCTCATCACGTTCAGCGTGGTCTTGAGGCTGTCAGAGCAGAAATGAAAGCTACTGCTCTCCGTAATTTGTTCTGCCATCTCCTTTCATGTTCATATGTAAATTGTGCAAGCTTATTTTGTCCATTAGATTGAAAGATCTGAAAAAGCCCATATATTTACCCACCTATAGACCCTCCCCTCAAGGAAATCAGGACAGAAGTGGTCGAAAGCGGACAAAAGAGACGGATTAAAAGGTGTAAACAGGAATTCATCTCCCTCATCTACTTGTGGTCAGATCGACCAAAACAAAGCATCTTAATACCAGGTGGAAACAGAGCCTAAAGGGTCATTTGTTTGTTCCACACCCCTTTAAATGCTAATTTATGGCTAATTATTCACATTGGCATGAATATGAAGCCACATTCCTTTGAGTCATTTATCATATCCAGTGTTGCCTACAGCAGAAATAGCTAATAACAGTCTTGCTACAGATAGCATACCTTGTACATTCAAATGCTGTGGAAAAAAAATATATACATACCTGTACACATTTTCAAAATATTGCTCGATCCATCATTAGCACTATTTTTAGCGCTTATCTTTGAGAGGGATTTGTTTAAGATTTTAAATGCTGTGGGGAGAATGTAAACTCATATTTTCACCTCTTTACTGTATAACAGTGTTATCAGTCATTCAGGCATATAATGCCATGAGGTAAAGAATCACAAAGTCCAAGTTCAACTAGACTTGAGAGAGTTGCTGGTTAAATTCCAGAGTTGTAAATATTCAATGCTTTCATGTTTCCCATTTTCATTTTTCCTCTTTCATTCGTATTACAGTACATCTTTAGGTTGTTTGTTTGATGTAGCACTTGCATTTTATTCCATAATACCACATAGTCTGGGAAAGGTCCACTGTAGTTCCATATAGTCACTCGGATCATTTTAGAGCTCCCTTGTCTACATCTGTTTTTGTGTTCATATCTCAAATCAGGCGCTCTTCTGGTGGTACTTTCAGCATGCTATCCATCTCCAGGCGTGCACCTGCAACTTCCTGATGGCTTGGGGAATAAGTTCCTTCTGATTGTCGCTTCCTGCGTGCTGTCATTAACATGAAAATGAGACCAATAGCCACCAAGAGGATACAGCCACATGCCAATGGAACCGCAATCGCCAGCCATGGTATATGATCTTGCTGAGCCTGCTTCTGCAGAGAGAGATTCAAATTGTTATTGTTGGAAGGCATAAATATAGCAAATAACACTACTGAACTAATTTGCATTTGCTCCTAAATTGCATGCTTATAAGTGTTTACTTACATTTGTTTCACAGAACTGGCCACTGAATCCTACTGGACACAAACATTGAAACCGGTTTAGCCGATCCAGACACGAACCACCGTTTAGACATGGGCTAGATGCACACTCATCCATTTCTCTCTCACATCTGTGAAAAAAACCCAAAAAACATATGAACACTTAGTCTTCTATATCAGTATTTGTATATTCAATTTATTTCTATTGGATAAGGATGTAAGTTTTAATTCCACCTGTCTCCTGTGAATCCTGGAGGGCAGGTGCAGTTTGCCCCCCACTGAGTGTCATGACAAATGCCATCATTTTCACATTCAAAATCCAGTTCACATTTAAGAGGAGGGTAGTTATACCTGATGAGCAAGAATACAAACAAACAAATGCTCAAACTCCCAACACTTGGAACAGTCCCAGACAGATAAGGATGCATTCTTACTGGTTCATTTAAACTCAGGTAACAAGAAATAACTGTGATGTGAAATAAAGAAAAATTGATAGTGAACTTTGTTTTTTCCACTGGCATTCATTAGCATTTACAATTGCAAGCAGGTTTGCATTTTGGTTGTCTCTGTGAAGGCCACATTATAACCCTGTTCTCTGTTCAATTGAGTGGAAGGGCGTATGTCAGGGTTCCTCAAATCCAGCCCTGGAGGGCCACTGTCCTGCAGAGTTTAGCTCAAACTATGTTCGAACTGACTTACCTGCAATATTCTAGTAACTCTGAAGACTATGACTAGCTTGTTAAGGTGTGTTTGATTAGGTTTGGAACTAAACTCTGCAGGGCAGTGGCCCTCAAGGATCCTATTTGAGGAACCCTGGTGTATGTACTGTAAATGGAGTCTAAGTTACCGCTGAGCCAAGTCTAGTCATCAATGTGTGATCAGTAGGAACTCACTGACAACGTAGTCCGCTGTACTTGGGTGGACAGATACAGGTGTAGTCATTAACTCCATCCACACAGGTTCCCCCGTTCTTACACTTCGATCCTTTGCAGTCGTCTATGTTTTCCGCACATGTAGGTCCAGCATATCCTGGGTGACACAAGCAGTCAAACCCATTAAACTTGTCCTTGCATTTGCCATGGAGACAGGGTCCTGAGACACACTCATCTGTTTCTTTCTCGCAGGTGATCCCTTCCCAGCCGGCTGAGCACTGGCAGCTAAAGGTATTGAAGAGATCCACACATGTACCACCACGCCTGCAAGGATGAGAGTGGCACACTGGAGCCCCAAAGCACCCTATGCGCACACGCTCATCTTGTCTCCGCCAAAACCTGGATGTTTGGGGTGATTTGGCATTGTCTACAAATGGAAGATACACCTCACCTACTCTGACAGCACCTAGACATCCTGTGTACGTCTCTGCCAGTGCAACCTCACTTGACAAGTCTTTAAGAAAACTTAAACTACCAGCAAGCACTGGGGCACTGCTACCATCGATGATGCCATCTACCAAAATCAACCACTGTGATGCATCATGCTCTGGGTTGGCCATGCCAACAAGCAGGCGATGCCAGGTTCCATCTGCAATGTGTCTCTTTCCAGAGAATGTCACTGGTTCCACACTGTTCTCTGTATGAAGCTCCACATAAATGGCTGAATCCAACAGACCAACCAGTAGAAGTTCCGCCCCTCTCCATGCACGAAGTAACACACCATTTTCCTGCCTTGTACGGAGCTCCATGGTAACGTTGGTAACTGGGTCAACTAGAGATCCCTTAGCACTGTAGTGTAAGGGTGTGTTGTCAAAGGTTGCATTAGCAATGCCTGGTAAGACAAAAAAAGTTTTATTGCAATTTATTTATATGTACTATACATTTATATTTACTACTCGATTATAAACATCTATACATTATTAATTATTTTCCCAACAGGATGTTCAGGAAGCAACCAAGAAACTGGCAAATATCAGCTAAGTGTTTAAGATAAGCATACACTCAAAACCATCCAAAAGATCCATGCAGCGTCCACCATTTACGCACGGGTCGCTGACACACCAAATTCTGGTTTCACATGTCTTTCCAGTGAAATCCCGGGGACAAGAACAAGTAAAGTCATTCCATGTGACTGTACACTCTCCACCATTCAAGCAAGGCTCCACCTGCAAACCAACGACACAACATCAGCTCTTTCCAACTGTAATCATCAATGTACTAATGAAATTATCTATAATTATATTATTCATTAGATCTGTTAGATAATAATAATTATCTAACAGATCTAATGAAATAAAAGCTCCATGTAAGTCTACGTACCTTGCATGTGTCATCACTCATGCAACCAGGTAGCACATTTTCTGCATCACTGGAAATATATATAGTCTCACTGAGGGTACTATTCCAGGCTTCCACATCCAGATGCACATCGTCTAGTCTCAGGTCCTGCAGACAGCCCTTAAAGTGCCCACCCCAATCTGTTGCACCTTCTTCACCTGGAACTCCACCAACATACACCAGGTCTCCCTCCAGAACTTCCATGTCAGGCAGTGAGCCAAGTCCATAGTGCAATCCTCCATGGCTAAAGAACACCTGACCCTCCTGTATGTCCACCTGAAGCAGTGCCTTATCTCCATTACAGACAAACATTGGTGATGATAAGATGGGTGACTCTGCTACAGAGGTCACCTGTACTCGTCCCATTTCCAGATACATGGTAAAATAAGGATAGTCTCCCTCTGTCTCCTGAAGTCCTGCCCTTCGCAGCTGAAATAATAATCCATTTGATTTAAGCGATCGTAGGAAGAATGAGACACTAAAGTTCCGGCCAATATCAGACAGCATTTCAAATGCAACAAAGCTTGTAGAATCCTCATGGCCAAATGTCCAAGAGGAGAAATCTGAGAAAGAAAGAGAAATAAAGACAAAAGTCAAGTATGATAATGCGACAATGTTTTATAAAGTTTGGTTTCCTCTACACCAGAACTATTCATCCCCAGTCCTGGAGGACCACTGTCCTGCAGAGTTTCAGTCAAACCCTAATCAAACATACTTGCCTGTAATCTCCAAGTAATCATCTTGATTAGTTTGATCAGGTTTGTTTGAATAGGGTTAGAGCTAAACCTGGCAGAACAGTTGCCCTTCAGCACTAGAGTTGAATTCCCCAGCTCTACACATTACTACAAGATCAGTGTTTTAGTGTATGAGCATATGTGTATGCCCACCTTGGCTGCAGTCATGTCCATAGTGTGGTCTATAACAGTCACAGCGGTAGCTCGTCCAGAGGTCGACACAGTGCCCTTTTTGAGAGCAAGGATGTGGGTCCACCTGGCACCATTCTGGCTTTATACAGCCTAACTCTACGTTTGCCTCCTCGTCTCCCAGATCATGCGGCAGGACAGGATGACCATCAATCTGTAGGTCCTCCATACAGCCCAAAAAGCTATGACCACTCAATGTAAGCTCCATGTACTCCTCTGGTACTCCGCCAACATATACCTTTATGAGGCTATTGTGGTTCAAGAAAGTTTCATGATATTCTGGTTGCTTGTCTTCAACTCTGCATGCTTGATTGTCACAGCCTGGACCTTTGACCTGAAGCAGAAGTTTGATATCCTGTTCATCAATGCTCACCATTGCCTCATGCCAATCTCCGTCACTTACAAGCACTGGTAAATGTGCCTCAAGTGACCCTGCCTCCTTTGATATTGCCTTAGCAAGCAGCTCACCCCCAATAATCTCCAAGGATAGGAAGAGCTCAGCATTGCCACGAAAGAACAGCAGCATATCAGGCAGAGTGGTGCGGAAGCGCAGACCGACCCCCAGAGGGTGCTCGTGTTCTGTGTCTCTCCTTCTGCGCTCGAGTGGTGGAACCTCAATCAGAAAGAACCTCGGTGAGGAGAAGGAGAATGTGGTTGGTGTAGAACATATGTCATCATAGAAACCAGGAGGACAAATGCAAGTATGTCCATGTGTCTCTCCATCTAACCAAGGCAAGCAGGTGGCGCCATTTTGGCAGGCATGCTCAATGCAACCAAGCAGCTGCACAGTGCATTGGGGACCCCCCCATGGCAGGTGACCATCCTCAGCTTTTGCACATTGGCACTTGTATTCAGCTACTCCATCTTCACATACACCTCCATTCAGGCAGGGGGAACTCTCACACTCATCTATATTAACCTCACACTCCACACCTGAGAAAGACAGACCAAAATTAACGATACAGACAAAGACACATGCAAACACTTTCCCATATGCGAACACTAACCTGCAAACCCCTCTGGACATAGACACATGTATCCGTTTACCAAATCCTTACAGCTTCCTCCATTGTGACAGGGCTCAGATACACACTCGTTTATGTTCACTGAACAGTTCTCTCCTGGGGAAAACAAACAGACAAACAAATCAACAGCATGACGAAGCTCTTTCCAAGTAAAACATTGTGTCAAAACTTAAGTAACCTTGACCACCTATTCAATCACAAAATATTTAGGCTCAACTCTGGAACAAGTTCTTAAAATGAAAGTGGTTGCATTGTCTGTGTATTGCTTTACTGTTCTGTTTTATATCTGTTTTTATGTTGCTGGTACCTGTGTATCCTGGTTGGCACTGACAGACGTAACCAGCGGCTGTGGCGTAGGTGAACTCCCAGTCTGTTTCCCAGAGTTCTGGATTTGATTTCTCAAAACATTCACCATCGTTCTCACAGGGAGTATCAGCACATTCATCTATATCCACCTCACAGTTATCTCCTTCAAAACCTATACACACACTAACATTGTTTCAATTTGTTGCAGAGTGAGATTAAAGACTTTAGTGCAATTTTGGACGAAGGAGAGCTACCTGGCCAACAGGTACAGTTGTAGTGGTTAATGCCTTCTAGACAAGTAGCTCCATGTTGGCAAGGATGTGATGCACATTCTGGAATATCCTCCTCACAGTGGTCCCCAATAAAACCAGTGCCCTCACATTCACACTCATAACTGCAAAAAACAAACACCAAATCAGACTATTTTAACTATCAGCATAAAATCTACTTTGTATTACAGCTTTTTCTGGCCAATAACCAACCACTTAAGACAGGAAGAGACTGTCTAACTAACATGTAACATTTGCCATCTGCATGAATCTGTTAGGCATTCCCACAATTCCAGAGTTCCGTTACCTATCAATGAGGTCGTGGCAGATTCCTCCATTTTGACATGGATCACTTTCACATTCGTCGATATTGATTTCACAGTCTGAACCTTCAAACCCCTGCACACAGTCACAGGTGTACAGCCCCACTAGGTCATGACAGGTGGCTCCGTTTTGACAGGGATTTGACTCGCATTCATCAATCTCCATCTCACAGTTTACTCCTACAGAGATTCAAAACACAACACATGACTTAAAGCAGGGATAGGCAACGTCGGTCCTAGGGAGCCGCTGTCCTGCAGAGTTTAGCTCCAATCCTAATCAAACACACCTGAACAAGCTAATCAATGTCTTCAGGATTACTAAAGCTACAGGCAGGTGAGTTTGTTTTTTCAGGGTTGGAGCTAAACTCTGCAGGACAGTGGCTTTCCAGGACTGAAGTTGCCTACCCCTGACTTAAAATAAAAATCACATGCCCAAAAAAGAACTTGGCAACTTCCAGTTTTAACTGCTGTCAACATCCATGTAGACCAGGAGTGCCCAATCCTGCTTCTGGAGGGCCATAGTCCTGCAGAGTTTAGTTCCAACCCCAATAAAGCACACCTGAATCAGCCAATCAAGATCTTTATGATTACCAAAAACTTCCAGGCAGGTGTGTTTGAGCTAAACTTTGCAGGACCCTGGCCTTTCAGAATTAGGATTGGGCACCCCTGCTTTAGACTGTTAGCAGACTGATAGTGAGGAAACTATTGATAGGTTCACACACCCCCACAGATTACCTGTATATCCCAGCAGGCATTCACACAGGTAACGGTCTTTCCCATTAATACATGTTCCATTGTTCCAACAAGGTCTCGATGCACACTCATTTATGTCAATCTCACAGTTGTGTCCTTGGTATCCGGGTACGCAGAAGCAGTGATACTTGTTGGCCCCATCCAGACAGATTGCACCGTTCTGACAGGGATGTGAATCACACTCATCCAGGTCCTCTTCGCAGGTCTCACCACGAAAACCGTCTGAACAAGTGCATTCAAATCCATCCACTATACGTCTACAGGTGCCATTGTTGAGGCAGGGTTCATCAACACAATCAGTTATGCGACGACTGCAGCCCTCTCCTCCGAAACCAGGTGGGCACAGGCATTTGTAGCCATTCAGCTCGTCCACACACTCAGAGAGGGCACCAACACATGGCCCACTTTCACACTCGTTGATGTCCTCTGGACAGATGTAGTGCTCCGTGCCGGGTTCACTCACACACCCTTCACATTCAGCAAACACACAAGCGTTGTACAGCTCCTGACAGTCCCTCCCCATGTACCGTACTCCTTCCCGTGAACACAAACACACGTAATCGTCCATTGTATCCACGCATGTTGCTCCATTCTGACATGGTGAAGATGCACACATATCAGATGACCCGGAACAGAATATACCTGGAGAAAGAGAGACAGTATTTAATATAGTACATCTTAGTGATACATAATGCCAACGGTAAACCCAATGTAAATTCCAGTAAAAGTTCATTTTTTTTTTAATGTTAAAAGTTAGTGTTTTACCATTGATCATACTTGGGGTTAGGGGCTTGTTCAGATCCCTAAGCCCAAGTATTAAGTGTCCTACCCCATTTTTCCAATAGACATGAAAGAAGAGACAAAAAAGAGATGTCCAGCTACTTTTTAAGCAATAGTTGTCTATGTCAATAAAATAGGCAAATAAATCCCATAGACTTACTTTGCTGGCTAGTTTTGCATGTGCAAGCAATACTTATTTTCTTCAGAATATGCCCTCTGAGACAAAGGTAAGACTGACATCAGTTAATAACAGGCCATTGATCCCAAACCTTAATCCTGGATAAGACAGATTGAGCCCGAGGAATAAAGAGAGAGAATCTATTCAGTGTCAGCATTACGAATACCAAGCCCATCTGTGAGGTTGATCATTTGTGAGCTTCAGAATTTTGTACATTTCTTAGTCATAACAAGACTTAAAAAAGTACTTTATTCCCTGAACTAAGAGATCAAATTTGAAAGATCCCCTTTAATTTGTGACCTTGTATGTTTGTATGTATTGTAAATTGCATATTTTGTTTGAGCATATGAGTGTGTTTTTTAGATCAGAATGTGGTGCGGAGCATTCATGGGAATTTTCTCGTGCAAATCGACCAATCGCATGAGAGCTCTTTGAGTCATTCCAAATTCCTGTTATCTGCATGACCTCGACCCTCAACCCCCACTGCGTGTCCAACTCAGATCCATTAGTGTGGCCCACCCATCCTTAACCCTTGTGGGGCCCCTCGTCCCCCTAAACACTCCCCCACCTTCTCTCAACCACTTTGCTGCCCTGGCTCCCTCAATGTCGCTTTGATCAGACCTTCATCCCAAATATTCATTCAGGCGGAAGATATTAATGAATGGGCAAAAGGAATGAGTTGTTGTGCGTCTGAGTCTGTGTGCACATGTTGAGCATTGTCTGTGTGTAGCAAGGCAGTGTAGCAGGAATGGAGCAGCGTTTTGTGAAAATAAGGTGAAGCGTTGAAAGGGGTTTATATTGTACAGAAGTGTGTATGTAAGTGTCATCTTTTGCTGTGTTCGTGGGAACCAAATGCCCAGCGTAAAACATAATTCTTAAACTTTTTTTTTGTTATAGGAAGGTCACATTAAAACTGGAAACAATTTTTAGGAATTGATTATAATATTTTAACCCTGTCTCAGACTTTGCCAAAAGCCAAAATATCAAAATAATATTATTATTACAGTGTGTTCTTGGTGGTTGCTTACTGGTCAAAGAAACTTAAAAAAAAAAAGCCATTTGTGATTTATTTGAGGTGAAGGAAATTGCTGGTGGATTGAGTAGCTGGATTAACTGACTGTTTCATTTTCCTAAGTCTTATTTCCTGAATTTTCCAGTATATGGAAATATACATTTGATTTGTGGCTAGACAGACCTCTCTCTCTCTCTCTAGCAAAAATGCTTCTATTTTTTTATTTTTCCAAATGTAATACTTTTGTTTTTACATGGTAAATTACGTAGCAAATTGTATATCAACATAACAATTTCAGTGTAAGATAGAATTGACTATTTATTTCTTTTACATCATAATGTTTCTTTCCAGATTTAAATTAGATTTCGAATTCTGGATTTTCAGTTTCAGACTTTTGGACCCACTGTACAGCATTAGAGCTGCAATGTATTTACCCAGACACTTTAATCAACATGGAAGTGTTACTTTTAGAACAGAAACATCTTATCTGTCTCAGAACACAGACTGTTCTTACGTAACACAACTATGAGCTTACACACTGATCTTAGAGTGAACACACTGATTTTAGAATGAACATGTGGCTTACACAATGATCTTAAAGCAAACAAAACAAACAAGTGGACGTTTTTTAGAGTAATCTCAGAGCGCTCAGACAAAATGCAATAAATCTGTTATCTTGCTTTCGGAGGCAGATGCTGCTGTTTGGGAATGCAGTCGTGTAAGACAGTTCTGGGAGGAAATTATTTATAGGAAATGCTCAGGCATTTCAGAACAACCAAAACAGCATTTCTGATGTTGTGCAAAAAGATGGGTCCGCTGGTTAGTCTAGTTGTGTCATCCCATCGCGCAAAATCACGGGAATTTTTTTGATGCGCACTGAGGTAAAAGATAGAGTGGGAGAAAACGCCCCCCTTAAGACTTTGTAATTTTTTTTTCTATGAAACAAAAGTTAAATGTGTCCAGAATAGTTATCATAGTTTCAGTGACAATTACATAAATTATAAACCAAGTATGAAAAATGTCCAAAGTTTCCATGTTATTAGATTTTTAGCAAAAAATAAATTTGTATCAAGGGGGCGTTTTACCCCACAGGTGGGGTAAAATGCCCCCACTCTGTCAAAACAATTTTCCTTAAATTAAATATACTTCATAACCACAGGCCTTACTATTCTCATGTTATATATAACTGTGTTTTGCAAACATCAAGCTTTAAAACATGTATTTTCTTACTGCTGAAAATCAATTACGTGAAATCCATCGTCGCCAGTGAAAGCTTCACAAGTAAATACTTCTACATCACTCTTGTCAACGTAGTCCATAGCAACAACAAAAACTTATCTTGACTCAATCTAGTGGTTATTTTGGGAAAAACAGTAGGGGGGTGTTTTACCCCAAGGGGGGGTTTTCCCCCACTCTACCCAATGTGTTTCCATCGTAGTTTATGCGCATGTTTTCTTATCGGATAAAATTTTTTTATCTGACTCAAACAAGCGCATCCGTTTTTTATGTGCATTTTTGGAATTTATGTGCATCTTGCCATTTTCATCCAGCAGTTTTTGATGCGATAGCACATAAAAATAGGTTCTTGGAAACATAGCTATAAGCCGGGTTTCCATTAAAGATTTGCGCAAAACATTTGCATTATTTTCTAAATGTCGATAAAAAAACTATTGCGAAATGATGGCATTTCCATTAACTGATGTTTTGCAACCAAAACTTTTTCCTCTCGCAACAACTCAAAAATCATGGCAACGGTTAGTAGGTTTAAGTATATCGCAGCCACTGCACTAGCCATTATTTTTAATTAAAGGAGACATAGGAGTGTTATCCAAGAATTAATGGCAAGCAAAGCCCCTTATACTTGGAAGAGGCCAAGTATGAGGTTTTTCTGGGTGTTTCTCCCTCATATCTGCTTTGAGGTCTTGATAAATTGTGGCATTTCTTTGTTGTTTAGAATCCAGTATTCCCGTAATTTTTCTTTTATGAGTTTAATAATGAACTCAGTCTCCTTTTCTGTCCAAACATACCACGCCATCTTTAAAGAATGATTGACTTTTACGCACGACAGGTGACCTGTAAATGCAAGAAAAAAAAAATTTGCAGTTTTGTGAAATATTTCTTTTTCAAACTGCCTTTATGCAAGCATAATTTTTTCTTTTGTGATATATGGGAGTTTTTGAGAAATTGCCTATAGTTACCCTGTTCATGCAAAACAACTGACTTTATGTTTAAATAACCTTTACCAAAACCCAAAAATCATTTTTAAGAATACTTAAATTTTAATATGTGTATGTAGACTGTGTATCCACCTTATTTTATTATTTTCAGGTAAGAGCGGGCACGGCCATTTGCAAATTAAACGTGTCTGGCTTCCGGTGTCATTCGCTTCCAGTTATTTTTAGCTATACAAAACACCTTACTTCCGCATTGAAACATAAGGTGGATAGGTTGCAGATACGTCTGACTCCCACACAAGCATTCATTCCCCACCCCCGGCCAAGGAAAACAAGCTCCACTCAGACTGACCCAGCAAGCGTCCACTGAGTGGGTCTCAGTTTCCATAGTTACTGCTAAGCTAATTTGGCCCTGAGACGAAGAGATTCTGACCTCTGTGACTCCAGATCCACCTCCTCTCTTCTCTCCTTTCCTTTTATTTTCCGTCTTTCTCACCACCTTAGATCTCTTTAACACTCATGTCATTTCCTGTCAGGATAGTGTGATAAGTAAAGAAGATTTCCCAGCTCAAGCTGCCATAGACATGAAGGGTCACTGATGCAGATGGTGCATAATGATGCCAGTCACAAGCGTCCAGTCCATTGACGGCAGACATACATGAAGTGCCTCTTCTAGTTTTCTTTTTTTACTTTATCTCCCTCAAACTCTCTCCTTCCTGTTACTGAAGGACACTGATTATCTGCTTTCTGCTCTGGCCTCTGCTAACCTGTGTGTTGTCCCGCATGTTTACAGAAAATTAAAGTGGATTACACTGTCTGTACCTCATTTAGCTTATGTACTCTCACACAAACACGTGTGCTTAAACACTCTCACTGACTGAACCTTTAATTCAGAATATTTGTATTGTCTGCTCACATGTTGGACCTTGGATTTCATTAACATTTCAGATTAAATAGTTTACTTTCTGTCATGTGCAGTGAAAAGACTCAATTTAAAGTTTATTTGACGCTGCGTACCAACAGAGAGAAAAGAGCGAGTAGGCCAAAGTATTCACATTCTTAGCTGACCGTAATCCTCTCAGAGTGGTGTGTGTAAAACAGGACAGCTTTAGGTTAGTCTACACTACTAAGCTAGACAGCTTTTGTAACCGTACGATACAATTCTCTGCCACCTTATGCCACCAAGAGATTCCAGAGGGGTTTTTTATTAGCATAAGCCTGTCAGATACAGATACTGCTAGTCTGCTAGTTATTTTAGACACCCTTTTGTTCAAAAGCAAGTGGTTGCCCATATTTTAATGGCTGTTGTGCTGCTTAATATTTTAATGTAAACCTTATGGATTTTGTGGATACATTTTTTTCAGGGTTCTTTGATGAATAGAAAGTTCAAAAGAACAGAATTCATTTGAAACAGAAATCTTTTGTAACATTTTGATTATCTACTGTCACTTTTGATCATTTTAAGGGGGGACACTACAGGCAAAAACACTGTTTTTTCAGGCACCTGTCAATTTTGAGATTTTGCACTTTTTGGCTTTTCATAAAGTGTTTTTTCAGACTGGTGGAAAGAAAACGTCCAAAATACACTTTTAAGTTTATATTTTATAGCACTTTATTTATTTGCATCTATAGATTTCAATTACAGTAAATATCTTTAAAGGACGTTTTCTCAAAATAAGTTTTTTCTCCTGCTCTGAGTCAGAAATCTCCACTTCAGCAGAACTTATATACATTACTATACTATCTATATTCTGACGATTTTTACAGAGGGATTTGTTGATATATAATTTGCCTGATTTTATACAACATTTTATTCCTAAAAAAATGGTGAAAATATATATATTTTTTTCTGGCTGTTAATAGTATTTTCTGATTTATGGAGTGATAAAAAGAGATATCCAAAATTCCCTCTGTAAAAACCTTTGAATTTAATATGTCCAAAAAATTAATCAAGAATTTTGAACCTGACGTCATCCAATATTCAGATTTCTGTTCTAGAAATGTATGCAAATTAGCGCATATTTCATTAGATAAAACTTATAATACAAAAAAAATGTTTGCAATTTTTAATGTAATCATTCAGCTAAGGGGAGTATGGTGATATCTATTAGTTAATTTTTTTACCCTATTCACCTTGGGTGTCTCACCTTAATGTATCATTTCTGAATCTATATCTAATCTCTTTCTTTCAAAAAAAATAAATAAAATAAAATAAAAATCTTACTGACCCCAAAGTTTTGAACAGAAGTGTATATAAAATCAAATAATTATATTTCAAAGAAGTGCTGTTCTTTTGAAATTTCTACTCATAAAAGAATCCTGAAAAAAAATTCCACAATTTCACAAAGAAAGGTTTCCACAAAAATATTAAACAGCAACTGTTTTCAACATTGATAATAATAAATGTTTCTTGAGCTGCAAATCAGCATATGAGAATGATTTCTGAAGGACTGAAAACTGGAGTCATCATGAAAATTCAGCTTTGCATCACAAATTTTTTTTTATTTTAAACTATAATAATATTTCACAATATAACTGTTTTTACTGTATTTTTGATTAAATATATGCTGCCCCCAACTTAAGTTAAAAATATACTTAAAATATACGCAGCCCCAAATGAAGTAAATATGTACTACTTTACCCACTGCAACTATATCAGACTGCTAGCAATAGGAGCTTGTCACCTTTTGATCTGGTCATGTTCCATTCATATGCATATTTGTATTCTCTTAAATGTGATCTCGTAGGAATGTGGAAAGCACCCAGATGTGACGCATTTAAGTTCGAGGTGGAGACAGGCTGTAGTGTTTCTGATTATACAGACTTTAACACTGAGGTTTCACAGAGATCTGACCGTCTCTGGCATCCTACGGCTGACGGAGACATTCTCCTGACATCTGTCTTGAGCGCTATGTCTTACTTGTGTCAGTGTTTAAGGTTATCTGTGTGAGACCGCTAGAAGAATGTTAGCCATGCAAGTTCTAAGAGTTAAACTGCAAAGCACTGATACTGACTGTCAATCAAGAAGAACTCCTCCCCTTTTGTTTACATCACTGTCAATCATCCCTGTTTGTGTCTTACTTCCTGCTGTGAGTGGGCGTGATAGGTTAGTTTTACAATTTTAGGGGTTACAGATTGTTTTAGAGGGGTCAGGTGGGGAAACTGGATCTGTATGTGTGTGTCTTCATGCTTTTTGAGTAAAAAGATGCAAAACTCACACTAGTGTTTTTTTTTAGTATAATTAAGAATTATAGTTTTTATAAATATATTGAATTAGTTTTTATTTTTAAATTTTACATTTTCAGATAATTGAAAGTAACTAAAATTAATTAATTCATTTTTGTTGTTTTTGTCATTTTTATATATATTTAAAAAATGTCTATATAGTTTCTTATTAATTTTTGTTTTAGTTATTTTAGTACATCAAGAGCATATAAAAAAAAGTTTTGGGATGCCTGCCTTTATCTGCACATGAACTTTACTGACATCCCATTCTTAATCCATAGGGTTTAATATGGAGTTGGCCCACCCTTTGCAGCTATTACAGCTTCAACTCTTCTGGGAAGGCTTTCCACAAGGTTTAGAAGTGTGTTTATGGGATTTTTTGACCATTCTTCTAGAAGCACATTTGTGAGGTCAGGCAGTGATGTTGGCGAGAAGGACGGGCTCGCAGTCTCTGCTCTAATTCATCCCAAAGGTGTTCTATCGGGTTGAGGTCAGGACTCTGTGCAGGCCAGTCAAGTTCCTCCACACCAAACTCGCTCATCCATGTCTTTATGGACCTTGCTCTGTGCACTGGTGCGCAGTCATGTTGGAACAGGAAGGGGCCATCCCCAAACTGTTCCCACATAGTTGGGAGCATGAAATTGTCCAAAATGTCTTGGAATGCTGAGGCATTAAGAGTTCCTTTCACTGGAACTACGGGGCCAAACCCAACCCCTGAAAAACAACCCCACACCATAATCCCCCCTCCAACAAACTTTACACTTGGCACAATGCAGTCCGTTCTCCTGGCAACCGCTAAACCCAGACTTGTCCATCGGATTGCCAGACAGAGAAGCGTGATTCGTCACTCCAGAGAACACGTCTCCACTGCTCTAGAGTCCAGTGGCGGATGCTTTACACCACTGCATCCGACGCTTTGCATTGCACTTGGTGATGAAAGGCTTGGATGCAGCTGCTCGGCCATGGAAACCCATTCCATGAAACTCTCTACACACTGTTCTTGAGCTAATCTGAAGCCCACATGAAGTTTGGAGGTCTGTAGCTACTGACTCTGCAGAAAGTTGGCGACTTCTGCGCACTGTGAGCCTCAGCATGCGCTGACCCCGCTCTGTGATTTTACGTGGCCTACCACTTTGTGGCTGAGTTGCTGATGTTCCCAATTGCTTCCACTTTGTTATGATACCACTAACAGTTGACCGTGGAATATTTAGTAGTGAGGAAATTTCACGAATGGACTTATAGCACAGGTGGCAACCTATCACGGTACCACGCTTGAATTCACTGAGCTCCTGAGAGCGACCCATTCTTTCACAATTGTTTGTAGAAGCAGTCTGCATGCCTAGGTGTTTGATTTTATACACCCGTGGCCATGGAAGTGACTGGAACACCTGAATTCAATGATTTGGAGGGGTGTCCCAATACTTTTGGCAATATAGTGTATATATATATATATTATTTCAAGCAACAGTTTTTTATGTTTGTAGTTTCAGTTAACTATAATAACCCTGTAACACACTGTATGGATCTTAAGAGCTCGACTGTCAATGGCTGTGAAATTTGTCAGGGTTAGTGGCCCAGTCAGATGGGGAGATCATCCGTATGTGATAACACTCTCTTAATATGCATCTGTCCAGAGATATGAGTGGGAACGGATGGGTTACAGAAAGAATGACAGTAAGAGGGCAGTTGGGAAGTGTGTGTGATGTGTGACAGGACTTTGTGATAACCTGTGGTCTGTTTATTTTCACAGGCGCAGGAGAGGTGTGCAAGTGTTTGTTTGTATGTATGCATGAATAATTCTCTCCTGTGAACCTAAAAGTAAGAGTTAAATAAGAGTATTAATAGTTGTTCTTAGCATCAATATGAACTCAGGCTTAGCAAATCTCTGTCATTAGCTCTAGACTCAAGATGCTAATTAGCTTTATTCCCCCCCTGCACCTAAACCTAAGACACAACGTTTTAACCTTAAAGACTTTATAGGTGATGCTTTTGAGTGTTACGCCACATGAGCATCAACACGAGGCTTTTAGCATTAGTTCCGAAGGGCATTAGCTTTATTCCTCCACATAAATCTAAAAACAAAACATAATATCAGAATTTGAAAGAGTTTTATCAACCGAATTCGTGGCATAAAATCTATTAGCGCTTAAGTCTAAGTAAACCTG
Organism: Hypophthalmichthys nobilis; assembly: GCA_037950665.1. Taxonomy (NCBI): domain Eukaryota; kingdom Metazoa; phylum Chordata; class Actinopteri; order Cypriniformes; family Xenocyprididae; genus Hypophthalmichthys; species Hypophthalmichthys nobilis. Next base: position 5,705,011 of record CM075490.1, read on the forward strand.
GTCAGCGTCTGGAGAGTTTTTAATTCGGAAATGTGAAGCTTGTATTTTTGTTAGAGCACATTCGGTTGCAAGAAAAAGTATGTGAACCACTTGCAGAATCGGTGAAAATTTGAATAATTTTAACAAAATAAAGGAGATAATACAAAATACATGTTATTTTTTATTTAGTACTGTCCTGAGTAATATATTTTACATAAAAGATGTTTACATATAATCCACAAGACAAAAAAATAGCTGAATTTATTAAAATAACCCCGTTCATAAGTATGTGAACCACTGATTCTTAATACTGTGTGTGGTTACCTGGATGATCTACGACTGTTTGTTTGTTTTGTGATGGTTGTTCATGAGTCCCTTGTTTGTCCTGAGCAGTTAAACTGAGCTCTGTTCTTCAGAAAAATCCTCCAGGTCCTGCAGATTTCCAGCAACCTTTGCATATTTGAACCCTTTCCAGCAGTGACTGTATGTTTTGAGATCCATCTTTTCACATTGAGGACAATTGAGGGACTCAAACACAACTATTAAAAAAGGTTCAAACATTCACTGATGCTCCAGAAGGAAACACAATGCATTAAGAGCCGGGGGGGTGAAAACTTTAGGAATTTGAAGATCAAGTTAAATTGTATTTAATCTGTCTTACGGGAAATATGTAAGTATCTTCTGTTGCTTCCGAAGGGCAGTACTAAATGAAAACAATTGATATTTAAACGAAATAAGAAATTTGGACATCTTCATCCTGTTCAAATGTTTTCACCCCCCGACTCTCAATGCATCGTGTTTCCTTCTGAAGCATCAGTGAATGTTTGAACCTTTTTTAATAGTTGTGTTCGAGTCCCTCAGTTGTCCTCAGTGTGAAAAGACGGATCTCAAAATCATTCAGTCAAGGGTTCAAATATGCAAAAGATGCTGGAAAACTGAAGAATTTTTGGGACCTGGAGAATTTTCACATACTTTTTGGACTTATGGATTATATGTAAACATCTTTTATGTAAAATATCTTACTCAGGACAGTACTAAACAAAAAATAACATGCATTTTGTATGATCTCTCTTATTTTGTTAAAATTTTTCATATATATACTCTATTACCCAAAGCATTCATTTAACCCTCTAAATATACAATAGGTGATTTTTTGAGCATTAATCCACACAAAAGCATTATTTATCAATGTTAGCATCAACACAAACTCCTCTAGCTAGTAAAAGCCTGTTTATATTATTAATATTATTATTTACTTATTGTAATATACTGTATATCACTCTATTAACCAAAACATTCATTGAACCCTCTATATAGGTTCACAGAAAGACGTTAGCATCAACGCAAGCTCTTCTAGCTAGTATAGGCTCACTTTTATTAGCAGAATCTTGACTGTGAGAGTGCAGTGGACCTTGTCGTGTGAATTTATTCTTCCCTCTCTGTGTTCTTGTTAGGATTAGGGTTGGGGGCAGGGTCCATTGTAGACATTTTCATTGAAAAAGTCATGTGAATTCCAGGATCCCCCTCGTTTCCCTAAGCGCTTGATGTCACATTTGCATGCGTGATTTGACATGAACTATCAACTCAGTCAGGGCATCAGACCAGTTTCATCCACTGTCTCTTACTGAATTTCCCCATTGACTCCCATTAGTCTATGCAAATACACTACAGTTGCAGTGCTGTAATTGCATACAACACTTGACACCTAAACGGCAGGGTCTGTGAGTCAGAACAGTGAGTTTTGACTAAGCAAAGTGTATATAATGTAAGTGCCAGCCTTCCAGTTCCATTTTATACAACACTTAGAACCAAAATTAACATTGACCAGAGCAATAAGTTTTTACAGGTTTTGTTATTAATGTAAAATTGCTATAAACTTCATTTAATATAATCTTTGTTCCATTGAAACATACTAATATTACTCTGGTTAATGTCAAACTCAAGTTAAAGAGCATATTAAGTGTTGTGTAAAATAGAAATGTTGGCACATATATTTTCAGAACTCTAAAAGTAATGTTTACACAAAATTACATGCATGAATTACTTTTATATATATCTTCAAACAACCAACTATGAATACTTTAAACTTTATTGTCCACTGAAATATTCCCTTGATATGTTCATCATAGAGTTAAATACTCAGAGACAGCTTGACCGTGCAGTCAGATGAAAGAGCGTTAAGCCTACAGGACGCAAAAGCAAACAGAGCTCGTTAAAAGTGCTTAACGCAGATTCCACCCGCACACAACGTCCAAATGACTCAGCCCTGGTGTCATGGCGACGGGAAACAATGGAACCCACCCCCCAAGTTTCTCTGCTTCAGACAGAGGCCTGAGAGCGGGGCAAAATCAGACTGGATGGATGGAAGGAGGGAAAATAGATGGGTAACCTCCCCCATACTCCCGTCGGTACCATGCACCAGTCATATCCACTCCAGACAGGAGGAGGGACTCAAGTAACACTCCAGTGCACATCTTTGGGAGTCCCAGATAACAGAAAATGACCGTAATACTAATGCGAAAAAGAGTGCCAGGAATTCTGTGTCAGTATAAAACAGAAGAAAAATAAGTATGATAGAAGATATGATATTTTGTAAATGACAAAATTAACATGCACTTTTACATTTAAAAATGTATTTATATTTTTTCAGCGCAAAAGTCAACACCACACTTACCTAAAGAGTGCTTATTAGTACCTCAAATGTACATATTGGTACCATAAGTGTACATATGAGTACCTAAATGGTACATATTAGAAACTTTTTAAAGGGTACTGGTACCCTTTTTAAAGGGTACCAGTAACAGCTTTTGTGCCATTTTTTTCTGGTTGCCATGGCGTTGCTATGTGGTTGCTAGGGTGTTCTGAGTCGTCGCTAGGTGGCTGTTTACAGGTACAAGTCAAAAGAGACCACCCTCACACTCCTGTCTCTAGATATGGCATCATTACTAAACAATTATAACTAATATTTTTGTTTTTTATAGTGTGGAAAAAAGTACACGCATTTGCTTTCATCTGCCTTTTTAAACAGTAAAGTTTGCAAAAAAAATAATAAATAGTAATAAAAAAGTGAGGGTGGGAGGCTGGTCCATCCAACCTGTTGCTTTTGACTCTAGCAGAGACATATATGATTAAACTTGGCCTTTCTCAGAATAAAACACACCAAATATTAGCAAAACATCATATTCTGATTATTTCTATCCCTAATTTTCTATGAATGATGTTCTGAACTGCTTTTAATGATCAGTGTTTTATTTAGGGAGACATTTTTTTTTCACATGTAAGAAGTTTCTTCTTTCATTTATGCATTGTTCAGTAAAAGATACCATGTAAAAGTTAACTTGCATATATGTATTTATGAATATATATGTTCATACAATATTATATCTTGTTTCCTACATAATTTCTCTAGGTACTGAGCGAGAGAGAGAGAGAGAGAGAGAGAGAGAGAGAGAGAGACTCACCCCATTTGAACATCATCATGGTCAGTAAAAATGTCCCGGGGCATTTCAGATGCACTTTCCTGATCTCCATGGTGACGTGAGACAATCCAAGCACACCAAGCTTAATGTCTCTTTGAGTCCTTCATAGTTGAGCCACCTTCAAATTAAACCTTCTTGGGGAACATCAAAAGTTCCTGCATGATCCTGAAGTTGAAAGTCTGCTCTGTTGAAATTCTCTTTGGTCTCTTAATTCCTATAAGCATCAGGGTGTTTAGTTCATGTAAAGTTCCTCTGTCCAGCATCAGAACGCTCAGGCTGAGAGCAGTGGCTCATTGCACATCTAGTAATGAGACTAACTCTCTCACCCAATCCCGCTGTGGCTTACTACACTAATCACCCTGAGAGGGGAGGAGCCGGAAAACCAGAAGTGGACTTCAGCACCAGGACTGGTATGTGTGTGTGTGTGATGGGTTTACTTAGCTATACTTTGGGAACAGAATGGAACTAATTCAGACAAACCAACACATAAGGACATCCAGGGATGTCATCAATGATAAAAAATGATTCATAAAGTTAAAAATGTTTTGATAACAATGATAACAGCTTAATAAAATGACAAAATTATGTATTCAAAAGGTTTCTGTGCTGTAGGTAGGGGTAGCATGTAGACAATATAACTTACTTAATGTAAAAACTAATGTACTAACTTTTGTATCTGTGTGATGAAAAAAGTAAATTTGTAAATGTAAATTTATTGTAAAAGTAAATTTGCTGTTATTTATGTGTCTTTTATTAGTTCAAATCTATTTAAAATGTATTCATTATCATTAATAAATCATGCAGAACCGACTTTTTCTACACTTTTGCAGGTGGACAGCAGACAATAAAGTGTCAGGTAAGTGTTATTTTAGACTAGTAATATATATTATTATAGTATAAATATTTTGAATTGGTGTTTATAAAACATTTTCACTTTTCACTTTGATTTTAGTTTGTTTTAGTAATTTTCCTATGTGCTTTTTGTCATTTTTTGTAACACTTTACAATAAGATTCCATTTGTTAACAGTAGTTAATTATATTACTTAACATGAACATTTCAACATTTACTAATACATTAATAAAATCAAAAGTTGAATCTGTTAATATTATTCAATGGATCTGAGCTGACATAAACTAAAAAAAACAAAACAAAAAAACTTTCTTTTTTAGCCAACATTAACTAAGATGAATAAATACTGTAACATGTTGCTCATTGTTACACTGTAAAAAATTATTTTCATGATTTATCACAACATTTTTTCTTTTGTCAAATCAACTTAGATAATTAATGTGATTCAAATAACAGCATTTTGAGTGTCTGTTGATTAAATCAATCACTTTCAATTGTATTAACTCAAATTTTTAAGTTCAATGAACTTTTAAAATATATTACAATGATTTCTGAAGGATCATGTGACACTGAAGACTGGAGTAATGATGCTGAAAATTCAGCTTTGATCACAGGAATAAATTACTTTATAAAATATATTCAAACAGAAAACATTTATTTTAAATTGTAATAATATTTCACAATATTACTGGTTTTACTGTATTTTTAATTAAATAAATGCAGCCTTGGTGAGCAGACGAAACTTCTTTTAAAAACATTAAAAATCTTACCAATTCCAAACTTTTGAGTGATAGTATATATATATATATATATATATATATATATACTACACTACTACACATACTACACTAACCACAATAATAAAAGCTGGAAATCTGGATTTTGTTTTGATAGAAAACAAAGAGCCCAGCTGGATATTTTCTTTCACAAACCAAGACAATCAAAAAACTTTCCTAAGTGATTCCCTGCTGATTTTTTCCAACAGTGTATAATGAGCTGGTGAGATCTCGTATCCTGCTGATTTCAGCTATCACATTTGCATTAGTCATTCAAGGCTGCATTTCTTTATACTTACTAAACCCACAACTACCTGTTTTTATGAATTATGCAACTTGTTGACCCAACACTAACCTCTGAATCAACCTCTAAAAATATATCCAAGATTTTTTTTTTTTGATTGAACTTCTCCTTATTGACTGTTTGAAGAGTTTGACTTAAACCCAGTTAATATCAACACACACACTCACACAAACGCGCACACACACACACACACACACACACACACACTCTCTCACTCACACACACACTCTCTCTCTCTCTCACACACACTCACACACACACACACACAAAGCAGATTTGCATTGTGTTGTCTGGGTTCATTTTCTGGTGGACTGCCAGTCACTGTGATGTAAGATGTTATTGGTGTGTGCTGTGAGAATTTTTAAAAAATGTTTTGAAATAAACTTCACTAAGCTTCTCGCGTTATTAGTTTTTGTTTTGTTTTTTTTTGTTTTTTTTGGGAAAATTCAATGCAACCATAAAAAAGCACCATATTTAATATGTAAACATATTTAAAATATATACCCCGAAAGATTGATCAGGACCCTGATGCGAAGTGAAATGGTCTTGTATCACCATGTTGGAGATTTTACCCACTTACAGTACTACATGGCTGCTTATAAATATGCAATACAATTAACAAAATCCTTATTGTAATCCTTATTTTTATGAAATATGATATAAAATATCAAATGTGTGCATGTCTGTCTGTACAAGTTTTTGTAATGTTCATTCTAACCTAGAAAACAATATTTACTGATCAGAAAAACACTCACTCTGTTCCTCTCACACTTATTTCATGTATCTGTGACTCATCACTATTTTGTTTACAAGAGGAAATTTCCATACTGTTTTGTTCTCTAATCCAGGAATAGAGGTGACACGAGGTGTCCTGTCTGCTTACAAGCATGTGACAGTGTGTCATTGCTGGCCTTGAGATACAGAGATTTCTCACACTCATTTCATACATCTAGCTGTTTTAAAGCTCTTTTTCAAAGTTTAAAGGGTTAGTCATCATTTACTCCTTCTCATGTCGTTCCAAACTTGATGATCTTATGATCTTGATGATATGATTCTAATTTATCAGCGAATGTACAGGTAAACAGAAACTCAAGCATGCTTGTTTGATGCGTAAGAACAAACTTAGTGGACACTAAGTGAAATAGATGCTATTTACACTAAGTGCAAATATATATAATATATATATTTATGTCTTTTTGGAGATTGACAGGCAGGTTCTCCATCCACTTTTATGGAAGAAATTCTCAGACTTGAAAGAAAGTCATACAGGTTTGGAATGACATGACAGTGAAATGAGAACAGAACGTTAATTTTTGCCTGAACTATCCTTTAAAATGAATACCTAGTCTGTGATGTTCTTGGTGTTTCTTTTTTGTACTGTGCAGCTCTTTTCGTACCCAAACCACTCTGTGCTCTCATTGATACTTGTGAGATACTAGTGAGATACGTGTGCTTTTATCTACAGCATTCTGTCCTTTATAGTATAACTTTCAGATCTAAAGCCAACTGGTGTTTCAGCAGAACAAATGAAACAAAACATCTTAGAATTGTAGATAAATTTGAGTTTGACATGATCTGGCGGACTGTGCATAAGTGCACATGCTCCAATGTGCTGTGGGTGAACCGAGTTCAAGTCTGCCACGTGTCATTTCTTGATCCCATCACTACCCGTCTTCCCATTGTTTCTTTTCCCTGTTTGGCCATATGGTTAATAAAAGTCTCAAAGCCCCAAAGTACAGTACAGAGAAGGTTTTTGCATGTGGATGTAAAAGTTGTTCAATAAAATTAAACATAAACTTTAGTTGCCCAAATACAAAGTGCTGATTTAAGTGGATAAAATGGACAAGGGTCCAAGTATCTGATTGGTAAGCAGCAAATTGGATCTTTATGCCAGGCAGGTTTGAGAAAACAGGATTGTAGCTTGCTGCATCATGCATTGTCATTGAGTCTGTCTGTCTACTTACTGGACTAAGTCTTTACTTACTACAAGACAAACATAAAGAAAAACTTTTTTCTAGAGATTTACTAGAAATGTGTTAATATTTCCACACTTGATGACTATTTGCTGATATATTTGAAGTTGAGGCCCTACATGTAAATATGATGCAGTTGTAACCTAACTAAAGAGATACATTTCATTAGTTTAATTTAGGTTACTCATGAGCTCAGCTGCAGGACACGCTTCCCCATATGGAACTTTAATAAGATTAAGATGCACTAAAATGACAATCCTAGACTGCTTGTTCACCAGCTGAAACCTAATCAACACCTCCCGATGTTTGCGTCTTCAAAATCTGCGCATATGGCTGGCTCAAAAGAGTCCCACCCTCATTGCTGTAAGACCCCCAAGATGTAACGCTAAGTACACTAATAAACAGTAATCTGTAGCTGTCTGCCTTACAGTGACACATGCACACCATGCATATAACCATAAGGCTTAGTACAGAAGAATGGCTATGATTGGATTATGAGTCGTAAATCTTTTTGACAGCACACAGACCATGAGCACTTAACTGCACTGTCACAATGTAATGACCTCAAACTCTTCATAGATAGTCTTACTTATACAGATGAATTTATATCCTTTTAATGCAGTATATAACTACAAAGCATCTTTGATTTTACAAACCTCCATTTTGGTTTTCTTTACATGACCTTAAAGTTGTATTTGAAATTAATTATGATTTCAAGGTTAAAAACATTTTCTATTTTTATGTGCTTTCTGATTTTTCGCAAGTAATACATTTCTAGTGGCATGTTGAAATAAATATAAAATATATTAAAGTGATTATATGATCAACTATACTAAATATAAAATATTTAATACATTTTATAAAATACATTTACATAATTTGTTCTCCTCTCTCTTTCTCTCTCTCTCTCTCTGACTTTCATCACAATGTAGTGGCCTTTTGGAGTAGATACTGCAAATTTCCAGCAGAGGGAACTATACAGCAGTACCACTGTACACAACCAAAAAAAAAAAAAAAAAATCATGGTAATTACTAATTGCTAATAACCTATAACCCTCTTGTAACTATAGAGTGCATGAATATGCATATTTTCTTGTTAATAAAATAATATTAATGTTTTGTGTTAACCTTGTTCTGAATATGTAAAATAACATAAAACGGGGGTGCTTTCACACAACTAAGGCGCGATGTTCTTAGTTTTAGTCTCAGAATGAATTCACATGTTTCTGAAGATCACAGGTAAGACTCTGGGTGAAACAGAACATTGAGATCATCGTCAAGCCAAGCATGTTTACGTGGATTTCTACATTTTAACCATTTCATTTCACTTTTCACATATTTTCTTCATATTTATCAAGGTGTTTTAACTTGCATCTTGTGTTCACAGTGCTGTCAAGAAGCCTTGTGTGTTTGAGCCTTATAGGAAGCATAAAAACATAGGCAAATGTCTGATCATAAGTAATGAGCACTTTCCTGGTATCAGCAGCCTGAATCTTCACTGAACTAGTATCAAGATTTTTAATCTCCAATATGCTTTCAGTATTTGGAACTGTTCTTTAATGCATACCGAATGGCTAAAATAACCGTAATATTACTCTGATAACTCTATTTTTAACTTAAGTGTTAACTTTTTAACCCTCTTTGCCTTTAACCTTGATTCTCAGCTCTGTCGTTTGAGTTCTAATACCACAGCCGAGTTTCTGTTCATATGATTTTTTTAGCATCCTAGACCTGCTCTGTGGTATTTCACCAAGAACCTGTTCCTGAAAAAATAACCCTCAAGCTTTTTTTTTTAAAACTGGGTCACATCAGGGTCCTTATCACTCTGTCAGGGATGACTGACTGTACATTATACCCACTTTGTGGGTATAAAATAAATAAGTAGTGATGAATTTAAATGATTAAATGATCCAGCTTCAGTCTCAGAATTATTAGGTGGTTTGAATCAGTCTAATGAATCACTGATTTGGTCGATTTTTGAATTAACATTTGACTCACTTTTCAGTCATTTCAGCTTCCTTTATAGTTCTAAAAGAATCGATGGAATTGTTAAGTGGAACTGAAACCAAAACCAGAAACATTAAATTCCTTACATATTCATTCCTTAGTTGTGCCTCCAGGGTCACCACGTAGGAAGGGCTGTTCAGTAGATGAACGTTTACTGTCGAGCACGTTCAAGTCCCTCGGTTTTCACGTACAAGTGGGGTAAAATCTGCAGCTGATGAAATGATTGGTGTGCTGAGAAAAGGTAGGCTACAGTACAATATCATTTTCAGTGTTCAGGATGGGTCATAATGCCTGTATGAATTTATAATCATGGTGTGTCCTAGTATCTAAGGAGAACAAATCAGCAAAACACACAGAACAAAAGTGCGTCACAATTTACTGCGTGTTTGTTCAACAACATGTAGGCTACGTCTCTTCTTCAGTAAAAGGAACCAATACAAAACATCCGCTTAGAGCTCCACCTAGTGGTCATCTTATGAAACTTAAAGGAGGAATTCACATGAGACAGCTTGATAACTTAACAGCTTTAACTAAATACACACAAGCTAAATATAATTATTCTGGTAAGAGTGTATTTTTCCAACAGAACATTTCAGGAACATCACACTACCTACCCTTAAATGTTCAAATAACATTAACAAAACTGGACCTTTCTAATGAATGTTACAAATCAATGTTCCTAGAATGTTTCAGGAACACCATACTAACCTTAAAAAAACGTTCCACTAACATTAGGAAAACTGGACATTTGTATTGTTCTCATAACCAAAAGAGAATGTTTAGAAAACATTCTTAGAACAAAAAATGGTTAGCTGTGGTTGAGCTACAATACACACACACACACACACACACACACACATATATATATATATATATATATATATATACACTACCAGTCAAAAGTTTGGAAACTGTAAGATTTGATAACTTAACAGCTTTGCTGTTAAGTTATCATTGTTTTTACTGTATTTTTAATTAAATAAATGCAGCCTTGGTGAGCAGTCGAAACTTCTTTTAAAAACATTTAAAATCTTACCATGTCCAAACTTTTGACTGGTAGGCTAGTGTATATATATAGCCTATACACACACACACACACACACACACACACAAAACAGCTGATAATGTGAGTGAGATTGTAAAACAGCAAATCTAGACTTTTATACTCTCAGTCTATTAACAGGGCTGTATAAGCAGCTATGCAAAAATACTGAGTGATCTACGTCTAAGAGCCACTGCTGTCAAGATCCAAAAAGTCCCCAAAAAATCGGTTCATACTTTTCATTCTCTCTATTGCAAGTCTTCTGAAGCCATAAAACATAATTTATGCGAGAAACAAGTCTAAATTTAAGTGATTACTCGCAGAAACTGTACTATCCCAGCTAACAGAATTTTGTTATAAGAACGTTCTCTAAATATTCAGTGTTGGTTCTGGGAACGTAAAAAACGTCCAGTTTTCTTGACGTTAGAGGAACGTTTTTATAAGGTATAATGTTCCTCAAACATTCTTTCAACTTAATTTTGATCTAAAATTCAACATTGTAGGAATGTTGATTTGTAACATTCCAAGAACATGAAAATGTTCAGTTTCCTTAATGTTTGTAGAATGTTATTTGAAGGTTAGTATGATGTTCCTGAAACATTCTTTCAACTTAATTTTGATCTAAAATTCAACATTGTAGGAACGTTGATTTGTAACATTCCAAGAATGTAGAAATGTTCAGTTTCCTTAATGTTAGTAGAATGTTATTTGAAGGTTAGTATGATGTTCCTGAAACATTCTTTCAATCATTCAAACACCTGCTGTGAACAAACACTGAAAGAAAGAGAAATAAGAACACAAACTACAACTTTCTTCAGCCACAGCCTTAGATGAACTGAAGATAAAAGACATTAAATCTCTGAAGATCTGATTCAACAACTCCACAAACAGCATTACCAGCTTCACTTATTACTAACCAGACTGACTTTATTTCTGTCACACGTCTACAGAAGTTCTTATTGAGAATTAACAGAAGTTTAGATGTTTCGTTTGAGATCACCATCATGGAGGTTGGTGGTTGCTTTAGTTGAGCTCTTGACCCCGGACTATTATAGAGTTGATTCTTTATCAGCAATTGCATTAATTGCTTCCTTTATCAGCAATTGCATTCTTTAGAAGTTAAAAATGACACACTTAGACATCAGCACTCATCATACAAACCTCAACAATGGTGACAATCAAAAAAAAAATTCAGCTGCATAATTTATTCATGTCGCAATGCATGCTGGGAACCATGAATGTGTTTTGTATGCTGGCATGAAGCATGTCACCATTGTTGTGTTTCATATGCCAAATGTTGATGTCTGTGATAAATGACACAAAACAATGTTTTGAAAAGTTAAAAATGACAGCATACCAAAATATATTTTTCACATTGGTTGGGGTTGATACAGCATTTTGATTTCTTAAGTTAGTAATTGCAGAAATAAAAAGTTGTTTAAACAACTTTAACACAGTCATTTGTCTGTTATTAAAACAGACATGCTGATCTTCTTTATCAATACAGAAATGTTTTCTGAAAACATGCAATTGCTGATAAAGAAGTAACTCTTTAATAATCAGGGTCAAGAGCTCAACTAAAGCAACCACCAACCTCCATGATGGTGACCTCAAACGAAACCTCTAAACTTCTGTTAATTCTCAATAAGAACTTCTGTAGACGTGTGACAGAAATAAAGTCAGTCTGGTTAGTAATAAGTGAAGCTGGTAATGCTGTTTGTGGAGTTGTTGAATCAGATCTTCAGAGATTTAATGTCTTTTATCTTCAGTTCATCTAAGGCTGTGGCTGAAGAAAGTTGTAGTTTGTGTTCTTATTTCTCTTTCTTTCAGTGTTTGTTCACAGCAAGTGTCTGAATGATTGAAAGAATGTTTCAGGAACATCATACTAACCTTTAAATAACATTCTACTAACATTAAGGAAACTGAACATTTTCATGTTCTTGGAATGTTACAAATCAACGTTCCTAGAATGTTGAATTTTAGATCAAAATTAAGTTGAAAGAACGTTTGAGGAACATTATACCTTATAAAAACGTTCCTCTAACGTCAAGAAAACTGGACGTTTTTTACGTTCCCAGAACCAACACTGAATATTTAGAGAACGTTCTTATAACAAAATTCTGTTAGCTGGGATCTCTCTCTCTCTGTCTGCTCTGTCAGTTCACTAATGCGAACGTTGGTTTCCTCACAGCGCCATATAAGGAGAAAAAGGAGGAGTATAAAACTTCATTGGCCGTCGCTTGTACAGTTGTCATGCGAAGTTTGAATATGCTGAAACTGTAATAATGAGAATTGATTTTCCGTGCCACCATCAATGATACACAAAAGACGAAACGTTATTGATTGTGTATAAATTTTTCCAGATCCTCTAATACGAGACTGAGTGAGATTCTGTGAGAATGTTAAATGTGTAAAAGGTCACAGATCAAGTGCAACGCCCCGCTACACTTCTGGGAGGCAGCGGACTTTGAAATCTTCCTCTGTAAAATGAAAGTAAAGAGAGGGAAATTTAGAATGAAAGAAGCGAGACTGTAGGAAGCTATTCGTCACTTTCTAGTACAACTAAGACGCGGTGGTGTAATGAATCAAGTCAGAATGAACTCGCATGTTTCTGAAGATCACAGGTAAGACTCTGGGTGAAAAAAAAACGTTGAGATAATTGTCAAGCATGTTTAACTGAATTTCTCCATTTTAATTTTATTTAAAGTGTTTTAACTGCATCTTGTGTTCACAGTGCTGCCAAGAAGCCTTGTGTGTTTGAGCCCTACAGGAAGCATAAAAACATAGGCAAATGTCTGATCATCAATAACGAGAACTTTCCTGGTGAGTATCATCAGTCTGAATCTCTACTGAACTATAAAGTTATTTAATCTCTGACCTGCTTACAGTGTTTGATACTTATCTGCCCTTTTGAATGGCTAAAATAACTCTAAAATTGAACCTATGCGACTTTAAAGGGTTCCATCAGGTGCTTCATATATAGGCTAAATCCTATTAGGGTTCCCATCATGGACTGTGTTTTAATTAATTTTGTTATAATCTATTTTTTAATTTTTATCAAAGTTTAAGAATTAAAAGTCTTGTAAACATCATTACAAAGAATTGAAATAACCCGTTAAGCAAAAAAAAAAAAAAAAATATTATGCAATCATTTAAGACATTTCTCCTTTTATAGAAACTTTTCGGCATAAAGCGTTCTTTAAAATTAAATCAAGAACCCATAGGGTTTTATATAGAACCCCACTGAACCTTTTCTTTTTTCTAAGAGTATACTGTAACTCCTTGAATTTCAACTTTCAAGTGTTAACTTTGACTTGATTCTTGCTGACTCCAGCTCTTCTGTTTTTAATATCACAGTGGCTTACAGTCTTGAGTTTCTATTCATGTGATTTTTAGCACGCTTTTAGTCCTGCTTTGTGGCATTTTACTTAGTATCCGTTCCTGAAAAATAACCTTCTAGCAAAAAAAAAAAAAAGTCCTGATCACCCTGTCAGGTTTTATTTTGTAATAATGAATGGCTGACTGTACATTATACATTAAGGGGAATTGAAACCAAAACAAATATTACATTTCTTACACATCAATTTTGTTAGTTATGCTTTCTTGTTCCAGACTCACCATATTTGCATAGGAAGGGCTCTTCAGTAGATGAACGCTTACTCTCGAGCACGTTCAAGTCCCTTGGTTTTCATGTACAGGTGGAGAAAAACCTGTCAGCTAATGAAATGATTGGTGTGCTGAGAAAAGGTACAGTACAAAACCATTTTCAGTGTTCAGGATGGGTCATAATGTCTATATGAATTTATAATCATGGTGTGTCCTAGTATCTAAGGAGGACCACACAGACAATTCCTGCTTTGTGTGTGTACTGATGAGCCATGGAGAAGAGGGAAAAATCCTTGGATCAGATGAATGCTGGATCCCTGTCAAAACTCTGACCTCTCTCATGACTTCTGACCTCTGCCCTAGTCTGCAGGACAAGCCGAAACTCTTCTTCCTACAGGTAATGGCGCAAAAAAAAAAAAAAAAACATTTCATAACATTTTGTCTGTGGTTAACTACTTTGTTGTTGGTTTGTTTCCATGTTCAGGCTTGCAGGGGAATGGAATTTGACCCTGGTGTTGAGGCAGACGGTGAGGCATACGGTGAAGAAGCACCTGGGGAATTCTTTGGAATATCAGACGTTTCCGAGGCGGATTTTCTCTGCTGTTATTCCACAGTGGAAGGTTTGCATTGCACTGACAGACAGTGGCATAGTTGATTGGTTTAACTGAATATTATACACAAATGCATTTATTTCTCTACAGGTTATTACTCATGGAGAAATCCAGAAAAAGGCTCTGTATTTATCAGTGAACTTTGCAAGATGTTGAAGGACTGTCATCTAGAGATTATTCAGATTCTCACAAGAGTAAACCATCATGTGGCTTATCACTTCCAGTCTCAAACCATGGACCCAAATACACATATGAAGAGACAAATGCCGTGCTTGGCCTCCAGACTGACTAAGGATTTTTACCTTCATGTAGCAGAGAAGAAAAAGAAATAATATAAATTAAAAAAATAATTGTCAATCACTGGCAGCAAGTCAGTATTGTAATTTGCAAGGAGAGGCAGCAGTTTATTAATATGTTAGCCATATACTTCATTCAGTGTTCTCTATGATACGTTAATCAAATGATGTATAAGATGTCAGATCTGTAAAACAGTCTAAACACATGCAGTGAATTAAATAATTAAATCTTCATTTGATTTTATTCTCTTTTTATTTCCAAATGAAAATGGGTGCAGACCAAAAGATAACATTATTCATAAAAGCTATGAAGATCTGACAGATGCTAGATTTATGTATATTTTACGGAAGCTCTGAACTGCATGGTGAAAAAAAAAAAAGAAAACTTATGGTGGGGAGGGAAAAAAAAGAAAAGTTATCTCGTTATTTCGACATAACTTATTTCGACACAAGTCGTTATTTCGACATAACTTATTTCAACATAATATCTTGTTATTTCGACATTACTCATTTCAACATAATATCTTGTTATTTCGGCATAACTCGTTATTTCGAGAAATTAAGTCATTATTTAGTCATTATTTCTACATATTATTTTGACATTAAGTCGTTATTTTGACATATTAAGTCATTTTGACAAAATATCTTGTTATTTCGACATATCCCATTATTTCGAAATAACTCGTTATTTCGACATGATATCTTGTTATTTCAACATAGCTTCTTATTTTAACATATCTCGTTATTTTGACATAGTAATTCATTTTAACATTATATCTCGTTATTTCGACATAACTCGTTATTAAGATGCGCAAAATTCAACGTCTTCAGTGGCGCAGCACTTAATATCTGGAAATAATATGTCGAAATAACGAGATATGTTGAAATAATGACTTAAAATGTCAAAATAATGAGATATTATGTTGAAATAACTTAATATCTTGAAATATAATAATGTCGAAATAATGACTTTATCTTGAAATAACGAGTTATGTCGAAATAACGAGATATGTCGAAATAATGGCTTAAAATGTCAAAATAATGAGATATGTCGAAATACCGACTTAATATCTTGAAATAATGATGTAAGGGTTCTTCCATAAAATGTTCAGGAGACACTCATAGAAGCTTCACTTTTTCCATTTTATTAATTGCCACACTCATATATCAGTCACATAGGTGCAAGAAGGGGAAAAAAGAAAAAGAAAAAAAAGAAAACTAAATAATAGATTACACAATCAACAGACTGAGTTCTGGGCCTGTTTCTCAAGGGATCCCTCACTAAAACTAACTCAGCCACAGAAAATTCAACCCTTTTAACAGGACAGACTAAACCATTTTATAATTACAGGGGGTCTCCATTCACTAAATCAAACTTAGAAAAAAAAAAAAATATAATATATACAAATAAACTCCAGCAACATGAAATTACATTCACCATAAAGCAATGATGAAAATAAACACAAAAATAAACTTTACAAAAAGAAATTTAAATAAAAAAACAATCCAAACTCATATAGTAACCCAAACTACGTTTCCCATAATTCCCTGCAAAGGATATATAAAAGGCATAAGGAAGTGCTGCGCTCTTTTTAATAACAGGCCTTTGTTCCATGCTGCAGTCACGGATCTGGGCAGAACCACGGGTAAGACACAATTATCCAAACAATTAAATAAAAAAACAATATTAAACCCATATCTGTGTCTTGGTTTTATTCAATCACTAGCGTGCGCTCTAGCAACGAATTATCGCTCTTTGATATTATATGCGCACATAAAAAGCATGCACCTTTAACAAAACAGTTTGGGTAAATATTAAAGAAACAAAATAAAATGCATAGAAATTTATAAACAAGCAGAAAAATAATTAATCCATCAAACAAAACAAAATCAATTTCTCACAAAAAGAAATAAAATAAAAAACTAGAACCATAAATAAAGTAATTATTTAATAAGTGTGACCTTAACCATCACAAATGAGTTATGTCGAAATAACGACTATCTTGAAATAACAAGTTATGTCGAAATAACGAGATATTATGTTGAAATAACGACTTAATATCTCAAAATAATGAGTTATGTTGAAATAACGTGATGTTTAAATAAAGGCTTATGTCAAAATAACGACTTGTGTTGAAATAATGACTTAATATCTCAAAATAACAACTTATGTCGAAATAACGAGATAAGTTTTCTTTTTCTTTTTTTCCCCCCACCATGTGGTTCAGGGCTTCTGTAATATTTCACTTTTTTTTTGATTATTCATATCATAGTCTTTAAAATATTATTATATAGCGACAGTATTTTTTCATAGTTAAAGATTGAAAATCTGGCTTTGGGACAAGGGTGAAACAATGAATCTATACATAAAAAGTATTTGATTTGCATGGTTAAAATAAATAATAAATAAGTTTAATGTGACCTGACCAAAAGAAAAAAGGCCTGTTAGCTTTAAAACAAAATCAAGCTGGCAAATAAAAGCATCCGTACGAAAGAAACACTCATATGTCTTTTAGTTATATGTCTTATTACTGAAAGTGAAAGACAACTTTCAATTAAGCATCAAGTAAAGTAGAATTATTGACACTTGATGAAGGGTAGTTTCCCCACCCGGTGGAGAAAGAGAAAAGGTAAAAACAAACCAGGCACAGAATAACAAGCATAAGCAATTGAAAAGAGTATGCCATTATTGCCTGATAAAAACAAATAAAGGAACCATAAAATAATATAAGGAGCATACATGATAACCATGGTCACAGCAGTTATTAGAATGAGATAAAATGCTCTTCTCTTCAAATGGTTTTCCTCCCCTCTCTCTCTCCCTCTCTCTCCTGGTCCTGACTGCTTCAGAGCTCTGAGAACAGCCACAAGACAAAACATCTGGATGGAGAGAAAAGGGATAAGCTGTGCCAAAATGTAACAGAAGTAAAGCTCAAATAAGGAGAACTTCCAAACTACAATAAGTCCCACACAGGTGCCAAATGTTGCCATCCAGGCAATAACAGAACACGCCACTCTATATCTTTGAGGTTTGTATTTCAGAAAGGTTACAGGATGAACCACTGCCAGGTAACGCTCAACAGAGATCAGGCACTGAAACAGAGGACGACCGGTGATGATTAGTCCTGTAAGAACAGACCACACTATTGAGGGAATTTCAAATTTATACCCGAGAAGACAGATGAGAGAGTACAGACAGAGAATAATCTCACAAACAGAGAGGTTGAGACTGAAGAACTCTGCCGAAAGTCCATTGCCTGTTCCTGTTACTATAAGCCATATCACATAGGAGTTGGTAGGAAGACCCAACAGCACACTTATGATGTATATCCAGTATTCGTGAAAATAAAGGTTCACTGCAGTCTTATTGAAGTGATCAGAGGAATTTAATCCATCATTGGGGGATATCTCAATGGAGGTATTCATATTCACTATATGCATCCAAAAACAACAAACAAACAAAGCTGTTAGTAAACTGGGGCTACTTTAGAAAAAGTCACTTATTTTCCTGTAAATGTAAGGGACTCTTTATTAAGACTACTGTAATGTAATCTTAATACTACTGTTGTGTTCTTATAAAAATATATTTTCTTATTCATTACTGTTGCTTCAAAGTTTATAAGTACTTGTTTGCAGATTCGACAAATAGCAGTTGCTAAATTGAAAATGCTAAATTGAAATATGAGCATGATTTAAATTCATAACATGTACAAAATATACAATAAGAAATGTTTAGAGTAAACACTTCTCACCGCTTACCTCGCACGTCTCACCGTTGACGCGTGTTCATGTTCTAGTTCTGTGGACTGGCAGCTTCTCTTCAACTTTACGATAATAGGCAAGCCTTTTGATTGCGGTTTTTTTTTTTTTAAGTAACGTAGTCATGTCCAATCGAAATTTTCTGATCAGACCAAGACCATTATTCTTTTAGGGGGGAAAAAAAATCCTTATAGCACATTTGTAATCTAATCTATTTTATGTTGTCATGTTGGCGAGATGTAGTTGCGTCCAGAGCGTGCATTAGACAGATAAATTCAGGTAGGCAATTCAGGGATTCCATTCGCTCTTTCCAGCGTTTGTCTGCTTCTTTTGGCAGAGGTACACAATATATCTTTTAAATTTTTTTTTTTTTTTTTTTTTTTTTTTTTTTTTATGGTAGCCTACCACCTGTATGGAAAACAAATTGCAAGGTAATTGTTTTTATTGGGAAAACAAACAAGTCACTTGACATTCATTATTACCCATCATTATTCATTGACATTCATTATTACCCATTTTTGTATTTCTGTTTGACTTATACATGAAAAAGCAAACGTGTTATGCCTTAATTGTCTCTCTAGCTTTATTTTTATTTATTTTTTTTTTTAATGAGGTTTTTTACATGAAAATATTGCCGGTTATTGTATAGACCTACAAAGCATTAGGTGTGTCAGGAAAACAAAGATGTTACTAAATTAAAATATTGTATAATACTGCGATTAAAACAAAATAATTTTGCAATTTAAACAAAAATGCTTTTTTTTTTTTTTTTTCTTGCACTATAGATTACAACCAGGTGCTGAACTTTATGAAGACCATCATAATTTCTGCAAGATTTGGTTTCAGTTGATTACAGGTAAATCTTAAGTTATTCCGTCATGCATTTGTGTGTCCTAAATCAGGGGTTTTCAAATGTTTTGAAAAAATATAATATAAAATGCAATATTAATATAAAAACAATGTATGAAGATCCATTATATGGTTTGGGGGAAAAAAATGGTTTGCTATACATTAAGTAATTGCCTCTTATATTGTCATAGTATTAACACAAAATACATATTTATTCTATTGCAGAATTTTGTTTTTATTTCTTATTGTTAGACTAGGACTGTGGATAGAATAAAATAATCATGATTAGTCTTTGGAAAGCAGAATATAAATGTTAACTTTGTAAATTTTTTCTCCTCAGAAAAAAAAGAAAAAAGAAAAGTAGACAAAGTAATTTTCAAAAGGAGAGATGTTATAAAATTAACTAAAATTTTCTTATTTTTACAAAATTATTGAATAAAGTAATTGAAGGAATAGTTCCACCCAAAAATGAAAATTCTGTCATCATTTACTCACCCTCATGTTGTTCCAAACCTGTATGTATTTGTTTTCTTCTCCTGAACACAAAAGAAGATATTTTGAAAATTTTGTATGGGAATCCAAACTGTTGATGGACCCCATTGACTTCCATAGTATGGGAAATATATACTACATACTAATGGGGCCCATCATCTGTTTGGTTCCCGACATTCTTCAAAATATCTTCTTTTGTATTCAACACAAGAAAGAAATTTATACAGGTTTGGAACAACATGAGAGTGAGTAAATTTAAGTTTGTTCACTTATCTATAAATATGAAGTGATGGCTCTTAATAACATTTATGAACGAACAAAATATAAACAGCGACACATTTACACGCCAACTCATTCTCATAAGATGTGAATATCATACAGAGAAGATTGGCATCTTTATGGCAGCTTTTTGAAAATAGGAACATAGGGTGATTGTTTTTATTGGACTACACAAACAATGAACATGACATGTTATGACATTCTTTATCCAGCAGCCAAAAAATGAGTTATGAATGACTATCAACTATGGAGACCTAAAAAAGGGCAGTTTGCCAACCCTGTGAATGAAGAGAAGCGGCTGCACAAAACCAGGCAGAAAGAAACATGTAAGAGTCATTGATTCCAGTTCATGGCTAGCAGGAATTGACAGAATATACTGTAATGCTGTGATTGAACTGGGAACGTAAGTGATTACTAAAGTCACAGTCGTTATTAGAATGAGATAAAACGCTCTTCTTTTCATGTGGTTTTCCTTTTCTCTCTTTCTCCCTCTCTCTTCTGGTCCTGACTGCTTCAGAGCTCTGAGAACGGCCAAACAGCAGAACAGGTTTATGAAGAGGAAGATTATGAAATGTGACAGGTACATGCATTTGAAAAGGCGCATAAAACACGGGTTTACAAGTTCCAGAGAAAACACACAACATATAATAATCATTATCCAGGTAACAACTGAGCATGCAACTCTGTATCTGAGAGGTTTGTACTTCAGAAAGGTTACAGGATGAACCACTGCCAGGTAACGCTCAACACACATCAGACACTGAAAGAAACGGGCAGTGATGACAAACCCTGATAAAAACATCATAACAGTCCATAGACTTGGAAATACATTCCCAAGAACAGCGCTCAATGAGCGCAGACATAACATAATCTCACAAACAGAGATGTTCAGAGTGAAGAATTCAGATGCAATTCCTCTTCCTGTCCCTCGAACAATGAGCCACAGAATATACGAATGTGTAGGAAGACCAAACAGGATAGTGATGACATGTACTACAACATCATAGGGTGCAACATAATAATATATATACAAATCGGTTATGTTACATGCCCAATTTGTTGGTGGTGCTTCATTTGAGATGTTCATCATGTAAATGTCTTTGCAGTCACCTGAACAAAAAATAAGTAATAAAATCAGACTTTAATCTGCAGAAAACAAAATATTATTCTA
The DNA here is from genome assembly GCA_037950665.1 of Hypophthalmichthys nobilis. NCBI lineage: Eukaryota > Metazoa > Chordata > Actinopteri > Cypriniformes > Xenocyprididae > Hypophthalmichthys > Hypophthalmichthys nobilis. The sequence goes on from CM075490.1 coordinate 5,726,485, forward strand.
GAATATAAAAACACATTCATCAAACTTTTAATTTAATGACAAAAATGACAAAACAAATTTTGTAAACACCTATCTTGACCCAGCATCTGATATTAAGGTTTTATTAATTAGAATATATTAGTTTAATTATATTATATGATATTATAGTCTTAAGATATATAATCTAACTATAGATTTCACAATTTTATCACAACATATTTTGTTTGTAAATGCTGTAAAAATATAATTCTGAAGAAAGATTGGTTACCGGAATAGTACACGGATGAAGTCACATGAAATTTCCTGCTGTCTACGAAGGTGATCAGTGCAGTTCTCACTCTGAATCTACAACACTGCATATAAGTAATTTTTATGACTGTATATGCAAATTTGAATATGCATATAGTGATTTATGAGTGTTAACATCATAGATCATAGAACTGTGAACATAAAACTATTTTATGCTGTTATCACATGACTTTAGAAGATGGCATAAGGATCAGTTTAGCTTTATAGTGAAAAGTTAAAAAGTCTGTTAAAGTGACTGAATTGTGGGTAATATAGCTGGCAGATTTTGAAGCAAATAAGTACCTAGATAAGAATGTCTGCTAAATTCTGCATATCTAAACGTAACACTTTATATTAATCATTAGGTAATCATTGATTCACAAATGTTTGCATATTCATATTTAAAAGTACCTGGTAATGATGTCATTATATCATATCTCTTGCCTCCATATTCATGTGTTCTAGTCCTTGTTTCGTCTCCATTCCTGTCTATAGTCAACAAGGTCTTCACAGGGAAGTCTGTCTCTACACAGCAAAATCCCCAGAGTTAAATCAACTCTGTTCAGAGTACATTTGGTCCCTCTCTAAATAGTGTTAAGATAACACTGAAGCTAAATGAGATAATTAAGTTAATGAGATAATTAAGCAATTAATTAAATGATGATTGAGCATTAGTGATGAACACCTGCTGTTAACAGAATCACTGAAGAAAAGAGAAACACAAGAACTATAACTGACTTCAGTCACAGCCTTAGATGAAATCAACTGAAGATAAAAATCGTGAAATCTCTGAAGATCTGATTAAACAACTCCACAAACAGCATTACCAGCTTCACTTATTACTAAGCCTCTGAGAATTACTCACAAGAACACTGCTAAGAATTGACTTAAGAGTAAAAATTCTTGGCTCAAAGCTGCGCTTAAAAGTTAGTTATCAAGCATCTCAGTCGTAATTTAAGTGAAGTGTAGGACTAAATCTTAAGTGTCAGTCTTAGAGATGATTTGCACTTTGCTGTACCACAAACGGGATTTTGGATGATAACACAGGCATAGACCAATCACTCGAGGAACCAATCACTTTAATATATTTACATATATTAAAATATAGTTATATATTTGTCTTTCTATCTGTATATGTCTGTTCATACCTGCTGGAGAAAACATTTTCATGCCATTTATATCATAGATGGAAGATTGATATTTATGGCAGCTCCATGGAAATCAGAGCACATGACATTTGTTTTTATTGAGAAGAACAAACAATGAACAAGACATGTTATGACATCTGTTACCCACCAACTACTTTTTGTGAAGTGCTGTTGAGGTAGTAAGGTAATAAATGACAAGGGTTATGTCAATTACAGAGACCTACAGAAGGGCAGTTTGCCAACTCTGTGAATGTAGAGAAAAGGTTGCACAAAACCAGGCAGCAAGAAACATGTGAGACCTAATGAATCCAGTTGTGGAATTCTCTGCATTGGCAGAATATTTTGTAAAGACACAAATAAACTCGGAACATGCATGATTAGTAAAGTCCCAGTAGTTATTAGAATGAGATGAAATGCTCTTCTCTTCATGTGGTTTTCCTCCCCTCTCTCTCGCCCTCTCTCTCCTGGTCCTGACTGCTTCAGAGCTCTGAGAACAGCCACACAGCAGAAGAGGTTTATGGAGATGAAGAATAAGAACTGTATTATGTAAAAGTATGTAAAAGTTTTGGTAAAACAGTTGCGTGTAACCAGAGAAAACACACAATAGAGAGCAATCATCAGCCAGGTCAAAATGGAACACGCAACTTTGTATCTGAGAGGTTTGAACTTCAGATAGGTTACAGGATGAACCACTGCCAGGTAACGCTCAACACAGATCAGACAATAAAAGAAACGGCCGGTGATGACAAATCCTGATAAAAACATCACAAAGGTCCAGAGCCTTGGAAATATACTGAGCATTGAAGCAGACAATGAGCGCAGACATAACATAATCTCACAAACAGAGATGTTCAGAGTGAAGAATTCAGATGTAATTCCTGTTCTTCTTCCTCTGACAATGAGCCACACAATGTAGGAGTGTGTAGGAAGACCGAACAGGAATTGGATGGCATATATTGCAGCATCATATGGCATCAATTTATCTGCCTTCAAACTGGTCATGTTACATGCTGGAGTTTTGTCAGTTTCCATTGAGATGTTCATCATGTGACTGACTGCGTTTGAACCTGCACAAAAAATAAATTTGGACAATCAAGAAGAGTCACGTTCATCAAACTTTTTGGTTCAGAGACTGGTTCAGATTAATTTAATATGGTGAAAAACAGCAATAGGACTATGACAGCAGTATTGCTGAAAGAATATTATCATATACCGTACAGCAAATGCATGTCAGCAAACAATATCTTTTCTTCTCAGTGCTGTTTTTAATGGGTTTCTATGAACACTTATTCTCACAATGAACAATGTACATTAAAGTGGTCTGTAACAGCATGCCTGGTGAAGAAATGAAAAGAATAAAACACAAGGGACCATAAAACATAAATCATATAATAACGTAAACCAACAATGAAATGTACCTTGAGAGTGCAAGTTAGCAATAAAACACATCGACAATAGACTTGCTGTAATATAGGGTTATGCACATCAAAATATACCCTGATAACGCAGTTTGAATTGTTCATATTGCCATATTTAATAAAAAATAAGCAAACAATATCTTAAAATATTTTAATTTTAGTGGCTTTCCCATCTGGACCTGTGATGACCATTATAATATGAGTCTCATTCAAACACTCCTGAAAAGCAAACAACTGTATATTTAAAAATAATAATAATAAACAGCATCTACATATTTAAGACATTAGTCAAAACATTAGACATTTATAAAAAAAGTTAGGTATACCTGAATTTTGATGATCAAATCTTCAGTCTCTGCCTTGTAAGATGAACAACGCAGTTCTGACTCCAGATTTTACAATGCTGAATATGTTGTCAACGAATGCAGCAATAAATCTAGGCAAATATTATGCATGAGCGCATTGAGCTGACATCCAGTTCAAAAAGACCTGTGATGCTTTGTTTGAGTGTCATATCATAGAACTAATCATGTGAAGATGAGAAAATAATTAATTCGTTAACAGTTCAAAAACTTCATAGCAAGCATAGTTTTGCAATAAAAAAGTTTTGTAGCTGGCAGATTTTGTAAGGTTGAACATACATCTTTACAATATCCCCCAATTTTGGTATTCCAATACCATCACAAGAAGATTTAAAGACATTTTTAACTATTTGAATAGGCCTGTTCAGCATTATATAATATAATGATATTTCCATGTAATATATTTGGCTGACGCTCTCATCCAAAGACAGTCAACAGAAGACAAGAATGCAATTCAGAACACTGTCCATTGAACAAAGTTCTACCAATTCAAAGGACTAAGTACTATCTAACACAAATAAACAAGTCAACACAAAATAGTTTTTCCTTAATAATAATTGCTAATGTTAAAAATGAACAAAGTGATTTTACAGTATTCTCCAAAATACCTACGTGATGGTGGTAACAGCAGTATTGGGCTCATTTAGCGATTCTTTATTATAATGAAATTACAAATTGTATATGCTACTTGAAGTGGGGTTTCTGAAGGAAAAGTTTAAAGTAGATTTTCCCTGATTTTGGTACTTTGTTTAAAGTTTTGTTAAAAAGTCTGACAAGTCTAGAAATTTGCCATTCTGGGAAGTGTACCATTTTAAACTCTTAAAAATGAGAGAAAAATGTCATTAAAAAGGTGTGTTTTTTTTTGTTTGTTTTTTAAATATTCTTTAATACATTAATTTTGGGGGACTTGAATGTACAAAGTATTTATTTATTTTATAAGTGCTGTAACTGTAATCTCTTCTCAGTTCTCTTTTTAAACCCATACACTGTAGTTAATTTTAAATGGTGCAAATAACAAATTATGTATTAAAAGTACTGTTTGCTGTTAAAAATAATTTTAATATAATATGAATTCAGGGCCACTTATGTAACAATATAACCTCTTTCCAACAACAAAAATTAAATTTCAGTGTTCACTACTGTCAAACAAAACGAGCAACAAAATTCAACCAATTACGTACAATTGGCAGTTATTCATGCAAAAATTATTATAAATCAAAGAGAGTCACCCAGAGCAGAACTGTCTGTCTTCTCAGTTTATGTGTTTTGTGTAAGGAAATACAACTTGCACTTTTCAACGTGTGTCCTGATGCCCTCATTTGCAAATATATTACCTATAGGCTATATGACATAATATTGTCTTCTTTAAGAGTGTTTCCTTCATGAGATGGTATCTATAAAAAAGAGTCTAAATGCAATTATCAGTTGTTCATTTGTAAACAACAACAACAAAATGAAGCGATGCATTTGTTTGAGAAAAATCTCCATATTTAACACATTATAAAGTAAAATAACTAGCTTCCGGCCATACGGATTGTACTTACGTCTAAAGCATAACTTACGAGATATACGTCATGGCGAAGCATAATACGTCTTGTCACCGCGTAAGTTACACTTTAAACGTAAGTAGAATCCGTATGGCAGTTTAGCCGGAAAGTCATTACACAAACGCATAGCTTCACTTCAGAAGGCCTTTGTTAACCCCTGGAGCTGTTTATGATGGATGAATGAACTTTTTTAGCTTCAAAATCGTGTCCCCCGTTCACTGCCATTATAAACTTGGAAGCATCAGGGTGTTTATTAATATAACTCTGATTGTATTTGTCTGAAAGAAGAAAGTCATATTCGGCTTGAGGGTGATTAAATCATGGGGTAATTTTCATTTTAAAGTGAACTAATCCTTTAAGGTTTATACACGCTATAGTCTCAAGATAGTCTACATCTTTTCACTACTGGAGATGCTAAGTTTCAAATGATTAAAGCAAGCAATTAAAGGCAATTGCTCACTTCTTTTCATTCACACCTTCAGTGTATAAACTATATTAGTGGACTGAGGCGATTTTGAACTTCTCTTCTGGCTCTCCACCTTATTTTTTCAGGTAAGAGTGGGCGCGGCCATTTGTAAATTTAATGTGCCTGGCTTCCGGTGTCATTCACTTCCAGGTATTTTTTGCTGTAAAAAAACAGGTTGTTATGCTGCTCAATATTGCAAACTAGTATTTCTTACCATTTTATTTTAATGTATTGTCTTATAAACACGACAGTTTTACAGTTGACTGCACTTTCTTTGATATTCTTCTCGTTATTTCCCTGTAGCGGCTAATAAATCGGAAAGATAAATATTGAAAAATAAGGTGGATAGTCGGGAATATCACCTGTAACCATAATCACGGTGACTGAAGTAGATAGCGAAGATGGTGATGACTATAATGCTATAAACTCTCACATGTTCAGGACAGGAGTCAATCCAGGCACGAGTTAAATCCGTCAGCTCTGGTAGAAGATTGACAGATGACATAGTCCATATCTCCAACTCTGTGAGTTATCAAACCTTACGCGAAAACCCTCATGAAACATGCAAATTGTTACAGAATGCGATTGTCACTTTTGTTAAAGTAAGCATTAAGCACTCAAATAGGTAAAGTACTGACAACTCTAATCTGCTGCTTTGTTGAATGTATGATGTTGTTTTGGAGCTGTACATCGGTGCCACTCATTTAAACCCATTAATTTAATCTAATTCAAATATATGGACTTTGTCCTAATGCAATAACAACCTAATGCAATCTGGGATTAAAGACTCTTATTCAGAGTGAAATAAGAATACCTTTTTAATGTTCATAAATAAAGGTTAAATAAATGAGCAAATAAAATAAATGCAAAATGCATTTTTGTGAAACGATTGCATATGATTAACAGAGGTGGGAGAATTTCCCAGAACGGTGCAGGTATAAAATAGGCTGAACAAAACCACCCAGAATAAAAAAAGTAAAACTAATAGGCAAGACAACTGAAAAGTCTTGTTGTAACAGAATACAGATGATTGATGAGAAGATGAAAGGTGCATATATGATGACCATTGTCACACTAGTTATCATAATAACATAAAATGCTCTTCTCTTCATGTGGTTTTCCTCCTCTCTCTCTCTCCCTCTCTCTCCTGGTCCTGACTGCTTCAGAGCTCTGAGAACAGCCACACAGCAGAACAACTGAATGGAGAGGAAGAGGAGGAACTGCAGAAGGACAAACCATGTAAATGCTAAAATGTTGTTTAAGACAAAGATAAACAGAGAGAACAAACTGGAGCCAACACCCAACAGCCAGACAACAACAGAACAGACAAATTTATATCTAAATGACTTGTACTTCAGAAAGGTTACAGGATGAACCACTGCCAGGTAACGCTCAACACAGATCAGACACTGAAACAGAGGACGAATTGTGATGGCTAGTCCGAGTGAAAGTCTCTGTATTGTCACAAAAATTGGAAACCTTACTGACAGCAGAAAGGCCAAAGAAGACATAGAGAAAAAGATCTCACAAACATTGAGATTGAAGTTGAATAATTCTGATACAACTCCATTTCTTCCTCTGACAATAAGCCACATAACATATGAGTATGTAGGAAGACCGGAGAATAGATTAAAGCATAGGACAATAATCTGCAGTGATGAAGATGTTTGTGTTGTGATGTTGCTGTAAGATTGAACCTCAGGTGAGGTGAAGTTCCCACTGGAGCCGTTCATCTGCTCAGATGACTGGATGAAACAATCAAAATATCAATCAAATCACAGTCAGTCAACAAAAGAAGTGGTGTGTTAATACTATAAAGTATTAAAAAGTATATTAAACTATTTGAAATATAATTCAATTCTAAAATTCACTGCATAGTTTCATGGAAAACCATGGCATCTGTTGTTAAATTTACATTGAGTTCAAAAGATTTTAATTCTCAAGCAATTATAAAGCTAACTTGCCAACTTACTAATGTTTGCAATAGTTAAAACAAAAGAAAAACACAATGGATAAAACAATGATAAATGTTCTGTAACTTCTCTTCTGTGAAACAAATAGATCTGAACACAATTTACATAATAGATAATCTAAACTTGCCCATAATTATTATACTCTGACTGATAACCACAAAGACATTGTAATATATTATTTGGGTGGGAAAAAAAAAACAACAACAACCCAGTAATGAAAAATATATATAATTTTAAAAAGGGCTTTGTCACCTGAAGAGTGAAGGTTGTCGTTCTGGATCACCGTAAATCTCTAAACTGCCTTGGATATTTATACATGCTGTCACGAGGATATATGTGCTATATTACATGAAAAATAGTTAAAACATTTGAATAGAATAGACAAACCTATACAGTTTACATAAATGTGGAAAATTCACATTTGTAAGTTTCTGATATATTTACATTAATGCAAATCATCTTGTGGGTTATGATGTTCACTTGATGAAATGAAATCAGGGAAGGATCTTTTTAGACATGTAAAAACTGTATAAGCAAAGCTGAATGTCAACCAATACAGAGCATAAACTTTTTCACTACTCTTTCAATACAGAAAAAAAAAACTAGAACAAGCACACAAAAATACCTTTTCATACTGCAAAGTTCACTTCACAAAGAAACAAAATCAGCATTTCCACAACACCAATAAATTAGCCAAAAAAACAAACAAACAAAAAAGACCTTGGAAAATATATATTTTTTAAATATAGAGAAAAAAAGGTTACTACTAAACTTGTTTTAGATGAATTAAAATGTTTGAAATAATATATGAAGCTATATATGACATTACTGTACATATTTGGTGTTTTAAGTGAAATGCCATACAAGTCATGCAAAAATGTAGTGACAGTTTTGAAATCAGTCAGCAAAGCAAAGAACATGTATTTAAGTTGGACTAGAGAGCCTGGGTGTTCAATCTTCAGGTGACAAACCTTTTATTCAATTTTATTTCATTCAATTTTATTCCTCAATTGGACATGCATGTCACTGAGATCAAATATTGTTTAAGGACTATGAGCATATAGTGTTAGGATTTAAACCAATCAGCAATAAATAAAATCTGATTGTGATATTTGTATTTGGCCTATATTCCCTGAAATTCACAGTTCCGAAATTGCTTTTCAATTACAGAACTTACTTATATTACACTCATATAGAAACATCCTTTCCTTTTAGTATCATTTGCATAGAAAACAATGCAGTTTGCAGTTTTCACAAAGACAGTGTAAATCAAAGTTTATTTAAAGCATTAAAACATTCACTTTATGAAGAACAGAGGCAGAAGAGTTTCCCAACCCTGTGCAGATAAAGAACAGGTTGCACAAAACCAGCCAGAATGAAACAACTAAGACTAAGAAACCAGATCAGTGAAACTCCTTTCTGTTCTTGCAGTTGCAGAACAGTGGGAAATCCTGTGATCACGAAAGGTACAAACATGACAACTAAGGTTACAGTAGTTATTAGAATGAGAACTGCAACAAGAAGAAACATATTCCCTCAGATTAGATACTATTTGTATGGTTATAGCAGCCAAACAGGATCCAAGAGTGATTATCCAGACTACAGTGAAGCAGATCACTCTATATCTGAGAAGCTTGTACTTCAGAAAGATTACAGGATGAACCACTGCCAGGTAACGCTCAACACAGATCAGACACTGAAACAGAGGACGACCAGTGACACCTAGTCCTTGTAAAAACCGATGTAGTAACTCTAGACTTGGGTATATTGGTGAAACAGGTGGAAGGGAGTACCTCAGTTGAGGTGAAGTTCTCAGTGGAGACGTTCATGCTCAGTGCCTCTCTAATCAATAAATATTTGTGCAATTGTAATCTATAAGGAGACACAGAGAGAAATATAAGTGTCAGATGAGACAATAAAGGGTGTGATTCAATTAATCAAATCACAGTCATCCAGTTACACCCATGTACATTGGGTATATAATGTATACAGTTGAGTGTATAATATCAGCGCATTTTATTCAAGTAAGATGTCAAGTTCTCTCACTGCGAGAGCATGTCCATGTTGGCATTGCGGTCGCGACTTTCCTTCTTCACAAAAGTACGAATCCGCTTCTCATAGCAGACCTGCAGGTCTGGTTAACACTTTGGGAGACCTGAGGGTTACAGTGGGAGTGCTCCCGTTGGGCCAGTTCCCACGGATCTCCCACACCTCTAGCATGCCATGTGACGTCAAGCTGCCTGATGAGGCCGCAGGTCCCTCTTGTGGGTGACCCAGTGCTGCATCGGAGAGTACCTATTGAAGATAAAGCTAAGTCCTCAACTGCCAGTTGTTCTATTCCCTGACCTAGGGGACCCTCAGCATGGATGCGTTGGCACACAGCTGGCCCCAGGGCCTACACAAGTATGCATTTCCACCAGTGAGCCTGCGCACAGACACTGTGCAAGGTAAGGGAGGACAAGGAGCAGGTCGTGATGGTTGCACCTTACTGGCCCAAACAGACGTAGTTTTCGGAACTGAGGCTCCTCGTAAATCAGACCCTCCCTTCCGGATTCCCCTGAGGAAAGACCTGCTTTCTCAGTGACAGACCTCTAGAACCTCCACGTGTGGTCTCTGGATGGGATGCAGAGGATTTAAGTGGCCTACCACCGACAGTGGTAGACACTATCACTCAAGCTAGAGCGCCCTCTACCAGGTGTGCTTATGCTTTGAAGTGGAGTCTGTTCGCTGAGTGGTGTTCTTCCCAGCAGAAAGACCCCTGGAAATGCCTGATAAGTTCTGTGCTTTCCCTCCTGCAAGAGAGGTTATAACGGAGGCTGTCCCCCTCCGCCTTGAAAGTGTATGTTGCTGTCATCGCAGCATATCACAATGCTGTTGATGATAGGTCACTGGGAAAGCACGACCTGGTCATCAGGTTCCTGAGAGGTGCCAGGAGGCACACCTAATCCTTCCCTTTGGTCTACAGAGAGCTCCCTTTGAGCTGCTGGATTCAGTTGAGCTTAAGATCCTGTTTCTAAAGACAGTGCTCCTGACCACGTTCACTTCCTTCAAGAGGGTGGGGGACCTGCAGGCATTTTCAGGCAGTTCAGGCCGGCCCTGTCTCAAGTGACCCCGGCCAGGATATGTGCCCAAAGTTTCCACCACTCCCTTTAGGGACTTTAGGTGGTGAACTTGCAAGCACTGTCCCTGGAGGAGGCAGACCCAGCCCTTGCATTGCTGTGTCCCGCTTCGTGCATTGCTTGTTTACGTGGACCGCATGCAGAGCTTCAGAAGTTCTGAGCAGCTCTTTGTCTGCTTTGCAGGTCAGCAGTCCTCCATCTCCAGAGTAAGCTCTGCCCCTTCTAATTTCCTTGGGCTTACGTGGGGTGTTGGGAAAGTTACGACTATGTAGAGGACAGTTGCCAAAAGAGCACACTACAGCTTGCCAGTGTCTGTGTCTCTGACACTCATAACAGTTCAGTGGCTGTGGCACTTTTCATATTGTCGAATGTGAATGAGGGAATGGAGACGTTACGTCCCTCCTGCCACAGCCCCGAACCACTGCTGAATGGCCGGGATCCCTGTCTCGGTTCCTCAGCAAACATGAATGAGTGAGTGCAAGCTGGCCTCATATACCCCTATGTCTGGGTAGGAGTGGCTTATCATACAAATCTCACAGGCCAATGTCCATTGGCTCGTTTAGTTACCACTTGCAGGTGACTGGGCTCCCAGGCGAGACCTCAATATGGGTCAGGGAACGAAGGTTACATTAGTAATCGAGAATTTCTTCTTGTATTCAAATTTTGTAAATATGTACATACAAATAAAAAAACCCCATTTTCAATAGTTTGAGATTGGTGTAGAGAAAAATACCAAACTGAAGTGTCTAACTGAATAAACATAAATGTAAATGCATTCATATAAAAAGTTTTAGTTTCATTTGCATAGAAAATAATGCTTTATTTTGTATATGAATTTTCTTATTTGAACGTTTATACATTCTATAAAGCAATCTATAAGCCAATGGATTTAGAAAACAACACTGTGCCTTCACTTATTCTCAGTAAAAGATGATATTGTTACTTCCACAATTTTATTTATTAAAGCTTGAACACTCGTTGTTAAAAAAAAGTACATAGGCCTATGCTTAACAGTCAGATTTCTACAAATTACATAAATAACATTCAACAGATGACATTTGTTCCTCATCACCTTTTTTTTTTTTTTTTTAAATTCAGCTAAAATGACCAACTCACTGTGTATAGTTTGGTGACTGAATGTTCTGTCTAAAACCTTCACTTTATGAAGAACGGATGCAGTTTCCCAACCCTGTGCAGATAAAGAACAGGTTGCACAAAACCAGCCAGAATGAAACAACTAAGACTAAGAAACCAGATCAGTGAAACTCCTTTCTGTTCTTGCTGTTGCAGAACAGTGTAGAATCATGTGATTAAGAAAGGTACAAACATTACAACCAAAGTAACAGTAGTTATTAGAATGAGATAAAATGCTCTTCTCCTCATGTAGTTTTCCTCCTCTCTCTCTCTCCTGGTCCTGACTGCTTCAGAGCTCTGAGAACAGCCACAAGACAAAACAACTAGATGGAGATATAGAACAGGAACTGCAGCGAGAAGAACCATGTAAATGCCTTCAGATTAGAAGAGTGATTATCCAAGAGTGATTATCCAAGCCACAGTGCAGCAGATCATTCTATATCTGAGAGATTTGTACTTCAGAAAGGTTACAGGATGAACCACTGCCAGATAACGCTCAACACAGATCAAACACTGAAACAGAGGACGACCAGTGATGCCTAGTCCTTGCAAAAAATGTTGTAGTAACTCTACATGTAGGAATATTTGAAAAATATAAATCAGAAAAAAAATCAGACGGTAAATAATCTCACAAATTCTGATGGAATTCTTCTTCCTCGTGCAATAAGCCACAAAACATAGGAGTGTGTAGGAACCCCGAACAGTAGACTAAAACATAGCAAACCAGTCCTGAAATTCTTCAGTAACAAAGATTCTATAGTGTAATTATAATCCTCAGGTGAGGTGAAGTTCTCAGTGGAGACATTCATGCTCAGCGCCTCTCAAATATTTGTGCGATTGTAATCTACAAAGGATACCAAAAGAGAAGTATAAGTGTCAGACGGGACAATAAAGGGTGTGACTGAATGAATCAAATCACAGTCATTCAATCACACCCATCATCATGAGTTTGTGTATTTAATCATTGTATTAGAAGATTATAATATCAACACAATTTTATTCAAGAAATGTCTCTATTCCCAAGATTAAGTGTAAACATTCATGGCACAGGGATACCCTTTTGTAATGTTTTTTTTCTTTTACCATCTTTCCTTTGAATGCATTTCAATAATGTGTTAAGTCTGAATGATGAAACAACTCAAGTTCAGACACATTTCATACAATAGCTAATTGATCTAAACTTATCTAAATCTAAACTCTTACATGGATAACCACAATGATACTATAAACTATTTAGGATTGGTAATGACAAACCAAAAGGAGTTTATTACCTGAAGTCACCTCAGACCTCCACCTCTGCATAGTGTTCTGTAGAATGACTAAATATAATAGCATGGTTATATAAACACCTCACATATGGCATGCAAATAATTAAGAAATATAAACAAATACTCAAAAAGACTAATAGCAGCCTGAAAACAGACTCTGTTGGAAAACCTTTAGAATAGTCAAGGAAAACATTTTATTTGGAAATGTATAAAACTAAGATTTTCAGTGGTCTGAGTTGGTGTAGAGAAAATAACCAAATGATAATAACAATTTCACTTTCCTCAAATCATTTGAGTAGTCTCAACTTATTAGGGTTTACAGTGTAGAGTGTCCCATTTTTCATTTTTTCATTTTAGGTTTCAGAAGCACTTTGCGGCCCATATGCGCTCTATAGGTACTTTTGCTAAGGCCGCGAGCTCCACAGCAGACTTCTACCCGATGGTCAAAGCGGAATTACGTCACGAAAATGTGGACTCAGAGGAACACAGTGAGGGCTTAGGGTTCCGTTTGGGACAAGGGAGGGCAGAACATATTTACATTAATGCAAATCATCTTGTGGGATGTGATGCATGCACACGTAAATAAAATATGGAGAAGTCTTCTTTTCAGACATATGAAAATACATGTTTAAACGGAGCTGAATCAATACAAAACAACAAAAAATGACTTCACTTTTATGTGATTTGTCTTTAAATGAGCATACCAAATGAACACGTTCATAAACATCTGCCTCGTTTTAAAAGCATTTTTAGTACAATTTGCATAGAAACAAATTAGTTTGTTAAAGGTTTACACATTTTAAATAATTATAAACAATAAAACAGAAAAAAGTTTACACAAACCTTCATTTTAAATTATAACACATGCAACCCAAAATCCATAAAGCATAAACCAATAGACTTATCCTCAGTAACATCATTTTATTTTCACAAAGACAGAGTGTAAATTAAAGCTTGAACATCCCCAGTGTTAAAACGTATATCAATTCTACATAATTCATCATTCTATAAATAAATATTTCTATATATTTGTTCTGATCACCTTTTCTGAGTTTATTTTGCTGTTATGGCCAGCTGGCTATACATATACAGTATACACAACACATTAGTGTGTGTATATATAAATTAGTTATAGGTTTAGAGACTGAATGTTTTGTCTAAAACACCTGCTTTGTCAAGAACAGAGGCAGTAGAGTTTCCCAGCCCTATGCAGATAAAGAACAGGTTGCACAAAACCAGCCAGAATGAAAAAACAAAAACTAATAAACCAGATTACTGAAACATCTTTATATTCTTTCTGTTGCAGAAGAGTGTAGAATCCTGTGAAAATGAAAGGTACAAACATGACAAACATATTAGAATGAGGTGAAACGCTCTTCTCTTCTTGTGGTTTTCCTCCTCTCTCTCTCTCCCTCTCTCTCCTGGTCCTGACTGCTTCAGAGCTCTGAGAACAGCCACAAGACAAAACAACTCAACGGAGAGGAAGAGGAGAAACTGCAGCAAAACTAAGCATGTATATGCCTTCAAGTTAGATAATAACTTTGTGAACATGATGCCTAAACAAGAACCAAGAGTGATTATCCAGACCACAGTACAGCAGATCACTCTATATCTGAGCGGTTTGTACTTCAGAAAGGTTACAGGATGAACCACTGCCAGGTAACGCTCAACACACATCAGACACAGAAACAGAGGACGACCAGTGACACCTAGTCCTTGTGAAAAATGCTGTAGACTTAAGAATATTTGAAAAATATAAAAGAAAAAAATTGGAGAGTAAATTATCTCACAAACTGTGAGATTGACATTGAAGAATTCTAAAGGAATTCTTCTTCCTTGTACAATAAGCCACAAAACATAGGAGTGTGTAGGAACCCCAAACAGTAGATTAAAACATAGCAAACCAGTCCTGAAACTTGTCACTATGAAAGGTTCTTGTATTATGATGAAAGGGTGATCCTCAGGTGAGGTGAAGTTCTCAGTGGAGATGTTCATCCTCAGTGCCTCTCAAATATATTCGAAAATATTTGTGTAATTGTAATCTACAAAGGAGACACAGAGCAAAATATAAGTGTCAGGCGAGATGTGTAAAGAGTGTAATTGAATGAATCAAATCACAAACAATCTAATTAAAATAATAATATAGAATCTAAAATAATCTAAATAATAGCTTATCCGTCTAAATAGCCTATATGGATAACCACAATGATATAAAATATCAAAAAAGATTTTGTCACCTTAAGAGTGATGTCAACCCATACCAGTGATCTGTAGACTGATTTAATATGAGAGCACGGTTACATAAATACCTGACATGTGACATGCAAATATTTACTTTTACAGAAGGTTAAAAAAGGCATGCCCTTCTTTGAAATCTTAAACATAATTTCATGCTATTTTTTTATATTATTTCAAACGAAAGTGAAAGCAGAAATGTAAAAATAAGCAATTCCTTAGGAGACTGTGCCAATGCTATGCTCATTCTTTCGAATGGTTTGTTTCGATGAATCGGTTAAAAAAGATCCAGCCGTTCTTTTTATGTCATCACATCTTTACACAAGTCTAACATTCTGTCGCATTATATCAAGTTACAATATTTTAAATCAAAGCAGGTGCTTATAAAGGAACAGTTTTTTATTGAGGATCTCAATGTATGCCCTATACACAAAGGCACTTGAAGTAAATACTCTGAAGGGTGCAGGGAAATAGCCTACTCTACATATAAAAAGACTACATGAAATGAAATTTTATGTAGGTTATACACAAATCACTTTGATAACCTCTAAATAAAACATAACTATAGGATCTGGTCCCACTTTATATTAGGTGGCCTTATGTGTCAGAAATAAATCACTTTTTTATGAAAAGCTAACACAAAACCAACCACAATATATGTGATTGTCTCCTAACCCTGCAAGCAATTTAGCTAGCAATTGTAGCACACTTTAAATTTACATAATAGATTCTAAACTTTAAGACTCAAATGTTTTGTGAAATTATTTAATTTATGTGATAAACGAAAAAATTACGCAACATCAAAATGATGGGTTCTAATATAGGTAAAATAGATAGATGTGTATATTACGTCCTAGGACCATATGCTGATTTCACCAAGTACAACATATTTCTAGATCAACATCTTTGTTAATCCTGGAACAACATTCCAATCAACCAATCAGATTTGAGGGACAAGTTTACAGTTTATGTTATTCACCTATCATTTCCCTTTAATTTTAGGGAAACGTTTTGGGTAGGGTTAGGTTTAGGTGGAAGGGATAGGTTTAGAACTAAAATATGTTGATCCAGGAACATGTCTTACTTGGCACAACCACCGTGACCGAACAGGTATATAAAGTGGAGGTGGGAATTTATTTTTATTTTTTATTTTTTGCTCTGCTTTGTTTGTTCTGTTTTTCTTTCTCTCAGACTCTGGAATATCAGGTGTTCCCGGACGAGCCCCCATTTTATTACATTTCTCCCCAGTCTATGGGTAGGAAGGACTAATAAAGAATATGGATGGAACACTTTCTCCTTTTCCCACAAATTTTTTTTTTTTAATCCATTACTCCCTCCGACCCCTAGACTGGGCAGAAATGTAATAGTGTATATTTGGTATAGTGTAGGCTAAAAATAAACAAATTCTAAACCATAAAGTATACTAATTCGGCCGCTGGTTGGAATACTTTAAAGGATTAGTTCACTTTCAAATAAAATTTTCCTGATAATTTACTCACCCCCATGTCATCCAAGATGTTCATGTCTTTCTTTCTTCAGTCGAAAAGAAATTAAAGTTTTTGATGAAAACATTCCAGGATTATTCTCCTTATAATGGACTTCAATGGCCTCCAAACGGTTGAAGGTCAAAATGACAGTTTCAGTGCAGCTTCAAAGGGCTTTAAACGATACCAGATGAGGAATAAGGGTCTTATCTAGTGAAATGATCGGTCATTTTCGAATGACCGAATGACCACTTCCCTTCATGTCTCTCTCTCACCCTCTCTCTCCAGGTCTAGGATGAACTACTGCCAGGTAACGCTCAACACACATCAGACACTGAAACAGAGGATGACCAGTGAAGGGAAACATTTGATCATTCCAAAGCTTGACATTAGGTTAAAAACTGTAAATAGAAAACTTAAATGAAAGGCTGGTTACCTGAAAAATGAATTTCAAATAATTTCAAATATCAAAGCTCTGTCTCATATGGTGATCAATACAGCTCACAGAATCTACAATGATGGATTTATTAGTTGCTGCATACAACTGGATGCAAATATTATGAATCATAAAGCAGGTGAAAATGTCATGTGATATATATTTGTGTTAACAACATACATCATAGAATTGTGTAAAACTGTTTTAGAATTTTAACCCCGCCCATCACAATTTAATAGGTACACATCTTTTTGATATAAATTGATTCAGTTTTAAAAATTAAAAGTGATAAAATTCAACTTGAGTTTCTGTAACACCTTTGCAAAATTCTAACATTTTTTACTATCACTTTTAATCAATTTAATTCGTTCTTCCTGAATCAAAGTATTAACTTCTTTCAAAGAAACTTACTGACCCCAAACTTTTGAACTGAGTTAATATTACAAGTATGTAATATTGCTGTTCCTATATAATGCTGTGTGTTATATTTATATATGTGTTATATAAATTGTACAGTACATTATACATATTGTATATGTTTATGTTTCTTCATTTTTGCAGAATGTGTACAGAATTTGCTTTAAAAAGTCTTAACATTTCTCAAAATTCTTTTTCATGCCTCCATATGTGATATTTGCTTAAAGAAAATAGTGTTCATTAGCTGCAGGTGTGTTTTCATTTCTCTCCATTTGCATGTGATTCGTTTACTGTGACATTCTGTTCATCCTTCATTGTATAGTGTTGAGAATATCTGGAATATCACATCTCAGGTAATGATTGCTCTATTCATTCTTATTTCATATATATACAGTCAGAATATGTAATTCTTTGCATGTGTTTAGTTTGCTGACACTGTACAGACATCAGTTCATCACCCTAAGGTAAAAAGGACTTTTTTTTTATTGTTTAATATAATTACAGATGTCTACAGTACAATCATATGGATCTACAAATTGAGCAGGATATCACAGATAATCGGTGGATTTATATTTTGTACTTCTTTAATGCATAATTCAATATCTACATTTTTAAGTGTAACTTTAAAGCATTCTTTAATTATTCTTTAATAGCAGTTCTTTAATTCATTTAAACATGTACATCAGTTATTTGTCAAATATAACAACATTGAAAAAAGGTTCAGTGGAGTTCTTTATAGAACCTTAGGGTTCTTGACTCAATTTTCAAGAACCCTTTATGCCAAATAGGTTCTATGTAAGGAGAAATATCTTAAATGATTGCCTAATACTTTCATGTTTAACTGGTTATTTCAATTTTTTCTAAAAATTAATTAAAACTAAATAGAATGATCCCATGGGGAACCCCTAAAAGGTTGCATCTGGCTAAACCTTTAAGGTTCTATATAGAACTTTTTCTTCTAAGAATGTACTAAGGCTGACTAACATATTCTAACTAACATATGTGTGTTTTTTAGTATTTTGGAAGTCAGTTAAAAGAGAAAGCAATGGATGCTTTTAATACGTCAGAAAGCAACATCAACATCAACAACACGATTGAGTCATCCATCGAGTTTTACATTGGGTTGTTTCTCAACCTCATTGTTGCCCTTCCTGAAAACTCTTATGTGATCTGGCTCATCGTCACAGGAGCGGGAAATGGAGTCGCAGCAGAGTTCTTCAGCCTCAGTCTGTCTGTTTGTGAGCTTTTCTTCTGTTTGCGGTCTTTTTTGTCTCTATTTTACCACACTTTTCCAAGTCTCTTGCTTGTTATGGTATTCCTACAAGGCATTCCCTTCACTGGTCGTCCTCTGTTTCAGTGTCTGATCTGTGTTGAGCGTTATCTGGCAGTGGTTCATCCTGTAACCTTTCTGAAGTACAAACCTCTCAGATATAGAGTGATCTGCTGCACTGTGGTCTGGATAATTATTGTTATTGCCTGTGTGTTTACTGTTTTTAATATAATCCATATGTATGTTTACATATGTTGTTGCTTGTGTCAGGCTCTGCTCACTTTGTCTGTTAAATTATTCTGCTGTTTGACTGTTCTCAGAGCTCTGAAGCAGTCAAGACCAGGAGAGAGAGAGAGAGAAAAGGAGAACCACATGAAGAGACGAGCTTTTAATACCATTGTACAGATTATGATGGCAATTCTTCTCATATATGCCGCATATTTGGTGGCAGGACTCGTCTATGTTCTGACACAACAGTACATTCCAGAGCTCTGGACTGCTGGTCAGTTCTGTTTTTTGCTGGGTGGTTTGGTTCAGCCTCTTCTCTATCTCCACAGGACTGGAAAACTACCGTTTTGTTAAGCTCTGTAGTCCTGTTAATGCCTTGGAATATATACATGTTCACATTTTAGCTATTTATTTAATCGAAAGTTACTGTGTTCTACAAAAGTGTCTCTCTGAAGGAATGTAATTTTATAAATAAAACATTAATCTTACATTATTTATATGGTTTCAAATATTTATAGAAACAACATCATTGTATGTTTCTGAGTCTGTATAATATCTTTACTTAAATTTACACTGACAATATTTTATCTGGTGAACTACAATAAACTTCATGTGGTAACATCCAAATTGGCTGTTCTTATTCATGGCAAAAATATGACTGAATCATCATTAGGTTATCAATGAAAGTAATTTTAAGTGTCAGACCAGGTTGGAGTGAGTTGAGGTTAGAAAGAAAGAAAGAAAGATACTTTTACCATTGATATTTAAGTTACTCAGTGTTTGTACATAGCAAAATCCACAAAGTTAAATCAACTCTGCTCAGAGTACATTTGGTACCTCTCTAAATAGTGTTAAAATAACACTGAAGCAGAGTTAAAGTTAATGAGATAATTAAGCAATTAGGTGATAATTTAGCAATAATGATAAACATCTGCTGTTAACAAGCAGAATCACTGAAGTAAAGAGAAACACAAGAACTACAACTGACTTCAGTCACAGCCTTAGGCCCCGTCCACACGAAGACGCGTTTTTGTGAATACGCACAAATTTTGTATCGGATAGGCGTTTCGTCCACACGGATCCGGCCTTTCAGAAGGTGAAATCGCTATTTTTTGAAACCAGGTCCCAGAGCGGATAAATCTGAAAACGCCGTCTTTGCGTTTTCATGTGGACAGCCTATCCGTATATTTTGTGAAACGATGTCATCACCCCACGTGTTGACCCTAGTCAGACAACAACAATAGCAGACTCTAGATGCTTGTGTTCATGCTGCAGAAGCTACTGAGCCAAAATAAAGCGTTATTTCTAAGCTTTACTATAGTTTGTATACAGCGCGCAAGGTTTATGCGCATGCTCCAAGTCTTATTCGCTGTTTTAAGTGCATCTCTGTGGCAGAGTTACAGCGCCATATACTGGTCTGGCATGTATACTACATCGTTTTGAGTCGTTTCAGTGGTTTCGTGTGGACGCAGATATTTCTTGAGACGAGGAAAGAAAAAGATCGGATAGGGTAAGCTCCGGCTTCGTGTAGACGTAGCCTTAGATGAAATCAACTGAAGATAAAAATCATTAAAATCTCTGAAGATCTGATTAAACATCTCCACAAACAGCATTACCAGCTTCACTTATTACTAATTTTCAACTTTATTTTCAAACATCTACAGAATTGAGAATTAACAGAGGTAAATAGACCAGGTTTATTGATCAAGAAAAAAAAAAAGAAAAGAAAAGAAAAAAGACACCACCATAATGGAGATCAGCGTTTGCTTAAGCTGGGCTCTTGACCCTTGATTTTTTATGTTAGATTTTTCTTTGTAACAATGTTTATGTTGTTGTAAAGTCAGTGCTTTTATATACCAATATAATCATTGTGAGATGGCCGGTTTGCATCCAAAGCAACCGATAATATGTAATAAATGATAATAAACCAACCCAATGAAACTACAGCAGCAAACAGATAAAATGGTTTTCAAGCAGCAAATTCAAGCTGCTCTGCTCTTTTAGTCTTCTGATTCAGCAATGCACAAGTGTTTGCTATGAAACACTATTGCAATTGCTCAAACACAAATTATTTTTAAAAACATAAAAGGGTCAAGAGCCCAATTATAACAAATGATTGGATAATTTTTGACCAATAAAACACCAACATCTATACCTCTGTTAATTCTCAATAAGAATTTCTTAAGACATGTGACAGAAATAAAGTCAGTCTGGTTAGTAATAAGTAAATCAGATCTTTTAATCAGATTTTGAGAGATTTAATGTCTTTTACCTTCAGTTGATTTCAATTAAATGGTTTTGGCTGAAGTCAGTTATAGTTCTTGTGTTTCTCTTTTCTTCAGTGATTCTGCTGGTTAACAGCAGGTGTTTATCATTATTGCTCAATCATCACTTAATTAATTGCTTAATCATTTCATTAACTTTAACCCTGCTTCAGTGTTAACACTATTTAGAGAGGGACCAAATGTACTCTGAGCAGAGTTGATTTAACTCTGGGGATTTTGCTGTGTGGATATTAAATGACTCTAAAAATGCAATGCATTGTATTGTTGTCTTTTAAACAAGCAATATAAATCAGCCTTTTACCTCTGTCCTGTTGTCTAGAGTGATTAAAAATGAAATCAGAAATAAATGATCTGTGGGGGTTATAGATGTAGTTATAGATTTGCCTTCCCAGTCGATTTGTTTCACAAGGGGAACATATTCTCACCTGGAGCCCTGAATTCAAATTTGTGCATCATATTTGCTTATTAAAGACAGTGTTACCTACACAAGATGAGACAGGAGTATTAATGCAACAACAATACAGAAGTTAATCATCTGTATACACAAGTCAGGGATGTGAAATGGTTATTCAGGGATTATGCTTTAGTAAAGTAAGGAATTCTATACACGGATTAGACACAATTTGTAAAACCAATCTCTTTTTCCCAACAGTGAATAAGCATTTATGTGGAGTGGATTCTTTAGATATAATTATTCTGCATATTTCATATATTTTACTTCTAAATGTGATAAATTTATTTTGTAGTCTTTATTTTAGAACACAAGGTAACATATGTAGAAATAAAGGCAAAGTTCATTAAGAAAGTATAAGTCAAGTTTAGTTAAGAAGAACAAGAAGTTATCCTGAATCACTACTGTACACCTAAAATAAATGTTTATATTTGGACTATTATAGACTGAGCAGGATGACAACCACTGCAGAGTTGCCCAGTACCCATGTGACTCATCATAGACATAAACAGAGAGACAATTTACTACAAATTTGTTTATTAACCGCTAGATTGTCAAAGGTTATGTGTACCTTTAAGTCTAACATAAAATACTTGCTGTTGTGAACTAAAGTTGCTTTGCTGATACTTGGCACATGTCTTATTTTCTGTTGGCTATATGCACTAGACTCAACACATAATGTGACACCATTTTTGCAATGTAAACATGGCCAAATGGTTAAATGTGTATTAGACAGAACCAATATCATATCAGTATGCAAATAAATGCATCACACCTGACCTAATTAGTAAACTAATTACCCAATCATCCCATAAAGGAAGAAGAATTTTACAAAAATGCAGATTTTTGTTCATTTTTAGTGGTGCTTTATCTGATTGAACTAATTTCAATGTAATTATATGAGATTTAACTCAATTTTTAAGTCACTGTTAATATAATTGAAATTGAAATGACTTGTACAGCCAATTTGATTAGTGAACTTATGTTTTTAAGTTGAAATAGGTGGAATTATTTTACATTGAGTGTTCTTAAACAATGAGAGGCCATTCGTTAAGTAAAATTATTGGATTTGCCATTTAACAAAGGGCAGTTTCCCTACCCGGTGAAGAAAGAGAAAAGGCAGCATTAAACCAGCCAAACCAAAACAAGCGGAGCTAATACATGAGATGACCTCTGAAACATCTGATGAACTTTAAGAAAAGAGAAGTAAAATAATAAATGGAACATATATGATGACCATGGTCACAGTAATTATTCGGATGATAATAAACGCTCTTCTCTTCATGTGGTTTTCCTCCTTTCTCTCCTTCCCTCTCTCTCCTGGTCCTGACTGCTTCAGAGCTCTGAGAACAGCCACAAGACAAAACAACTGGATGGAGAGGAACAGGATGAACTGTGTCAATATGAATTCTATGGAAAGATACCTGACATTGACCATTGAAACTGTAGTAAGCAGCCCATATCCGGACAAACTTGCCACCCAGACAATAACAGAGCAGATCACTTTGTATCTGAGAGGCTTGTACTTCAGAAAGGTTACAGGATGAACCACTGCCAGGTAACGCTCAACACACATCAGACACTGAAACAGAGGACGACCAGTGGTGGCTATTCCTTGCAAAAAAATCACCACATTTAAGAGAACAGAAAAAGAATATCTGAGAAGTTCAAAGAGAGAGTTTAGACTGTAGATCATCTCAAAGATGGAGAGGTTCAGACTGAAGAACTCTGCTGCAAGTCCATTGCCTGTTCCTGTCACTATAAGCCATATCACATAGGAGTTGGTAGGAAGACCCAACAGCACACTTGCAGCACATACTATTGAATATAAAAACCAATGTTTTAATCCAGGGTCCACAGCAGCATTTGAGGTACTGGAAGAGTTTGTTCCATCAGTGGCTAAGATCTCACTGGAGATGTTCATCTCTTCACTGTGTGCGGTCAGAAACAGAGGGATATAGATGTAACTCATGTTTCACAGAAAAAACATTGTCACATTTTTGCTGATTATCTGTGCAACTGTGCAATGAAATAAATGTTCAAGTGACATGCATTGCCTAATTGTATTGTAAGGTCTAAAATTATAACATTACAATTGAATTAATAAATATTTAAAATGCTATCATATACTTATATTTAAATATATTTACATTTAGGAGGATTGTAGAACCACAAAAAAAAAAAAAAACAGAATCTGAGAAAATAAAACTTTTATCAGAGCGGCAAAACTGTTTTATGCATGAAAAAAATGCATACGTCCAATGCTAGCTTTTTATTTATATCAAACAAGAACAATGACAAAAGAAGCAGCAATAATCAGGTCATTACCTTAGTCCTGTAGTCTGCAATCACACTTCATATGAAAGGCTAAAATAATTAAATAAAATATTTAAACATCAGCTGGATTGTCTGGCTTCTCAGTTAATGTAACATGACTTGCATGTACTGTACATGGGGTGGATGGGATGGATTCTGAAGTTCTGATATGCAAATGTGTTATTGTGACATCATATTTGGACAGACTGTGTTCTCGTTCACAGAACGTGAAACATTTATACAGTATATAAATAAAGTAGTTTCATCTCTAAAAAACACCAGTGTCATGGGTTTGAGTTGGGAACACAACAAAATAAATAAGTATCTTTAGCATATGTCTAATGCATGCAAATATTTCCTTCAGGGTCAGCTGTGAAAACAACAGGACTGATGTCATAAGAATCACAGCACACCCCAAAATAATAACAACCTGCTTTCAATAACCACCATCAATCTGTACAACTAACTGTACAAAATACTGAAAACAGATATTCGGAGCACATAGGTTTACAACACAAAACAACAGATGTAAATCAATTTGGGCATGTTTTCTTTGTCTGCTGCAGCTTTAAAACAAATAAATATTTAAAACACTATTAATATCACAAAGCAAGAGTTTCAAGGAGTAAGCAACTAAAAGAAGTGACAATATTTACCTATGAAACCCCTGCAATCTTCAGATATTATCGTATTTGAATGACACACACGGAAGTGTGTATTGCTGTATTACGCATGCCAGTCCAGTAGTTGGCGATGTCACTTTGTAAAGAAACACTACATAATGCGCATGCGTATTACATGTTCAGTCGTTATGCTATAGTCGTTATGTGCTATAGACTGAATATTATACGCATGTGCATGACGTCACCGTTTTTGTAGTTAACATGGAAACTTGCTCTTTGAAACCCGTTTTCAAAAGTTTGCATTTCATTCATGCATTTTCATGGCATAAACGCATAAAGGTTTTCCATTTTTTATTTGAAATCGGTGTGCTATAAACAGCTCCTATTTGAAAAAACATGCTATCACACCCCAAATAACCACCTGCTTTTAATAGCCACCTAATTACAAACTAACTCATTCAAAATACTGAAAACAGATACTCTGCTGTCACACTGGTTTAGATCAAAAACAACATCAGCATCAAGGAAATCAGTAAAACAACAGATGTGCATGATTTACCTGCGTGACATTCCACAAATATGGTACACTCTGATAACACAAGGAAATCTCATTCTTTTGTTCTTGAATTTTTACCATAATCATAGGGTTGACTACATTCATTAAGCTCAACCTTCTACTCCATTACTCAAGTTATTGCATGATAAAATGAATAAAAAACATCTTTGAACTTACATGGAACAAATAGGTTGCACAGTAAAACTTGAGAAAAGAAATTGTTCTTTTTAAGGTTAAGGTAAAATCTTTAAAGTAGCTTTTCAGAACTAAAATATATCATGCATTTTAAGTATATATATAATCCTAGGCTCGCTAGACTTGTACAATGACAATTTTCTGCTCCTTAGGTGTATTTGACTTGCTTCAGAGCTCTGAGAACAACCAAAAAGCAGAACAACTGAATGAAAAGGAAGAGAAAGACTTGTGAAAAGAAAAACGCAAAGTATTCTTAGTAAGGAACAACAATAAACTCATAATATTGACCTCACAAGAGACAAATCCTGCCATCCAGGCAAAAACTGAACAAATCACTTTGTATCTGAGAGGTTTGAACTTTAAAAATGTTACAGGATGAACCACTGCCAGGTAACACTCAACACACATCAGACACTGAAACACAGGACGGCCAGTGTTTGCTAGTCCATCTAAAAACTCCAGATAATTTGAAAATTATACACGAGAAGAGATAGGACGGATTCCACAGAAAAGAAGATCTCACAGACAGCAAGGTTCAAACTGAAGAACTCTGCCACAAGTCCATTCTCTGTTCCTGTTACTATAACCCATATCACATAGGAGTTGGTAGGAAAACTCAGCAGAATGGTAAGGATATCCACCAAGGAGGCCATTTAAAAAAATTGAATCTTAGTGCTATTGTGGTCAGAAAAGTTTGATCCATCATTGGAAGAGATCTCACTGGAGATGTTCATCTCTTCACTGTTTGCAGTCAAAAACACAACTGTGATTTATGAATGAGAGACACAAGTGTTAGTCCACCAGAACATTCTGGTACTGTTTAGAATAAACATGATTATAACTACTTTAAATAACACACATTAGTAAAAGAACAGTCCGGTTGCCAGTATATATCAACATCTAGTTATCAGATGCTCAAAATGCTATTCTAAATAACACAGAATTAAATTCTTTTGTAGAAACACGCAACATGAATCAACTTTACCTCTATCCTGTTGTCTGTAAAGATTATATAATTCATGCAATTTCGTAAAAAAAAAAAAAAAAAAATAGTAATAAATAAATGAATATTAAGTTATATCTTACTTACAGTGGGGCTGTTTGTCTTCCAAGTTCATGTGTTAAGGGAACATAGCTTGTATTTTTATTAAATGGGATGAGTCCTGAATCCAACATATATAAATTTTTTTTTTTTTTTTTTTTTTAGAAAATGACAGATCGTTTTGCTAGATAAGACCCTTATTCCTCATCTAGGATCATTTAAAGCCCTTTGAAGCTGCACTGAAACTGTAATTTTGACCTTCAACCGTTTGGGATCTATTGAAGTCCATTATAAGGAGAATAATCCTGGATTGTTTTCATCAAAAACCTTCATTTCTTTTCGACTGAAGAAAGAAGGACATGGACATCTTGGATGACATGGGGGTGAGTAAATTATCAGGAAATTTTTATTTGAAAGTGGACCAAACCTTTAACCCCGGGTCATCATCATTTTAAACCTCACTCTTTTATCCCCGGGATACTTCTAACATTATTACGTATTTACAACTAAAAAACATAAAGTATTTTCAAATCCTTTATCTAATAAATACATTTATATACTTACATTTTCTTTTACCATTTTATAGATACATTTTAGATTCCTTGATTCCCCAAACCTAAACATAAGCACTTTTCAACAAAAATAAAAAAAATAAACAGACAGAAAAATTTACAGTAACAATAATTTGAGTTACAATATACCATTATATAGATATTTATGAGCCTCTAATCCTCTAACCCTTACTTCACAGTCTCCCACTCACTGTGCATGAATCACTCCCCACTGTAGTGACTGTTCAAACTTCCCATTTACTATTTCCAGACAGTGTTTTAGATACTAAAGTTAAGTCTAATGCTGATTCAAAGCCCGTTTGTAAATTTATCCTAGTTCCTCTACCATCATTCAAACTGACCAATTCCCTTTCATCCATCAGTTATCTTACCATTTGCATCTGTTAATACATCTCCCCACACTGAGAGTTGAAATCTGCACACCAAATTCCTTTTTTGTCTGTAAATTATCTAGCATAAACCTTTTTCATAGGTTGTAATAACTGATAATACTTATCCCCTATTTCCTTTCGCACACCTCCACCACTATGAATTTCTGATCCTGATCTAACCTATATGGTATTCTATGCTTGATGGATATGGCACCTCCTCCTCCCGCAATCCTCTTTCTTTACTGCTCCATATCCATGCATTACAAATTCTAGATTTGATTTCAGCCAAGTTTACTGAATATATTGTATATCCAGTTTCTCGTCTGATTCATTTATCAAACGTTTAAATTCCTGACCATTGGCTATTAAGCTTTGAGCATTCCATTGTAAAAGGATTACCATTATTATTATTAGCCAACCCATGTTTCTTGGCATGACTGATTATCGAGGCTCTTCCTCACTTCCTTCCATGTCAGTCCTACTAATCCTAAATGATTTACTGCAGCTTTGGCTACCAACTGAATTTTGTCATTTTTAAGGCCCGATATACTCAAAGTTCTTTTTCGTTCTTTGCTTATAGGGTTAAAAACAAATCACTCCTATGCATCAATCTTCTTATGTAATCAACATTATGCAATCCTTCGAAATGAGTTTGCAGCAGAAGTCACACAGAACAGGGAGAAATGTTATCATTTTTACACTGTAAAACCTGATAAGTTACGGTCACTCATAACCATTTGAGGAAATTGATTGCCTTAAAGTTTTAAAAACAATAAGTATGAGTACTGTAAACTCATATACATTAAGTTAAATTCACTTTTAAATTCACAAACAATTCATTATTATTTGAGTGAAACAAATTCATTTCATTTAATTAAATTCACTGTTTGGTTTTACAGTAAATATTAAGTAGATGAGTAACATAAAACATAATGTCATTGATATGACAATTGAATATAGAATCAAAATATTAATGCCACAATTTTAATATTTATAAATAAGTATTCATGCACATTTGTTCAACTATAAAGCTGTTCACACGTAAATAATTTAGGTTTTAGTGCTGTCAATATTGTATGTTTCAGTGTCTATGGAAACGTATGTAAATGTACGTGTGGTAGAACCACACTTTACATAAAAATACATATGAATACTCATGAGGTCACATTTTTTCTTTCTTTCTTACATTTATTTGTATAGCATATATAGTACATAGCGTACATAATAAGTCAAAAATAGCCTACCAGTACTTAAATTGGTACCAAGTCAATACAAAAATGTTATAAATTATATAATGATAGCAGTCTTTCTGCAGTAGAGTTCAAATCAGTACACGTGCAGGCTACTGTTTGACTAACAGAAAATTGTCACTATATCATTATTATTATTAACAAGCATTACTGTTAAATAGCTAAACAACAACAACAACAACAACAACAACAGCACAAAAAATAACTCAGGGCTCAACACTAAGGATTTTTATTTAAATTCCCTGCCAAAACATTCACTGACCCTGCCTAAATAAATAAATGAAGTTTTGATTTCATTATTGATGACCTATGTAACCTTGCGATACCATTATTTTAGATAACAGTGACATTTCACAATTCTTAATCTCTAATTTAAGATCACAGCAAAAACCAATAGTAGCCTAACTAATATAAAGTTCAAACATTAAAGACAAATAAACAGTCAATAATAAAATAGGAACAAGTAAACAAATTACAAGAAATAGCACATAATACAAGAGAATAAAAATTACAAATTATATAATCAGTGCTTGTGAAAACTGTATTACTGTATGAAATAAATATACACAGATACCTATTAAAGCTACAGAAGTTACAGGGCAGTCAGTGATTCTCTCTTTTTCTTTTGTTGTTTGATTAACATTATTAACATAGTAAACAGAAGGTACAGTATATGAGGCTGCTGTTACTTTAATGTACGGATCCGTTATATCGACACACAATATTTTCTTAACTGTTTGCGTATTTGAAATGGCTTAAAATCATGTTTAAACAAATGAAACTTAAACACATGAAAATAATAAACTTTCAGCATTACATTCATAACTTTCTATTTGTGTCTTTCAGCGGGGTGATAAAAGATGACGGTAACACTTTGGTATGGGGAACACATTCACTATTAACTATGACTTTTGCCTCAATAAAGGTAGTCAAATAAGGTAGTTGTTGTAGGGTTTAAGTTTAGGTATGGGGTAGGATTTAGGGATGTAGAATATGGTCATGCAGAATAAGGCATTAATATGTGCTTTATAAGTACTAATAAACAGCCAATATGCAAGCTAATAAGCAACTAGTTAAAAGTGAGAATTGTTCCCCATACTAAAGTGTTACCAAGATGACTTCATAATTATGATTACAGAGGAATTAGCCTATTGATATTTGATGAAGGGAAGTTTCCTCATCCGGTAAAGAAAGAGAAGAGGCTGCACCAAACCAGCCAAAGAAAAACAAAGACAACTAATAATAGACAAGAGTGTTTCAGTTCTGCCTGTTGTCATAAAAAGAGCTAATAAAATTGCATAGGGAGCATAAACTAGAAGCATGGTCACAGTAGTTATTAGAATGAGATAAAATGCTCTTCTCTTCATGTTGTTTTCGTCCTCTCTCTTTTTCCCTCTCTCACCTGGTCCTGACTGCTTCAGAGCTCTGAGAATAGCCACAAGACACAACAACTGGATGGAGAGGAAGAGGAGGATCTGTGTGAACAAAAAAACAAAGTACAATATAGGCTGGAACATGGAAAAATATATAAATATCCCACCAAAGCCAAAACTTGCCACCCAGACAATAACAGAGCAGATCACTCTGTATCTGAGAGGTTTGAATTTCAGAAAGGTTACAGGATGAGCCACTGCCAGATAACGCTCAACACTGATCAGACACTGAAACAGAGGATGACCAGTGAAGCTTAGTCCATCAAAAGCAGTCACAGCTGTCAAAAAAAATTCAAATTCATAAGAGAGAAAAATAAATACAGAGTCCACACATAACAAGATCTCAGAGACAGCGAGGTTCAGACTGAAGAACTCTGCCGCAAGTCCATTCCTTTTTCCTGACACTATAAGCCATATCACATAGGAGTTGATAGGAAGACCCAACAGCACACCGAGGAAAAATAGTAAATTATTTTCAGTGCCATAATTGAACAAGTAACTGGAAGAGTTTGATCCATCAGTGGGGAAGATCTCACTGGAGATGTTCATCTCTTCACTGTGTGCAGTAAAAAACACAGCTGTGATCTATGAATGAGAGATACAAGTGTTAGTCCACCAGAACATTCTGGAACTGTAGAGTAAACCTGATCAAAACTACTTTAAATAACACACATTATAAAAGAACAGTTGTCTTACCAGTTTAAATCAGTATCTGGTCATCACATTTGCATAGAATATTTTACATTTTTTGGCCCAATCAGACAGTAATAAGCTCTTTACCTTTTTCCATCTATAAAAATGGTATGCATCATGCAATTTAGACAAAAAATAAAATAAATAAATCAAAATTAGCAAACGGAGATTTATTTATAGTGACTTATAGCTGAACTGTCTGCCTTCCAACTTGATCTGTTCATAGGATAAACCCATGCAAATGCATTAAAAGACATCCTCTTTGCTTTAAAAGACAGACTGATCTTTAAGAGTAGCTTAGTAAAAGCATGTAAAACATGTTATGAATTACAACATCAGTAATTCATCTCTGCAGTCTACACCTGGAAATAATTTAAAAAAGTGAAGGACAAAGTTCACAAAAGTCATTAAGGATCATAAAAGCAACAAGACTAGTTCACACCCCAAACAACCACCTGCTATATACAAAATACTGAAAACAGATACTCTTCAGTCACACTGGTTTAGCTTAAAACAACATCAGATTCATGGAAATCAAACCAAAACAACATGATTTACCTTGCAGCTTATTCCACATATAAGGTACATATTTAAAACACATGGAAATATTAAAAGGCACAAATCCCA
This sequence comes from Hypophthalmichthys nobilis, assembly GCA_037950665.1. Taxonomy (NCBI): domain Eukaryota; kingdom Metazoa; phylum Chordata; class Actinopteri; order Cypriniformes; family Xenocyprididae; genus Hypophthalmichthys; species Hypophthalmichthys nobilis. The sequence goes on from CM075490.1 coordinate 5,757,671, forward strand.
TGAATGTGAGATCTATTATATACAGTATGTTTGATGAACTATTATTCTATAATTAACTTGGCACAAAAAGTATCTAATTTCAGATGCCTGTTTCCCTCATAACAATGGTGATTTTGCCTTGTCCCACGTCAGAGGTCTTGACATTTTTGAGTGATTTTTGAAGAACTTAAATCATCCAGCAATGTCATAATATTGAAATAATTTGTTTTGGATAAATATATATTCAATTCACTGTAATAAATATAGTATTTAATGTGTCCCACATTTTCTGTGCAATCCCGTTGCCAGTTGATCTTACCCTATTACAGAACATTAAAACTGTGACACGCAAGTACTCTAAATTTATTTGGGCCAATAAATAGGTAAGTAAATCTCTTTTTGTTTTTCACATTTTTTATGCTAATTATAGGGATGACTGCATTTATCATTCTCAACCTTCAACGCTGGTACTCAAGTATCTTGGCATTTCAAAATTTAAATATACGAAAAATGTGTTCAGATCTTTTGCTCTACCTCTGACCCAGATAGCAAGGTGACATTGCTACAATGTTGAGCTTTGATCCAAACCATCAGAGATTGTCTTAAAGTATGTTGGATCAGCATTGAAACTTGATAAAAGCTGACAGCACACATGGGTGGAGACAGTGAATTAACAGTGATTTGTAGTTGTTGACCACAAGATCATCCAAGTATATCTCTGCAGAACGCCAGCAGGCATTTTCAAACCATGATGATCATTTTCAACCAATTTGGTCTATCCAATGGGGTCTTGACACTCATTAACTGGGTGTTTGCAACATAGCCAGTCTGTGTCTAGCCATTGTGTATGTTCTAAGGACTCACCTTCTGATAATTACTCGTTCTTACCTGCATTGATGCTTACCTGTCTTATTCATAATTGCTTTGGGAACTCTTGTTGGACAATCATCTGGATCTCAAACTATGGATTTACTTTGTAGGGATAGATTTGAAAAGGACCACAGTTTGACATCTGTACCACCTGACTGCTGCAGATTCATCTCGGCGTTGATAGTGTTGCCGCTCCGAGCATAACGTCACAGATTTCAGTCTCTTACAAATTACGGTACTTATGGCGTGAATGCAGCATAAGCTTGTTGTTTTGGTTCAGGAGGTAAAACGTGGCTGCTGTTTTGATTGCGGTACTCGTGACTGGCATCTGTCTTAACTCCGCATAGCATGAAACTCGCTGATGATGTCTGATGTCTGCGCTAACAGGCAGGTGGACATCCTGTCGTATCCCTTGGACTGAGGGATATGATTGGACAAACATACATATAAATACATTTAGACCACTTAACTAAGTGATTGCTATCGTGATGTGAAGAGACTCAACCAGCATAACAAAAAATGTTTTTGAGACAAATCACCTACCCTGATTTAAGGAGTATCTAACTAAAATATTTACTTCAGCATATTATCATGTGTTTGAATAACAGATACAGAAGTGTGTTTAACTACTACGTTTTATTATTTTATATAGTAGGCAACAAAATTAGCATGGTCACAAAGATGGTGTCACCAAAGTTGCATTAACTCTAAAACAAATATCAATATCTCAACATCTTTATAAATCAATATAAAAAGATAAATCCTGGTCATCAGATGTATGTGTTTTAAATACTAATTAACATCAGAAACATAAGCAAAACTACATTACAAAAATACACTAAAGAATTGTTCTTGCCATCAATCGCAGCTCATGGACTCTTGTAAATAATTAATTCATAGTAATAATAATTAATAATTAAATTAAAGACTATTTACATAACTTAATATTTGTGTCTTTTAGAAGATGGATTATACAGACTTCACAAGTAGAATTACTGATATTTGATGAAGGGCAGTTTCCTCACCCGGTAAAGAAAGAGAAGAGGCTGCACCAAACCAGCCAAAATAAAAAAAACAGAGCAAATAGACAGAAGCGTGTGAGTAATTTCTGTTGAAAACATAAAAGACATTAAAATTATATAGGGACCATATATGAAAAGCGTGGTCACAGTAGTTATTAGAATGAGATAAAATGCTCTTCTCTTCATGTTGTTTTCCTCCTCTCTCTCTCTCCCTCTCTCTCCTGGTCCTGACTGCTTCAGAGCTCTGAGAACAGTCACAAGACAAAACAACTCAACGAAGAGGAAGAGGAGGAAATATGCAAACAAAAAAACGAAGTACAACATGAACTGGGACATGTAAAAAAATATTATAATGATCCCACTTGTGACAAATGTTGCCGCCCAGGCAATAACAGAGCAGATCACTTTATATCTGAGAGGCTTGAACTTCAGAAAGGTTACAGGATGAACCACTGCCAGGTAACGCTCAACACAGATCAGACACTGAAACAGAGGACGACCGGTCATGGATAGTCCTTCCAAAAATGCCACAACTATCCAGATAAACTTAAGTTTAGTAATGAGGAAAAGAAAGACAGTTTCCACACATAAGAAGATCTCACAGACAGAGAGGTTCAGACTGAAGAGCTCTGCCGCAAGTCCATTGCCTGTTCCTGTTACTATAATCCATATCACATATGAGTTGGTAGGAAGACCTAACACCACACTGAGGAAATATATTAAATTATGTTCTATCTCAGTGCCGTTGTTAAACAAGTAACTGGAAGAGTTTGATCCATCAGTGGGGAAGATCTCACTGGAGGTGTTCATCTCTTCACTGTTTGCAGTAAAAACACAACTGTGATCTATGAATGAGAGACACAAGTGTTAGTCCACCAGAACATTCTGGAACTGTAGAGTAAACCTGATCAAAAATAACACACATTAGAAAAAGAGAAAAGCTCTGTTAGCAGTTAAAATCAGTATCTGGTCATCAAAAGTTCAAAATGCTATTCTAAATATCAGAGAATATGTTACATTTATTTCCCATCAGGCAGCTCTTTACCTTGTTCGTCTATAAAGATGATATGATTCATGCAATGTTTATCTGTAGTCACTCATAGCTGGACTGTCTGCCTTCCGAACTGATGTGTTAATGGGATGAAACTTGCATTTTAATATCTGGAATGATATTGCAAATATGATATTGATATTATGCAAATATATTAAGTGACATCATATTTGCTTAAGTGGCAGATGGTGATCTTTAAGCTTATCACAAGATAGCAGAAGTGTAAAACAAGATTTGAGGTAACAATATTAGTAATTCACCTCTACAAATGAGAAAATAAGTGAAAATTCTCACATTAAGAGGACAAAGTTCACAAAAGTCATTCAAGATCATCAAAGTGACAAAAGCAACAAGACTAGTTGTCAAATATATGCAAATAATCCCCTGCTTTTAACACTAACTCATTCAAAATACTGAAAAAGATACTCTTCTGTCACTGGATTAGACCAAAAACAACATCAGCATCAAGGAAATCAAACTAAAACAACATGATTTACTTACACTTTCCACAAATATGGTACATTTTGATAACACATGGAAATGTTAGAAGCACAAATCCCACGTTTTTTTTTTTTGTTGTTGTTGTTGTTGTTGTTGTTGTTTTGATAAATGAGAACTTTTGCCTTGTCCTATGTTGGAGGTCTTAACATTTTTAATGTGTTTTTTTTTTAAACATAATTTTCAATCAATTGTAGTAAAAAGCTATAATTATTTCCTTATTTTTATAATGAAATACTGTGTCCCACATTTTGTGTGCAACCCTGTTGTTGGTTGATCTTACTCTATTACAAAACATGTATTAAACCTCAGTCCTGTCATCTATAAAGATTATAATTCATGCAATTTTGTGAAACAAAACTAAATAAAAGTAAATTAGCGGACATATATTATATCTGGACTGTCTGCCTTCAAAGTTGATGTGTTATAAACTTGCATGTTATTAAATGGGATGAGTCCTGAATTCATGATATGCAAATATAAGTGATGATATTGTATTTGGTTGGTTCTGTAAGAGTTTTAGCTCAAGATGAAAGATCGATAAAATGTCTTTAAGCAACAGTGCCAGTATCTCTACACAAAATATGTTAAAATTTCAACACTGAAAGAAAGACAAATTTTACAAATGTCTTTCAGAATCAGATGAAAATCTCCTCACACCCTCAAATAACCACCTGCTTTTAATAGCCACCTAATTACAAACTATTGAAATACTAAAATACTGAACACTAATACTCCATACATGAATTTACAAAAGAGCGGCTACACAGGCTCTAATGATGACACAGCTGTTCCACGATTGGCTGAATTCATTGCATGACAAGGATCACGTGTGTTTCGTGTTTATTCTGTGCGAGCACAGTGTGTCTATCCAGCACAGATAAAGATCTACCTGACGGGAGCGGGACCTGGGAATTAAAGTTCGAGTGGATGAACGCGACTGACATGTAAGAGAAATATCGAAGGCAAGATAGTCACAAGGTAAAGGTGAATGTGGAGTGAGCACAGCGGATCTTCAAGCATTTTTGCAGAAGGAGTGAACCATTCAAAAATATGTAATCAGTGCATTTAAACTGGACATTTTGCCTCAGAATGTGAGTAAACTCTGGTTAAATTACAGAAGAGAGTGGCTCTCTGTAAAGATGCATACGTTTAAGTAACTTCTTTCCCTCTCTCCTTTACTTTCAGGACAATAATTGATTTGTTTCTAAATTGACGGATGCTTGCTGATAATTTGCTGAGTGGAAATCACTCTTGGAGGCGGCCGTGTTTCAAAAACAGAATGGCTGCACGCACCCGGTGCACTTTTAATACCCCAGGGAGTCAGCGTCACAACTCCCTGCCCCTGTTACATCGAGATTTGACCTACGAGACAAGACCTTGGCCGAATGGATGTGTGGAAGTCTTGTTCATGTATATAGTTCCTGATTTTATGTTGTTTTTTTTTTTTGCTTGTTAAATATCTGCCCTTGACAGCTGAAGTGTTTTTATTATTATTATTATTATTTATATATATGCTCAACACTGCAAAACGCGTTGTAAAAACAACAACAACAAAACTAAATATGTGTGCTCATGGCAGGACCATTTATAAGTGGAGTAGCAAACTAAGCATTCACTGGCAGTGGGCACCCCGATTGTAATGCTACAGTATTGGACGTCCAACAGACTTCTTAAGAAGTAATATTTATCCATGATGGGAGAAACAAAGCTTTTCAAAAAATTTAATCTCTGCTCAATGAAGTGTAATCTACAAATGAGTAAATGCAAATTAATATGAACATTCTGTAAAATTTGTGTTCTTTTTATTCATTTGAAGTGCTTGTTTTGAGTGTTACTAGGCAGGGCTTTGCAAACTAAGTCAATTAAAAACAAACAATTAACAGATTAGAAAATCACACTCTGTTTATACCTATGAACACATGTAATTTACTTTTTTTCATAAAAAAATAGTATAGCCTAATCTTTTTTTTTTTCCCCAAAATTTACAACAAAAGCAAGCAATAGGCGCAACAATTGTCGGTAACACTTTAAAATAATGGTCCGTCATTAATAAGTAACTGTGCAGGAAGTAATGCAGGACTAATGAGTAGTACATCTTAAAACATAAAACATATTTTTCACTTTAAAATAATGGTCCAGATAGTAGTAGTTCATGAAGATTGTCCTTTTTTACTCTCAACGTGGTCATAAAATGCATCACTAATTACTCAAGTACCTAGTCATTCTTCAAGAACTACTAGTGATCTGGACCATTATTTTAAAGTGAAAAAGATGTTTTTCGCTTTAAAATAATGGTCCTGATCACTAGTAGTTCCTGCATAGTGTCTAGGTAACACTTGAGTAATTAATGATGCATTTTATGACTATATTCAGAGTAAAAATGATGACTGATAACGTCTCAGACACACGATAATGTTCTTTACAATTTGTCCGTTAGTTAATAGTTGTTAGTGATGGTAATCTCAATAGGTAATTATTGATTAACTAATAAGAAACTATCTTCTAAATTTGATATTACTTATTGATTAGTTAAGCTTGTTTCTATATTAGTTAATAGTAGTAGCTAAAGTATTAATGTAGTATTACTCATTAGTCCTGCATTACTTCCTGCATAGTTACTTATTAATGACGGATCATTATTCTAAAGTGTTACCCAATTGTCAATAGTTACTAGCAGATTTTAAGAAGAGCAGAAACAAGAAAGTTTTCCAGCCCGGTGCAGATACAGAACAGGCTGGACAAAACCACCCAGAATAAAAAAAATAAAACTAATTGAATAGATAACTGAAACTTCTTGTTGTGTTAGAATATAGAGGATTCCTGAGACAATATATGGGGCATATATGATGACCATTGACACAGTAGTTATTAAAATGAGATAAAACGCTCTTCTCTTCATGTGGTTTTCCTCCTCTCTCTCTCTCCCTCTCTCTCCTGGTCCTGACTGCTTCAGAGCTCTGAGAACAGCCACACAGCAGAACAGCTGAATGGAGAGGAAGAGGAGGAACTGGAGTAGGAAGAACCATGTAAATGCAGAAATATTGTGTAAGAGAAAGCTAATCATACAGAACAAACTGGAGCCAAGGCCCACTGGCCACACAAAAACAGAGCAGATCACTCTATATCTGAGAGGTTTGTACTTCAGAAAGGTTACAGGATGAACCACTGCCAGGTAACGCTCAACACACATCAGACACTGAAACAGAGGACGACCAGTGATGGCTAGTCCATCTAAAAAAAAAAACACAGCCATCGAAACAATATTACATTTATAGCAGAGAATAATCAAGAAACATTCTATACAAACAAACATTTCACAGACAGCGATGTTTAGGCTGAAGAACTCTGCTGCAAGTCCATTGCCTGTTCCTGTTACTATAAGCCATATCACATAGGAGTTGGTAGGAAAACCAAACAGAGTGGTGATTATACCTACAAGTAAGGATATTTCAAAATCAATTTCCTCCTCAGTGGTGTTGAAATAAAAGTGATCAGAAGAGTTTGATCCATCAGAAGGGAAGATCTCACTGGAGATGTTCATCTCTTCATTGTTTGCAGTAAAAACACAACTGTGATCTATGAATGAGAGATACAAGTGTTAGTCCACCAGAACATTCTGGAACTGTAGAGTAAACCTGATCAAAACTACTTTAAATAACACACATCAGTTAAAAAAAAAAAAAAAAATCTGTTTTAATTAATTGGTCTATTTTACCTCAGTCCTGTGCTGTTGTCGACAACAATAAACAGATACACAACCGTAAACACAGACAGGGTTATATCTGTAGTCACTTATAGCTAGACTGTCTGCTTTCTAAGTGAATGTGTTAAGAAGATTCAACTCACACCTCTTCATTAGGGATGGGCCTTGTGAAGTGTGGTAAAATTACATGCAAATACACTAAGTGATCACATTTCCTTCCAAATACCGACTATGTTCTGCGTTTGTGTTACTAATGGTAGAGAAAAAAAAAAAAAAAAAAAACCTGAGGGACATGAAAGCAACAAGACTAGTCATCTGATTACAAATAATTAACAGATTTACAACAAAAAACTGCATTAAGAAATACACGATTAAAATAAATGATGCTTCAATCACTTATTTGTGTTCCTCACTATTCTGATTATGTATGGATGTAAATTAAGCTGATAGCAATGAGGAGCTCTTATTTATTTGTTATCAAAATGACTACCAAAATGCTTTAAAATTACCAAAACATGTAATTCAATTTGACACGATCGTGTTCAACAAATTCTAGAGCAAATATATAACCATCAACTGACAGGTGCAACGAATCCAGCTTTAATGTCCTGCCTCCTCTAAAAACATAGATTGATAAACGGAGAAGCATTCCCGAAGCCATGCAATGACATATGAAATACTGTCATTGCTTCCTGAGCCCCAGCTAATAGGCTAATAATAAAAACCACACAGAGTGGTTTATTATTGTGTGAGAAAACATGAACATAGACACTGGTTTGTGTGTGCTTACATAAACCAAGTTAATGTAAATGAAGAGAAATGCTAATTTTCTATGTTCAGGCATTTTATGCTGAGTTCTGTAGATTCATGAAAAATCTTTTTGCCATACAATCATACTCATATCTCCAGTTTACTGTAGTTTTCATTATATATCCCGTACCTCTGCTGACAGCAACATAATCACACATTATCAATGTATCATTCAGGCAAAGCATAAAAGAATCAAAAAACTTAAAGAATCCTTTGTCACCTGAATATTGAATGCTTTGAATTAATGAATCAACATAAATCTCTAGACCGACTTGACATGCTGTCACAAGTATTTATGTGCTTGACTGAATACCACACATTACATAAAATACCAGGTATTTAAATATTTCATGTGGAAAACATGATAAAAAGTTGAGTAACATTAAAACATTTTTTTTTTAAAAAAGTGGAAAATTTACATTTGAAAGCTTTTACATCAATGCAAATCTTTTGGGATATGATGTAAACTAAATCTGGGCTGACACAAGTTTGTGATCTGATGCTTTAATGAGTGGTACATTTTTGAAAATATTTACCAACAGTTTGGGACATGGAAATGTGGTTCAGTGTAAAATTAGACTAATGCGGGGCAGAAGGAAGAGATTAAATATGAAAAACTGTGAGGTAATACCATTTCATCTTACTGGGAGTGTGTAGGGAGACTGAACAGTATTAAAGTTTAGTACAATACATATATATCAGTTCAGTATGTTCAAAGAAAACAAAGTTCAGAGTTGGCATCGATATGAGTAATCGAAGAAAGCACAAACAACACATTCTAGAAACATAAACACTAGTTTAGAGGCAGTGGTGTATAAAGTATTGAAAGCCATACTTGAGTAAAAGTATAGATATCTTACCAGAAAATGACTTTGGTAGAAGTTAAAGTCACTGTTTAGAATGTTACTTGAGTAAACGTTTTAAAGTATGTGATTTTTTTTGTACTTAAGTACGAAAAGTATTTTTTTATATTAAACATACATAAAGTATTAAAAGTAAAAGTACAAGTAAATGTAAAATACAAAAAGAGCAAAAAAAATATTATTAAAAATTGTTCTATACACAGTTTGAGCAGCAAGATTGTGTTCAGTTTTAACTCTTTCTTACATTTTTTGTTGAATTAAAAAAAAGGGCTAAATGTTTATTGTATTTTTAAAATATAAAAAATACTAATATATTAATTATACATTGATCATTCATGTTAATTCATAGTGCCTTATAACTAATAGTGCATAACTAATGTAAGAGACAACTTTAAAATGTTAAAATGTAAATGTTGAAATTAAAAATGAACAATACTTTATTAAACTTATTTAATGTCACAAATGGACTCTTATTGTGAAGTGTTACCATTTCATATAAATCCACAGTCATGCTTAAAAATTAACATCTTTACACACAAAGGCATAGCATAGGTCTATTATATGTATACTTTAACACATTACTCGCTTCTATTTTAGAAAACTTGATGATTATCTAATCAAAATATGTGTTACAGTGGTGATAAAAAAAAAGAACTGAAATCAAATACATTTCTGATTTATGTTTCTGTCGCTGCATGATGAGAATACAGTTTAAATATGCAACTTCGCTGGATAATGAATGCATAACAGCGAACAAATGGATATAAACTAATGCAAATGAATGGTAACAATCCTGATATTAAATAGTTGGTGTTTTTGTCACATTGTTTTAACCGCTTAAGGTACTTCTACTAATGTTAGCATCCTCTCAGCCTCGAAGGCAAACATACTACTGTTCTCCACTAATGCAGCATCTAGTCAACAAACTAATTACTTTATAATAATAATAATATATATATATATATATATATATAAACATGTACTGTAGTGTACTGTAGTGTACGTTTTGTTGTCTGTTTTAAATCCGTTTTTGATGTGTCCCGCTCTGTGCAGCTCGCAGCCTCACGTCACGTGTCAAAACAAACTCTACGAGGCATAGTTTTTATTTCTCCTCTAGAAGCCGCTCTCGTACTGTATAATGACAGAGCACTCCAGCAACAGACGCAACCCGGAAAATGAAATCAACCGCGGTTGTGCGAGCACTTGTTTGCACATGCTTGCTGCAGTCTGTGTTCTTCCCAAATTTATTTTGTAGTAAGTAACGAAAATGCTTTGGGAAAATGTATCGGAGTAAAAGTATACATTTTATTTAGGAAATGTAGTGGAGTAAAAGTAAAAGTTGACAGAAATAAAAAAAAAACTCAAGTAAAGTACAGATTCTCCCAAAAAATACTTAAGTACTGTAACGAAGTATTATTACTTTGTTACATTACACCACTGTTTAGAGGCAAATAACAACTCAGCTGAAATACAAGAGCAATGGTAGTAAAATAGTAATTTGGTAACACTTTAGTTGAGGTTTGTTAATGCATTACATTAGTTACAGTACTTATTGATCTTTGTTAACATAATACAACTGTTCTTTGTTATTTCATGTTAGTTTAGGTTCATTAACTAATGTTAACTGATACATCTTTTGATTTTGTAATGCATTAGTAAATGTTGAGATGTACATGGGAGTTTCTTACACAACAAGAAGATTTAGTTGTCTATCCAGCTACCTAAAATAACATGTCTTATGATGAGAACTGGCAAGAGAGTTTTCCAACCCGGTGCAGATAGAGAACAGGCTGAACAAAACCATTTAGAATAAAACCAGCCAATCCTAAGGTCCTGTGTATTTCACTATAATTTTGTGAAATACTAAAGAATCCCAAGAAGATTAGTGGAACAAATATGATAACAATGCTCAGAGTAGTTATTAGAATTAAATGAAACGCTCTTCTCTTCATGTGGTTTTCCTCCTCTCTCTCTTTTCTTCTCTCTCCTGGTCCTGACTGCTTCAGAGCTCTGAGAACAGCCACAAGACAAAACAACTGGATGCAGAAGAAGAGTAGAAACTGCATTGACAAAAACCATGTATATGCAATATAGTTGTTTGAACCTAAAGTAAACATGCAGTATAAACAGGATCCAAGAATAATTATCCAAGCCACAGTGCAGCAGATCACTCTATATCTGAGAGGTTTGAACTTCAGAAAGGTTACAGGATGAACCACTGCCAGGTAACGCTCAACACAGATCAGACATTAAAACAGAGGATGACCAGTGATGCCTAGTGCTACAAGACACTGTGTTATTGTTATGAGACTCTGAGAAACAAATGACAGCAGATTTAACAGACAATTCAAACAAAAAGATATTTCACAAACGGAGAGATTAAGGTTGAAGAACTCTGATGCAACTCCACTTCCTGTTCCTGTGATGATGAGCCATATAACATAGGAGTGTGTAGGAAGACCAAACAGCACATTAATGGTGAACACACTCGTTTGTAAACTGCCCAGCAGCCAGGTGAAATATTGTGTGCAGTTTGTGGATTCTTCGGGTGTGATGAAGTTCATTGTAGAGCCATTCATGTCTTCTCATGATCTAGGGTAAAGAGACCTGTAAATATCGGAATGTAAACTTTTATTCCTATGGAAAGAAATCAATCAACCAATTAAACAACACAATTTCAAATGAATGAAAATGCTCACCTTTCAGCAAAATATCCCCCGGTTTCACAGGCAAGGCTTAGTCCTAGACTAAAATGCATATTGTAGCTGTTTTAACTGAAAGCAACTTGCACCATTGTTTTGTCTCAAGATGCACACCAGTATGTTTTTTTTTCTTCTTTTTTTTTTTTTTTTCTAGGGCACATTTATAAATGCTACTTAAATGCCCTAATTGAACTAAGGCCTAATCCTGGCTTAGTCTAAGCCCTGTCTGTGAAACCAGGTCTATATTTCCCAAGCCAAATCTCTAACCCCTACAGTATAATTATAATTTTGGATCTGTCAAGACCAAATTTCTACCTAAGAAGATACCACAGGTTTTTCTAATGATTGCTTTACATCATGTAAATGAAAGTGAATATAAAGAGGCTATAAAGATTTATCTTAAAAAATAAACACATTTCAGCCAGTATAATAATCAAGATATTCTGATTTTTATGATCATACAAATCAGAATATCTTAATTATTATGCTGGCTGAAATGTGTTTATTTTTTAAGATAAATCTGTATAGCCTGATGATTTAGTCTGTTTCTTTACAAACAATCATCCGTATCTAGAAAAAAAAGATAGATCATTTTATATTTGTAAAAAAATAAAAATAATGAGCACCTAACCCCAATGCTTATTCTGTAATCGAATCACTTTTTAACAATACAACACACATAACATGTCAAAGTATAGTCAAAATAATAATAAAAAAGCACTATAATAATATTCCAACCAACTTGTGCTGCCTTATAAATCTTCTTAAGCCATACAATAATTTTATGCGAGGAATAGAGCGAACCTTGAAGGTACTGTACACTATGTAACTTCTATGCAAAAAAAAACTGCATGCATTTTGTGGAACTGCATGCATTTTACATCCTCAAAAAAAAAATAAAAATAAATACAATGCAGATACATCACCCATGCAAGATGAAAGATAAAGAGTAGGTGGTGATAATACTCCTAAGGAGGTCATTAAACAGCCATTAAACAAGAAGAAGAAGTGTCTGCGGGGTTTGAGCATTAAGACAGATGGGGATGCTGATCAAATCTGGATCTGTTCCTCACACAAAGCAATGGTTGCGTCTGAAAACGTCTTAGGTTATGTCTGTAACCATGGTTCCCTGAGAAGGGGAACAAGACACTGCGTCATGGTGTTGACGCTTCGATTTCGGACAGACTTCTGAGGCAGTAATGGTTTAATGATCTAGATCAAAATAGAGAGTGCTTGGTGATAACTAAGCAAATATTTAATCACAATAGTAATTTCTTGCTAGAAATGAAATGAGAAGGGGAAAACAGTACACAAAAACATACATCATACTAACCTTTAAATAACATTCTACTAACATTAAGGAAACTGTACATTTTATGTTCTTGGAATGTTACAAATCAACATTCCTACAATGTTGAATTTTAGATCAAAATTAAGTTGAAAATGTTTCAGGAACATCATACTAACCTTTAAATAACATTCTACAAACATTAAGGAAACTGAACATTTTCATGTTCTTGGAATGTTACAAATCAACGTTCCTAGAATGTTGAATTTTAAATCAAAATTAAGTTGAAAGAACGTTTGAGGAACATTATACCTTATAAAAACGTTCCTCTAACGTCAAGAAAACTGGACGTTTTTAATGTTCCCAGGACCAACACTGAATATTTAGAGAACGTTCTTATAACAAAATTCTGTTAGCTGGGTTAGTCTCAAACATGCATTTTAGTCTAGGACTAGCTTAAGCCTTGTCTGTGAAACCAGAGGAAAAGTATGTAGTTTAGAATAAGATCAAAAGCACTTTTTCTTAGAACTTAGAAAAGTAGCTCAACAAATGTCACAGATTTAGCTTTTAGGCAGGATAGTTTCCCAGTCCGGTGCAGGTAAAGAACAGGTTGTACAAAACCGGCCAACATAAAACACATAAAACTAAAAAACCAAAGAGCTGCATAATATTGTTTCACAGCAGTGACAAGTCCAGTAATAGTATATGGAACAAGCATGATAACCATGCTCACAGTAGTTATTAGAATGATAATAAACGCTCTTCTCTTCATGTGGTTTTCCTCCACTCTCTCTCTCCCTCTCTCTCCTGGTCCTGACTGCTTCAGAGATTTGAGGATGACCAAAAGGCAAAACAACTGAATGGAGATTAAAAGTAGTAACTGAACTGAGAAAAACCATGAATATATATAAAACATATTTGAGATTGAAGAAAACAAGCAGAACAAACAGGAGCCAAGAATAATTATCCAGGCCGCAGTGCAGCAGATCACTCTATATCTGAGAGGTTTGAACTTCAGAAAGGTTACAGGATGAACCACTGCCAGGTAACGCTCAACACACATCAGACACTGAAACAGAGGACGACCAGTGAACGCAAGTCCTTGTAAAAATGGTGGTAATGTTGTGAATCCTTTAAATTTTATGGTATTTACCACTATGCTTAATAAACAATTCAGAGAGAACATGATCTCACAAACAGAGAGATTGAGGTTGAAGACCTCTGATGCAACACTGCTTCCTGTTCCTTTGATGATGCGCCACAAAACATAGGAGTTTATAAGAAAACAAAACATGAAACTGAAGCCTGATGTAAAACATTCTAGCATTTCCCTTCCATGAAGTGAAGATGATGTGAAGTTGGTGAATGTTTCAGGTGTGGTGAAGTTCACTGCAGAGTTATTCATTTTCTCCTGGTCTGTCTTCTCAGTCCACAAACTCAAATAATATAGGTATAAATAATTTTGCATCTGAAATATAAAGAGAAAGAGGGAGAAAAATGAAATCAAGAATATCAGTAAAGTTTTTTTTTAAAAAAAACGTTATTTCAGTTAAAAGAGTTTAGCTCCAACTTGCATCAACACACCTGCCTAGAAGCTTCTAGTATGCCTTGTATCTTAATTAGCTGGTTCAGGTGTGTAATTGGGGCTGGAGCTAAACTGCAGGACACTGGCCCTCTAGAAGCAGGATTGGACACCCCTGCAATAACCAACGCACCTAACCTCCCCATAACCCCAAAAATATGACTGATAGCAACTGGAATTGTTATATATCACTGTGAATGAATTAATAAAATTGAAAAGAAGAATAAGTCACCTGATGAATGAATGTCCAGTCTCTCTGCATTGAAATAAACTTCACTACTGTTTTATAGTCTCACTTCACAGCTGTCATAAGGACATGTGCATGATTTTATATTCTAAAATGGACACCAGCTATGCAAACGATAAGGGGAAATAATGAGTTTTAAAAACCATAGTGCTCAACACTGGATGCCAAGTGAAACACATTTAAGCCACAGATGCAAAGCACTGTAATTTATGAAGTATGGTTTATTATATTGATGAGCTATTTCTTTCATATGTGCACACACACACACACACACACACACACAATTATTTATTTATTGGGTTGTTATAAATAACAACATGTCTCATTGAAGCTAGGCTATTAAATGCATTGAAAAACAACATAAAATCACATAATTCTCTTCATTTTTTCCTTTATTTCTAAGAGCACGTACAGTAATATACCAAGTGGTGAAAAGGATTAGACTGAACTCTATTTCAGGTTTTATGATGAACAGAGGCAAATGAGTTTTCCAGTCTGGTGCAGATAAAGAAAAGGCTGCACAAGACCAGCCAGCATAAAACTAATAAACCAGAGTGCTGGAAAATATTGTGTCAGAGCAGTAAAGACTCCACTAATAGTATGTGGCACATGCATGATAACCATGCTCACAGTTATCAGAATAAGATAAAACGCTCTTTTCTTTATAGGGTTTTTCACCTCTCTCTCTCACCCCCTCTCTCTCGTGGTCCTGACTGTTTCAGAGCTCTGAGAACAGCCACACAGCAGAACAACTGGATGGAGAGGAAAAATAGCAACTCCATAGAGTAAAACCATGAATATATATGAAACCCTTTAACATTAAACTAAACATGGAGGAAAAACAGAATCCAAGAGTGATTATCCAGGCCGCAGTGCAGCAGATCACTCTATATCTGAGAGGTTTGAACTTCAGAAAGGTTACAGGATGAACCACTGCCTGGTAACGCTCAACACACATCAGACACTGAAACGGGACGACCGGTGAAGGCTAGTCCTGGTGAAAGCTTTGGTAATGGTGTGAACATCAGGTCCTTTATTAATATACATAATGAAGAACTCAGAGAGAACATGATCTCACAAACAGAGAAATTGAGGTTGAAGATCTCTGATGCAACTCCACTTCCTGTGATGATGAACAATATAACACAGGAGTTCGCAAGAAGATTAAACATGAAATGGAAGCTTGACACACATATTTCTAGCATGCCTTTGCCAGAAAATGCATATGTTGTGAGGTTGGTGGATGCTTCATGTATGGTGAAGTTCACTGCAGAGTTATTCATGTTCTCCTCTTTCACCTTCGTACTCCAAAACAAATAATATTATGATTGTGATCTAAAAAAAAAAACTAAAAAAAAAACACAACAACATTAAATGTACAAAGGTTATAATTAGTGGTCTGACTGCATGGACATTGATCAAATCACAACCATTTGAAATAAGTTATGAAGGTAAATTTATTCTCATTGAGTAATGCTAATGATAAGTTTGGTTTTTTAAAAAAAGTTTCTTCTGTGGAATGAAAAAATAGAGCTGCCTCATAACGCTTAAAATATGACTAATTTAAACAATGACATTGTTATATATCACACAGCACAATAAATGAAAATGACTCCAATTAAAAGAGGAGTTTGTCACCTGAAGAGTGAATGCTCAGTCTCTCTGGAAGGACATAAATCTCACAACTGTTTTATAGTTGGACTTTACAGCTGTCATAAGTACTTGTGCTTGATTATATATCATAAACATTACACAGTACATCAGCTATGCAAACAATAAGTGGAAAGGTACTCAACTTCAGAAGCCAAAATGAACACATTCAAGCCGCAGATGCAAAGGTAGATAATTTATTATTTATTAAATTACCCATACATAAGTCATTTATGTCACAGATGTACAGTACTTTACACACATTATATGTAAATAACATTTATAAAATAAATATATCTTTATATTTAATTGTTTAAAATATTATAATATTATTTAATATATATCTTTGTGAAGTTTGGTAGCATTACAGAATGAGCTATATACATACAGTATCTCACAGAAGTGAGTACACCCCTCATATTTTTGTAATTATTTTATTATATCTTTTCATGTGACAACACTGAAGAAATGACACTTTGCTACAATGTAAAGTAGTGAGTGTACAGCTTGTATAACAGTGTAAATTTGCTGTCCCCTAAACCAATATAGTAACCAATATAAAGGGACCATTTTGGATCAACTCATGTGGTCAATATCATGTGACAGGGTGTGACACCATTCAGACACCTGCAAAGGACCACGTGGTCGTGATGTAAAGTAACAACTCTCTTTTAACTATTTGAAAAATTTATGTTTTCACTTGCTCATACGCATCTCCCGAAACATCAGGTCATTTGGTACAACTGCTATAAAACATGGAAAATGTTGTAATATTTAAAAAATTTGTATTAAACATAAAATGTTTGATTGTCCTTTTTCTAGCTATCTAGTAAGCTAACTAGCTAGCTAGATAGACATCAGCCTGTTAGCATTGTTTGTTTGAAAATCGTCATTCGGTATAACCAAAAGTGTCATTCGGTAAAACTTTGTTTTAAAATTTTAAAAATTTTGGTTAAACCGAATGACTTTTTTGGTGACAAATTTTGTCCATCTTGTAAAAAATGACAAAAGCAGTGTTAATTGATTATAAAAACCACATAATCTCACTCTTAACACTTAATAAAACTTCCAAATTAATTATATCTCCATTAGACAGACAGACAGATAGATAGATAGATAGGACTTTCATTTGGATTTAAAATGGACAGAAACCTACTGCTTTGAGCTGTCACATTTTTAATCACACAATTTATCAAAACAGTCATGTGGTGGTCAGTCAAAACTTCCTTTTTGATTTTCATAATGTAGTCAATTGAAGCATACAAATGCATTAACAATTTGTTTAGCCAGCTAGCAAAAGTATTAGCATGCTATTAGCTTACAGCATTAAACAAATTTAACTAGCCTGTTGTGGCTAACAACATACTGACATTTTCATACATTTATTCTGTTGCTTTACAGGTAGTCATGCTTGAGGTTTGAAGTAGGATTAATACATTATTATAACCATTAGGCTCAATATTTGCATGATTCCCTGAGCGTTGCCCTGGAATCGAGTCATTTGACTAAAGTAGCCCATTAGTTTCAACAGTTTTCAAACTCAATACAAAATAAAGGTTTATTTTGTTGTGTTACCAACGTGACTACTATTAAGATTGTTGCAATAATAACATCTGTAAAATGATTACCACCTAACATTTTGACAGATATGCACTGATGAGGACACTGGAAAAATTAGACAATGAATACTACTGCAAGAGCGCATAAGTTTATTGTTTCTGTATGATAACAAACATCAATGCATTAGCTTTCCAAACATAATTTCCCTTTCAAAATATAAATATGTCTTTGAGGAAGAAAAGCTTCCAGCAGCCTACAGTATTAATCTGAACTGGCTCTCAAGCAAAAACGTGTCAGCATGTAATGACTCATTGAAAGGTCACAGTTGCTGTCAGAGGCAGAAGAGTTTTCCAGTGCAATGCAGAAAAAGAACAGGCATGACTAAACCAGCCAGCATAAAACAAATATAACTAATTGACCACAAGATCTGAATATTTATCTCTTTCATAAAAAGAAATACAGTGACAGTAAATGGAACATATGTGATGACCATGCTCACAGTAGTTATTAGAATGAGATAAAACGCTCTTCTCTTCATGTGGTTTTCCTCCTCTCTCTCTCTCTCCCTCTCTCTCCTGGTCCTGACTGCTTCAGAGCTCTGAGAACAGCCACACAGCAGAACAACTGTTTCTGTTTTTCCTCCATGAAACAGAGGATGACCATTGATAGCAAATCCAAATCCAAAAAATATGTTAATGCTGTGAGACTTATAAACGGGAACCATTTTATGCATAGAGTGAGCAAAGACTTCACAGAAAAAAAGATTCCACTAACAGAGAGATTGAGGTTGAAGAACTCAGATGCAACTCCACCTCCTGTTCCTGTGATGATGATCCGAGTGTGTAGGAAGACCAGACATGACACTGAAGGTAAACATTCAAAATTCTAGTATGCTTATTTCCCAAAATGGATATGTTGTGAGGTTGGTAGATAAATGAGGTGTGGTGAAGTTTTTCATTTCTTGAACCTGAAGAACAAAGGAAAAATGTTGTGATCTATGGAGAGAGAGAGAAGCCTAAATGTATCATGGAAATCAATTAAAATCACCAACAGTCAACTCAAAGCAAACAATCTAGGTCATTTTAATACAATCTAGTGTGTCATTCTACAAAATATCTTAATTATACATTCTCATTTTAATTATACAATACAATTACATTAATTTCAATAATGTGTTACTTTTATAGCCATAGAGTTTCAAGAAGTGTTTACCTGAAGAGTGAATGTTCAGTCTTTGCTTGATAAAGCTCACTGCTGTATTAGTGTATATAGTGACTTCATGGCTATCACAAGCCATGTGTTCATGATTTAATTTTTATCACATACACTAGGATACCAGATATGCAAAATGAAAATCATGAGGTTACAAAAGATAGACAGTCTTGCGTAAACACAAACAGAAAACATTTTGCTTCTAAACTAATTTGAAAACTCATGTTTAAAGGGTCAATTCACCCAAAAATGAAAATTCTGTCATTAATTACTCACCCTCATGTTGTTCTACACCCGTAAGTCCTTCATTCATCTTCGGAACACAAATTAAGATATTTTTGATGAAATCCGATGGCTCAGTGAGGCCTGCATTGCCAATAAGTTAATTTCATTTTTCAATGTCCAGAAAGGTACTAAAAAAATATTTAAAACAGTTCATGTGACTACATTGGTTCAACCTTCATATTATAAAGCGACAAGAATACTTTTTGTGCACCAAAAAAACAAAATAACAAATTATTCATGAATATCTAGTGATGGCCGATTTCAAAACACTGCTTAATGAAGCTTCGGAGCACCAAAGTCACGTGATTTCAGTAAAAGAGGCTTCGTTACATAATAAGTGTTTTGAAATTTCAATGGTTCAACGTGACTTTGGCAGTTTGATACACACTCCGAACCAATGATCCGAAACAAAAGATTCGTAAAGCTATGAAGCTTCATGAAGCAGTGTTTTTAAATCACCCATCATTAGATATTGTTGAATAATTTGTTATTTATATAAATATTATATACATAAATTATATATATATATATATTTTTTTTAATAACTGTTTTATTAAATACCACATGGAAATCCCATATTTGAGTCTTTTATCAAATAACTTCTAATTTTATTTTTTTAAAAGTAATTTTTAAATTGCTGACTGATTGTGTAAAATTGTAATATTGATTTTATATAAAAACTAATAAATATATGATTATGTATACAATATGATACTGTCAGTAAGTGAGCTGTTATTATATAATATTTTACAGAAAATCTTACAGAAAATCTTTTACAGAAAATTACAATAAGCGTGAAGTAAATAAAGCACACCTTTATATTGTATAAATCTAAACCCTACATAACACACGTTTACACTAAACAACAGAACATACGGTTCATAACGGCACCATAAATGTGTTCTAGAATCTCTCAGCTGAACACATATTGCAATATACATGGATTTTTCCTGTCTAAATATTAATTTATTTGTTAAGGAGCAATGTAATAGTCAGCTGATCATTACAACAAAATAAGACACAGTTGCAAATCAGATGATATAAGTATTAGTAACTCAACAAAATGTCACCGATGAAGTTCTTTTCTCACAAAGAAGCAGAAGAGTTTTCCATTCGGTGCAGATAATGAACAGGCTGAACTAAATCAGCCAGCATAAAACAAATATAACAAAATGACCAGATGACTGAAGAACTCTTATCTATCAAAATACTGACTAATCCAGTCATAGTAAAAGGGACATATGTGATAACCAAGCTAACAGTAGTTACTACAATGAGATAAAACGCTCTTCTCTTCATGTGGTTTTCCTCCTCTCTCTCTCTCCCTCTCTCTCCTGGTCCTGACTGCTTCAGAGCTTTGAGAACAGCCACCAAGAAAAACAACTGGATGGAGAGGAAGAAGATGAACTGTGTGGAGAAGAACAACGTATAAATATAAGTGGGAGATGAGACAAAAACAATCATGGAGAAAAAACAGGAGCCGATGGTGATTATCCAGGCCGCAGTGCAGCAGATCACTCTATATCTGAGAGGTTTGTACTTCAGAAAGGTTACAGGATGAACCACTGCCAGGTAACGCTCAACACACATCAGACACTGAAACAGAGGATGACCAGTGATGCCTAGTCCAACTAAAAACTGTGTTATTGATAGGAGAACTGGAAACAGAAACCAATTTGTGATCAGAATGAGCAAAGAATTCAGAGAGAAAATGATCCCACAAAGAGAGAGACTGACGTTGAGGAACTCTGCTAAAACTCTACTTCCTGTTCCTGTGATGATGAGCCAGATCACATAGGAGTGTATAGAAACACCAGATATGAAGCTGCAGGTAAGCATAGAAATTTCAAACATTCCTATTTCCCAAAATGGAAAAAATGTGCGGTTGGCAAATGAATGAGGTGTGGTGAAGTTCTTCATTAGTTCCATGTTTATCTTCTCCAACCAGAAGCACAAAAGGAACAATTGTGATCTATGGAAAGAAAGAAGTGTAAAAAAAAAAGAAAAAAAAAAGTCAATAAAATCACTAGCAGCCAACATGAAGGTAATTTTAATACAACCCCGTGTGTAATTCAACACAATACCCAAATTATACCCAGATAATATATTGCATTCTAATTTTAAGTATCATACCGTAGAATAATATTGATTTAAATGTGTCGCTTTCATATATAGGGTTGCAAGTAGCATTCACCTGAAGAGTGAATGTTCAGTCTCTCTGGCTTGACATGAAACTCACTGCTGTTTTATATAGTCACTTCACAGCTGTCATGACTTCATTGATTTCATTTTCATCACATCGGACACTGGGTATGCAAAATGAAAATAATGAGGTTACAAAAAAACAGACTGTCTTGAGTAAAAAAACAGGACAGAAAAATATTGTACTTCTCTGTGGAAAATGAATTTCAGAACTCTGAGTTTTTAATTTACATGAATGCAAAAAAAAAAAGAAAAAAAAAAGATCAATTCATTTGTTGGTGTAGTTGTCACTAACGAATTATGATTCCTTTATTTCTTACAGTTTTTGTTTGTTTGTTTGTTTTTACAGGCTTTTTGATGTCAGATCCAAACTGGAGTAACATTAAAGATACTATATCATAGATGTTTTTTTTTGTTTGTTTGTTTTTTGTTTGTTTTTTTAAATGTCAATGGCCTAACAATGTAACCTGCAGAGAAGGGTCAGTGAATGAATCTTTTTAGTGAATGCATTTAAACTATTTGACTCACAGAAACATATATTAGCTTTATTTTACATAAAGGTTGTAATGAAAAAGAATACACAATTTTATGAATTATACAAGGCATATTTGCTATTTTGAAACTATAAATGGAATAGAGTTACATCTACATCTAGCTACATCAAATTGGGCTTTTCATTTAGTTTTGAGACACATCTGATTTACTGCAACATTGGGTGAATTCAAGTAAATTGCATGGGCCGATTGATTGATTGATGATCAAGTAAATTGCATGGGCCAATAGATTGATTGATTGATTGATTGATTGATCATCAATCAATCAATCAATCAATCAATCAATCTGCCCATGCAGTTCACTTGAATTCACCCTATGTGTAACTTTATGGTTTTCACACCAGAGTCTGAATTTTTTCTTGCATGACAGTATGCTTATTCACAATTATTACCCATAAATGTCCAAACCCTGACAGTCACCAGTCCACAATACAATACAGTACAGTCAACATAGAAACAAAATGACCAAGAGACACAACATTTCTGTAAGTGTATTTAAGTTTGATTGTACTGTGCACAATGGCTATGCACTGTCAGACCATACAAACGGTCTTGAATTTTTTTACTCAAATACATGAAAAAATTGAAATTCACTGATTATTTTATAATTGACATGACTGTGATAGACTGTTTGTTTTAATAAAATCAAACCAGCTAAGTGAGAACACATCCAAAGTCACATTTTTATCATCACTTTTATCAGATCCCGATGTGAAGTGATACAAGGACTAATTAACTCTACTTGTTCCAGAAGCTGAGGCAGGACAGTTTTCCAATTCTGTGCAGAAAAAGAATTGGTGGAACTAAACCAGCCAGTGTAAAGCAAATATAACTAAATGACCAGAGAATATGAAAAAGCTGTTATGTCAGAGCAGATACCAATCCAGTTATGGTAAATGGAACATATGTGATAACTGTGTTCATAACAGAAACTTGAATGAGATAAAACGCTCTTCTCTTCATGTGGTTTTCCTCCTCTCTCTCTCTCCCTCTCTCTCCTGGTCCTGACTGCTTCAGAGCTTTGAGAACAGCCACACAGCAGAACAACTTAATGGAGAGGAAAAGTATGAATTGCATTGAGAGGAACCACATATACGTATAAAACTTTAACACAAATAGAAAACTAAGCATGCAGACCAAACAGGAGCCAAGAGTGATTATCCAGGCCGCAGTTCAGCAGATCACTCTATATCTGAGAGGTTTGAACTTCAGAAAGGTTACAGGATGAACCACTGCCAGGTAACGCTCAACACAGATCAGACACTGAAACAGAGGAGAACCAGAGATGGCAAGTCCTAACAAAAACTGGGATAATGCTAGTAGACCTGTGAACCATTTTGTGAACAAAGAGTTCACAGAGAAAACGATTCCACTAACAGAGAGATTGAGGATGAAGAAGTCTGATGCAACTCCACCTCCTGTTCCTGTGATGATGAGCCATATAACATAGAAGTTTGTAGGAACACCAAACAGGAAACTGAAGCCAAAAGCACACAATTCAAGGATGCCAATTTCATAAAATACAGATGTAAGGTTGGTGGATGCCCCATGCATGGTGAAGTTCACTGCAGAGCTACTCATGTCTTCCTCTTCTGTCTTCTCACTCCAAAAACAAATAACTAAATAAATACTGCAATTGTGATCTAAAGAGAGAAGATCAAGGTTAGTGGTTAGACTGCATGTACATTAATTAAATCACAACCAGTTGTGAATGAGGGTAAAATTAATGTACACTGAAGCAGAATTGGAATTGTATTTCAATGTAAAATCCCTCCATATTATGATATAATTCTGGTAATCAAAACAATATATTGGGTTTCAAGTAAATTACTTCACCTTCGATAACAAAAACAGAGTTCCGAAACAAATTCCTCTAACCTCCCCATAACCCCTATAATATGATTGATAACAGCATTAGTATATTACATTGTGCTCAACACAATAGAATAAATTGTTTGTCACCTGAAGAGTCTCGATGCTCAGACATCACAGTTGTCATTGTACTTGTACACAAATACTTGTGCATCGTTTTATGTTCTAACCATCACACAGTACATCAGTTATGCAAACAATTAGTGGAAATAATGCATTTTAAAGGCCATGGTACTCAACTTCAGAAGGCAAAATGAACATATTCACGCCACAGATGCAAAAGTTCTTTTTTTTCATTTATGGCTTATTTAATGTACAAGCCATTTCCTTCTGTCACTCACTCACACACACACGCACATTGGATTTCCATGTTTTGGGTACATTACATCGAATTTTTATACTGTACAAACTGTATATTCTTCCCCCTAAACTAGCCTGTCCGTAACTCTACACATCACAGAAAACACATTTAAATGAAACATCATGTGACATTACACATGTAGCATGCACAAAAAGTTTAGCAAAACACAAATGGGACAGTTCAGTAAGTCACTTTACACGGATAATCACAATGGCTTGGGGGTCCCTTTTTTAAAAAAGCATTTTTAAAAGCAAATGTTGTGTAGACTGTGAACAAAACATATTTTTATGAACTCGCACGAACAAAAATTAATAAATGCTGTAAAAATGCTAGTTAATGCATTGAAGGGATAGTTCACCCAAAAATTCTGTCATCATTTACTCACCCTCAAGTTGTTCCAAACCTGTTTGAGTTTCTTTCTTCTGCTGAACACGAAAGATGATATATTGAAGAGTATGGGTAACCAAACAGTTAATGGGCCCCACTGACTTCCACTGGGGGGATACAGTATGGAAGTCAATGGGGTCCATCAACTGTTTGGTTACAGACTTTCTTAAAAAATCTTCTTTTGTGTTCAACAGAAGAAAGAAACTCATACAGGTTTGGAACAGCTTGAGAGTGATGTAAAGTGTTACCAAAATTTGACATTATGACACAAAAACAATTCTAAAGTAAGCTGTTACTATTTGTTTATAAAATAGAAAATGAAAAGTGATATGCATGAAATATATAACAAAGCGCACCTTAATGTATAAACTTAAACGCCAATAATAAAGCTAAATTACACTTACACTCATTAACACTAAACAGCAGAACATGTGATTCATAAGCCATCAGAAGAAGCACTAAATTAGCGAACATGTTTAAAATCTCAGGAACAATATGCAGCTTGGTATGCTAAAATATATTCACAAAATTCACATTTAATTTCATATAACCTAAAATATGTATTCTAAATGAAAACTAGTGTCATTTTTATAGTGTGATATCGCTCTCTGGAGAACATGATTTTAATTGGTCAATCGCAACATTCAACATTTAAATATTTCCAAATGATGTCTCTCTGCCGTCTCTAAAAGTTATATTAATTCAAATTAATATTTCCTGTCTATGCATTTATTTTTTTTTAGTAGCAATATTCAGCTTATCAATAAAACACAACAGGGTGATAAGGACTCTGGCGCAAAGCAGGTGATTAAAGGATTAATAATTCAA
Source organism: Hypophthalmichthys nobilis (assembly GCA_037950665.1). Taxonomy (NCBI): domain Eukaryota; kingdom Metazoa; phylum Chordata; class Actinopteri; order Cypriniformes; family Xenocyprididae; genus Hypophthalmichthys; species Hypophthalmichthys nobilis. The sequence goes on from CM075490.1 coordinate 5,783,200, forward strand.
CAAAATGTCTTTTTTTTTTGAGAACAGAAGCAGAAGAGGTTTCCAGTCCGGTGCAGATAAAGTCCAAGGTGAAATAAACTAGCCAGCATAAAACAAATGTAACTTATTGACCAAAGGATCTGAATAATCTGCAGTGTTGCAAGATAGTGCAATCCAGTGATAATAAATGGAACATATGTGATAACCAAGCTAGCAGTTGTTACTCGAATTATGTAAAAGGCTCTTCTCTTCATGTGGTTTTCCTCCTCTCTCTCTCTCCCTCTTTCTCCTGGTCCTGACTGCTTCAGAGCTCTGAGAACAGCCACAAGACAAAACAACTGGATGGAGATGAAGAGGAGGAACTGAATTAAGTAGTAACATATATACATATGTATGGAAAATGAGAGAAAAGTAAACATGCAGAACAAACAAGTGCCAAAAATAATTATCCAGGCCGCAGTGCAGCAGATCACTCTATATCTGAGAGGTTTGTACTTCAGAAAGGTTACAGGATGAACCACTGCCAGGTAACGCTCAACACACATCAGACACTGAAACAGGGGATGAGCAGTGACACCAATTCCATAGAAAAACTGTGTTATTGATGTGAGACTTTGAAATGGAAACCATTTTGTGAATAGGATGAGCAAAGAGTTCACAGAGAAAAGGATCCCACTAACAGAGAGATTGAGGTTGAAGAACTCTGATGCAACTCCACTTCCTGTTCCTGTGATGATGAGCCATATAACATAGGAGTGTGCAGGAAAACCTGATGTGAAGCTAAAGGTAAACATACACATTTCTAATATGCCTACTTGCCAAGATGAAGATACTGTGATGTTGGCAGGGGTATGGGGTGTGGTGAAGTTCTTCATTAGTTCCATGTCTACTTTCTCCAGTCAACAAAGGAATAATTCTGCAGTTGTGATCTATGGAAAAAAAGTAGTCCAAATGTTCCAAGGAAAATCTATGAAAATCAGACAATCTAAAGGCATAATTACACATTATTGTAAGCAATTGTAATAATTCTACACAATACCTAAATTATACGCAGATGCAATCTAGTTTAATTGCCATATAATAATACTATGTTGTTAACTTAACTTCTAATACAAAATCTAATTTTGTTACTTTTTCCCCGAAGCACAAAGCTATTTTACTCAACTGATTCATCTAGCATGCTCATAACCCTTGCCCCGTGTGTCACAGTGACTTTGTTATCTATTATAAAGCAGAGACAAAGACAATAAATCAAAGTGAACAGAGTTTGTCACCTGAAGAAGAAATGTTCAGTCTCTCTGGCTTGACATAAAGCTCGCCGCTGTTTTATATAGTCACTTCACAGCTGTCAAAACCCCATATATATACAATTTCATTTTCTGAACATCCCTTAGGACACCACTTATGCAAATACTTCAAGTGAAAATCAGGAGGTTAAAAAAGACAGACAATCTTGAGCAAACATGAATAGAAACACATTCTCTGTGGAAAACTAATTTTAAAAAGATTGAATATATTTACCCACGGGCACATAATAAACTGTTATTAGTATTCCCTAATGTTCTTTGTTTGCATTTGATGAAGGCAAAATGATATAAAATTGTTCATGAAAATGTAATATCCTGTGTTCCACAGAGAAATATCATGAAGTATGTAGAAAATGTATTTCGTACACACAAAAAAGGTTTAATGAGGACATCTCCGTGACAAATGTCTAATTAACAGGTTTGATTGTTTCAGTAATTAAGTGAAAACAAATCTTTAAGAAATATTGTGTGGTCAGTACAGGTTAAGCTCATTCGACTATATTTGTGGCATAATATTTATTACCACAAAATTTTTTTCTCTGCATACACATTTTTTTTTTTTTGCTGTAAAGTAAATTTGCTTTGATTAGTTTTCTCCACATACAGTATATTCCTGTCATGAGCACCGCAAACACGGATAGGAAGCTCGTACTCAAACTCCTCTGAAACAGCCGTCCAGTGCCATTATGCTATTACTTCAAAAATGCACCAGCCCACAATGCATTGCATACTGTTAATTTCAAAAGACTTTAAAGCAGAAAATTCAAGCTGACCTGTTCTTTCAGTCTTTTGATTCAGCAATGTACTAATGTTTGCTGTGAAAAACTATTGCAATTGTTCAATCCCAAATTATTTTAAAGATGTAAAAGGGTCAAGAGCCCAACTAAAACAAACCCTGACCACCATGATGGTGGCATAATTTTTTGACCAATAAAACAACATCTAAACCTCTGTTAATTCTCAATAAGAACTTCTTTAGACGCATAACAGAAATAAAGTTAGTAATAAGTGAATCAGATCATTTAATCAGATCTTGAGAGATTTAATGTCTTTTATCTTCAGTTGATTTCATCAAGGCTGTGGCTGAAGTCAGCTGTAGTTCTTGTGTTTCTCTTTTCTTCAGTGATTCTGCTTGTTAAGAGCAGGTGTTCATCATTAATGTTTAATCATCACTTAATTAATTGCTTAATTATCTCATTAACTTTAACTCTGCTTCAGTGTTACTTTAACACTATTTAGAGAGGGACCATATGTACTCTGAGCAGAGCTGATTTAACTCTGGGGATTTTACTGTGTACATTCTTATTTTTAGTTTAAAAGGAGTGTACTAATGGCACATTTGAATGAACTTCTTATTGAATATCTTATGAGGAACAGAAGCAGGACAGTTTTCCAGTCCGATGGATATAAAGAAAAGGCTGAACAAAACCAGCCAGAGCATAACAAACCAAACCAGTGAACCAAAGTGCCTCACCGTTCTGCTGTGTCACAACATTAAAGAATCCAGAGATAGTAAATGGGACATATATGATGACTGTGTTCACAGTAGTAATTACAATGAGATTTAACGCTCTTCTCTTCATGTGGTTTTCCTCCTCTCTCTCTCTTCTCCTTTCTCCTGGTCCTGACTGCTTCAGAGCTCTGAGAACAACCAAACAGCAGACCAACTGAATGGAGAGGAAGAAGAGGAACTGCAGTGAGAAGAACCATGTGCTGTAGAATTGTGTGACATTAAAATGAACATGGAGAACAAACAGGAGCTAAGTGTGATTATCCAGGCTGCAGTGGAGCAGATCACTCTATATCTAAGAGGTCTGAACTTCAGAAAGGTTACAGGATGAACCACTGCCAGGTAACGCTCAACACAGATCAGACACTGAAACAGAGGATGACCAGTGATGCCTTGTAGAAACTGTGATACTCTCTTGGTATGTGAAAACCAAATTGTCATTGAACATAACAGGCAGTTACCAATCTCACAAACAGACAGATTGAGGATGAGGAACACTGATGCAGCTCCACTTCCTGTTCTTGTGATGGTGAGCCATATAACATAGGAGTATGTAGGAAGACCAAACAGAAAACTAAAGCTGCACACATACAATTCTAGACTTTCCATTAGCCCAATGGAATGAGCTGTGGAGTTTGAGGATGCTTTAAGTCTGGTGAAGTTCACTGTAGAGTTATTCTTCTTTTCCTTGTCTTGACAATCTCACAAAATGAATAATAAGTTATCTACAGTATATGAAGTATGTATACTAGATAAATAAGCCTGCACAGAAAATAGTAATAGAAAAAAACAGTATTGTGCATATATGGTCATATTCAAAATTTATATTAAGCAAAACACCTTGCTCTGTGTTACTCAACAGAGAATTCATCTAAATTGTCCATAACTCTTAAACTGCAGTATGTCTGCTAATCATGTTGATATTTTTGCATATCACTGAATGGAATAAACAAATGAAGTCAAAAAGGAGAATTTGTCACCTGAAGGTTGGATGTCTAGTCTCTCTGGGTGTAAATAATATTCTGTCCTGTTTTTGTAATCTCACTTCAAAGTTGTCGCTATGATATATCAAGGATGTGTCACATAAAACAAAACATTAGCAAATGCATGTGGTTGAAAAATGACTGATGTTCATTCAAATGGATTAAAACATTTGAATAGAACTGATAAATTGTGATTTTTTTTTCTGTGGTCTATAATGGGAAATAAATATTAAATCTTGACAAATAAATAATAATAAAAGAATAAATGAATGTATTTTTATCTAATATATATATGGAAAGCTTTAAATAAACACTTCCATTCAAAGTGACTTAAAATAAATGCATTCAAGGAATGCATTTTATCAGAGTGTATCCCCTGTTCAGCTGTGAAACAATTCCTTATCTGCTTTCTAAGAGAGAAACAAACAAACAAACAAACAAAAAACCTATATGTACTATGACAGGATTTCAATATAATTAATAACTGTCACAACCCTCAAACCTGAAAATTGTGACACTGGATAATACTGTAAATGTGATGTTTTATTAAAAAAAAAAAAAAAACCATTAATAAAAAACATCCAATAAACAGAATATATACATATATATATATATATATATATGTGTGTGTGTGTGTGTGTGTGTGTGCATGCATGTACAGTCAAATCAAAACAATCAAAACAAAACATTTTTTATATTTTTGGTATATTTTTACTAGTGGATGCAGGACACTATAGTTAATTTATGTAAGTGAGGATAGGAAAATAAAGTAAACTGTGACATATTATACCCAAAAATTCTTCATACAGTGCACTACAAGTAAAATTGATAACAATTTGGAACCAAAATGTATTCAGACACTTTGACCTGACCATGTTTTGCTTAAGTGTTATCTGACATAATTAGGGCCCGAGCACCGATGGTGTGAGGACCCTATTGTAATTGCTCAGTCAATTATTCTTTTTCTCTGAAATGAATCACAGTTTTGAGGGCCTAAACATGCTCGAAAACTCATGAAACTTTGCACATGTGTCAGAAGTCTTGAAATTTACATCTGATATGGGTTTCAGAATTAGGTGTGGCAAAATGGCTCCATAGCACCACCTACAAAATTTCAATTAAGCACCCTTTGCACTACATTTCACCTATAAGTATGAAATTTGGTAGACAGATGTAACAGCACAATACCTACAAAAGCGTGCAAAATCTGAAAACCCAACAGGAAGTGAGATATTTTGAATTTTCTCTGCAAGATTTTTGCAGTTTTTGCCATTTCCACACGTACTTTAACAAACTCCTCCTAGAGCTTTAATCAGATCAACATCATATTTGGTCAGTCTAATCTTAAGGCCTTTGCGACATTAAATCTACAGCTCTACAGTTTTCGTGGCGGCCTGACAAAGTTGTTGTAACTCTGGCGTACAATCTCCGATCTGCCCCAAACTTCACGTTTTATTAGCGTGCAGACCTGAAGACATCTAATGGCAATATTCATTTACAGCCATAGCGCCACCTGCGGGCAACAGGAAATGACATGTTTTACACTGTGATTAACTCCTTATAGAGATTTAACCAGATCAACATCATATTTGGTCAGTCTAATCTTAAGGCCTTAGCAATGTTAAATTCTTAACTTCTTAAGTTTTCGCTGAAGGGAGTGTCCATGGCGGACTGACAAAGTCTGATGTTTCGCCATGAAAGAGTAAGCTGTTGTAACTCAGGCATACAGTGTCCGATCTGCCCCAAACTTCACATGAAGTTTGTTTGATAATAGACCTAGCCTGAAGACATCTACATGGTAATATTCAGTTTCAGTCAAAGCACCACCTGTTGGCAGCAGGAAATATGGCACTTTGAAATGACTTTGCCATATTTCTCCTGTATTTTCTCGGTTACATGCATGTCGCCCACTATTCACTGTTTTCCTAAGGCCAACGGATGGCGGTGAGCCCGGGTGCGAGGGGCCTTTCATCGCTGCTTGCAGCTTTAATTAAGATTATGTTTTTCTGACACAGTTTAACTCTGAGATCTTGTCATATTTTATTACCATTTTTTTAAACTATTGTGAATAAACTGTACTAATGAATGAAATGTTCAAGGTGTCCGAATACATTTTGGTTTGACTGTATATATATTCAGCTGGAACAACAATAATTAAAAATGTTCTATATACCGTTATAAAAGTTGTTGAAAAGTAACAATTATAAATAAGGATTAGTTACATAACTTTTGAAAAACAGAGGCAGGATAGTTTTTCAGCATGGTACAGAAAAAGAAAAGGCTGAACAAAACCAGGCAGCAAAAAACAAAGCAAACAAATGCTCCACAGTGCATGAATATTCTGTTTTGTTACAATAGTAAAGAGTCCTGTTATAGTATATGGGGCATATATGATGACCATGTTGACAGTAGTTATCAGAATGAGATAAAATGCTCTTCTCTTCATGTGGTTTTCCTCCTTTCTCTCTCTCCCTCTCTCTCCTGGTCCTGACTGCTTCAGAGCTTTGAGAACAGCCACAAGACAAAACAACTGGATGGAGAAGAAGAAGAGGAACTGCAGTAAGTAGTACCATGTTCGTTCTACAGTATTCAGTGAGAGGAACATAGAGAAAAAACAGGAGCCAAGGGTGATTATCCAGGCTGTAGCAGAGCAGATCACTCTATATCTGAGAGGTTTGTACTTCAGAAAGGTTACAGGATGAACCACTGCCAGGTAACGCTCAACACACATCAGACACTGAAACAGAGGACGACCAGTGACACCAAGCCCTATTAAAAAAAGCACTAACGTTGTGAGACTTGAAAACCAAAAAGCCGATATAAAAAACAGACTATTCACACAGATACCAATCTCACAAACATACAGATTGAGTTGGAAGAACACTGATGCAACTCCACTTCCTGTTCCTGTGATGATGAGCCATAAAACATAGAAGTTTGTAGGAAGACCAAACATTAAACTAAAACTGCATGCATACATTTCTATAATTTCCGATAGCCCAAAGGAATAGGTTGTGGAAGATTCAGGTGTGGTGAAGTTCACTGTAGAGTTGTTCATTTCCTCCTTGCGTTCTCAAAATCTTGTTCATAAAATGAATAAATAGTTGCAACAGTGATCTATTGGAAAAGACAAGAGCAAATGTACTAAGAAAAAAGCAAAACAAATTGACTCAAGATTTAAATTTTCAATGTATCCCAGTCTCCAATTATAAACACTCATAATTTAAATCCATTTGACCAGATCTTTTCAATATTAAGTTACACTCTAAAAAATGTTGAGTTGTTTCAACCAAAATTTGGGTTGAAACAACCCAGCATTTTTTAATGTACTTTTATGTCCAGGGAATTTTAAATGACAATTATTAAACAAAAAAAATCACAAGCCGTAATTCTACACAATACACTGTGTACAGAATAATTAGGCAAGTTGATTTTCTGATCATATTTTTTTTTCCAAGCACATTTTACCAATTCTAAACTACATAAATCTTAATATTCATTTTGTATTTAATCATTTATAAGGGATATATAATTGTTCATGAAGGCTGGAAATGAAAAACGCCTCATATTCATGTGTGCATAATTATTAGGCAGGTTTTCTTTTACAGGCAAAATGAGCCAAAAACAGAAAAGACTGAAAAGTCAAAAATGATTAATTCATGAGCATTTAATAATTTTTGACTTTTCAGTCTGAGTTATATCTATTTCTTGTCTCATTTTGCCTGTAAAAGAAAACCTGCCTAATAATTATGCATACCTGAATATAAGGCATTTTTAATTTCCAGGCTGCATGAACAATTATCACTTATAAATGATTAAATACAATATTAATAGTAGTTATTAAGATTGATGTGGACTGGAATTGGTAAAATGAACTTGAAAATATGATCAGAAAATCAAATTTCCTAATAATTCTGCACACAGTGTAGTTTAAACTAATTCTTTAAATTACCCAAAATATTACTTCTAAATGGTATGATTGTATTCATTATTATAAAACAAATGTAGTGCATTTCTTAGCCTGAAGTCATAAGCAAAACAATTTCTATTATATTTCTGAAACAATATACTTTGTGCACCATTTTACTCATTCAGCTAATTTATCTAATTCACCCGTATCACTTAAACTACATCTGATAATCACACTCATGTTTTTGCATATTGTTTAAAAGAAAAACAAGCAAATCAATCAAAAAGGAGAGTTTGTCACCTGAAAAGAGAATGTCCAGTCTCTCTGATATAAATGATACTCTGTGCTGTTTTTCTAGTCTCACTTTACAGCTGTCACAAGAATATATGTGCATAGATTCATATGTAACATGTCACATAAAACAAAACATATGCAAACAACACATGAATAAGATTCAAAATGATCAATGGTCTTCTATTCAAATGGCTTAAAACATTTAAATAGAAGTTGTGCATTTGTTTCTGCGGACAGTTTAATTATAGAAATTGCACTATATATATAGCACATAACATTCAAAGACCTTCGGGTCTCTCTAGTCTCAGCTAAGGTCTGTGTTCATGACAAGGTACTGAGGCAGAAACCAATGCTCACAATGTTCACATTCACTAAGATGCACCTGGGTGATACTCAATGTCATATGAACAAGCAAATGAAAAGTGACACTTCTTGGTAGACATTTTTGAGTGTGTTCAAGTTTAAGAATTTAATGTTTAGGAAGATTTCAAAATAATATGAGCGAGAAGAAAAAAAAGAAAGAAAAAAAAACTTTATTCCATGATACAATTTCAGTCAATAAAGTATTTGGTAACACTTGAAATACTTGAACCCTATAGTCTACCAAGAGTTAATTGACATGTACTTGCCAGTTAATGAGAGTTAGTTGACATGTAGTTGCATAGTTACTTAAGGGCTGTTTACACGACACCATTTTCAACCAAAAACGGAAAACTTTTTATGCGTTTTGGTAGTCTGAAAACGCAAACTTTTGCAAGTGCAAGTTTTTGAAAACGGTCTCCATGTAAACAACAAAAACGCGAAAAACAGTGACGTCAAGCACATGCGCATTACACGTTCAGTCTATAGTGTTTCATGGCCATCTAATGGACTGCCAGCAGAATACAGAGTTTTTAGTCATTTTCATGGATTTGCATGAATGGGGATCGTTTTGACAATGGTGTCGTCTGTACGCAGAAAACTCAAAGAAAAAAGTGACCAAGTATTTTATTAAAATATAATAACACAAAACCACATCTGATAAACACACACACACACAGAGAAAAAGAAAATGGTGTAGGATTTATTTTGAAACAATTTTCACTCCGAAACTGCTAGTAAATTTCACAATTAATTACAAAAAAAAGGCAGTGAATTACATTTTAAGAAGATAAACTAGAATAGTATGTTCTTATGAAACATACTCCAATAACCTTGATTCAAAAAACTTTTTTTTTTTTTTACATTGAAGAAAATAAATAAATATATATATCTCTTCCATGTACTGTAAAACCCAACAAGTTAAAATAATTCATTTCATTTGATGAAACCAATTACCTCAATTCAGCTGACTCAGATATTAAGAATCAGCATATAAACCTCAACAATGGTGACAATTATCAAATTATTCAGATAAACCTCTGAACATCACAAAACAAGCAATTAAAGTCATAACAAAAACAGCAAAAGTAAAAGCAAATAGTAAGAATAAAGTAGACAATTCACTTGTATTATTTATTCATGATGCAATGCATGCTGGGAGCCAATGGATGAGTACCCAGCATGCGTTGCAGCATGAATCATTTTTTAATGGTCACCATTGTTGAGAATCATATGCCTATTCTTGATGTTTGTATGAGTCTGAGTAATGCTATAGATTAAAACTGTCTGTAAAGCTTGATTGCCACAACACTGCTGTAAGCTGTAGAATCACAGTTTCACTACAGTCAAGAAAACTGATTATATATCATCCATTTAATCAAAGACTAGACTCTTAATGAGTACAGTCAATCAGGACACTATCATCACTTCATCAACATCCGTCAACACCTGATCAGATATTTTCTAGGCTTCTGTGCTATAACAAATTAGTTTTATAAACACTAATGTGGAAAAGTCAAGGGTCAAGAGCCCAAATAAAGCAACCGCTAATCTCAATCATGGTGACTTTAAACAAAACAGTAAATCATCAACTTCTAAACCTCTGTTAATTCTCATAAGAACTTCTGTAGATGTATGACAGAAATAAAACGAATCTGGTTAGTAATAACATAATGCTGTTTGTGGAGTTGTTTAATACTTCTCTCCTGAGGAGAGAAATCGAACAGATCTCTTGAGAGATTTAATGTCTTCTTTTATCTTCAGTTGATTTCATCCAAAGCTGTGGCTGGAAGTCAGTTTTTAGTTTGTGTTTCTCTGTTCTTCAGTGATTCTGCTTGTTAACAGCAGGTGTTCATTACTAATACTCAATCGTCACTTAATTAATCACTTAATTATGCAATTATTATCCAATTATCATGTTGGGAATTATAATTTTCTATAACTCATTCAGTTTGAGTTCTGTTTCAGTTATTGTGTCCACATAACTTTCAGTAATATTTGAGTGCAATGAACTCAATTTTATTTAGTACATATCACTGTTAGGTTTTACAGTGTGGAAGTTAACACCTCGACAGGAGCGTCTTCAGATGAGAAGCGTTGAAGAAAATTGGCATGCAAGTTTACTGCAGTTATCTAAAGAAGTAAAAAGCCAAACTGGGGTGACTATTTCCCGTGACACAATACGGCGTACACTGCAGAGGAATATATATATATATATATAAGAGGGCATTGTTTTTCATATTCCAGATCAAATTGGACAAAATGCATCTGGTTGTCCAGTGTAATCTGGAATATGAAAAACAATGCCCTCTTTTCACGATTCAATTCAATCAAGTATGTATGAACGGAGTTTTCCAGTCCGGTGCAGATAAAGAACAGGCTGAACAAAACCAGCCAGTAAATAACAAACCAAACCAGTGAACCTAAGTGCCTGATTATCCTCTTGTGTCAGAAGGAAAATGAATCCGAAAACTGCATTTGGGAGATATATGACAACTGTGTTCACAGTAGTTATCAGAATGAGATAAAACGCTCTTCTTTTCATGTGGTTTTCCTCCTCTCTCTCTCCTGGTCCTGACTGCTTCAGAGCTCTGAGAACAGCCACAAGAAAAAACAACTGAATGAAGAGGAATAGTAGAAACTGCAAAGTGAAGAACCATGAACTTGTTTGTAATTTATCATTAAGTGGGGCTAAAATAAACATGGAGAACAAACAGGACCCAAGAATAACAATCCAAGCCACAGTGCAGCAGATCACTCTATATCTGAGAGGTTTGAACTTCAGAAAGGTTACAGGATGAACCACTGCCAGGTAACGCTCAACACACATCAGGCACTGAAACAAAGAACGACCAGTGACGGAAAGTCCAAGTAGAAACAGTTTCACTAACTTGAAACTTGAAAACCAAACTGACAGTATAAAGGTTGAACTATTCAGACAGACACCAATCTCACATACAGAGAGATTTAGATTGAAGAACTCTGATGCAACTCCACTTCCTGTTCCTGTGATGATGAGCCATATAACATAGACGTGTGTAGGAAGACCAAACAGGAAACCAATGCTGCCCACAAGAATTGACAGTCCATTTATCAGCTGAGATGTAGATGCTTCAGATGTAGTGAAGTTCACTGCAGAGTTATTCATTTCTTCCATGTCTTCTCAATTCAAAATTAATAAATAGTTATAACAGTGACCTAGAGAAAAACGTAAAAGTACCAAGTAATTAAGACTGCATTGAAGAAGCCAAAATAAACCGACTCAATATGCAAATAATCTTCAACACAACCCAGTCTCCAATTGTACAAAGCTCACAATTTAAAACCACATTACTAGAACCTTCCATTATTAAACTACCTTTACGCCAAGGTCATTTTAATTCACATAATTAATTATTAAACAAATACACCACAATCAATTTTCCACCAAACTTAAATTAATACTTTAACTTAAAAGTTAAACTGTATTGCAATATCAAATGACTTGAAAATGAGATATGATTCTAGTCCTTATTATGACACAAAATGTAGTGTATTTCTTAGTATGTGGTCATAAAATGTTTCTATTATATTTCTAAATAAGCTCATGTGAAACAATACACATCAGCCCAATTAACTAATTCATATCACTTAAACTACGTCTGATAATCACCTAGATCGTTTACATACTATTGACTGAGAAAAAACAAAACAAAAACAAATGAATAAAAAAGGAGTGTCATCACCTGAAGAGTGAATATCCAGTGTCTTTGGGAGTAAATGATACTCTGTGCTGTTTGTGTAGTCTCGCTTTACAGCTGTATGATGCATGTGCACAGCTTCATATGTAACTTGTCACATAAAACAAAACATATGCAAATGAGGTTTAAAATGACTGATGGCATTCTACAGTCTCCTGTAGACCCCCCGGAGCCATGTGGAGTACGTTTATAATGGATGGATGCACTTTCTTGAGCTTTATACTCATTGGTCCCCTTCACTGATATTATAAAGCTTGAATACGTCAGGATATTTATTAATATAACTCATATAATATAAGTCATATACACCTAGACGGCTTGAGGGTGAGTAAAGCTTGGGGTAATTTTCATTTTAAAGTGAACTAATCCTTTAAGAATCTTTTAACAATGTCTTATAAACAAATAAACAAATTTAAAAAAAAAACATGTCCTGTCATGTTTGGTGAAAATTAAACATCATCTCATTCCAACAGTCAATCATGTTGGAGTTAGTGCAATGGATATGACTTTCCTCGGCACAATCATCTTAATTGATTATTGATCTTTTTAATTGATTATTCTGATTTCTTGGCCTTAAACCTAGTCCTGGTCATTGTTTCCATGCAGTCAAATGTAGAGAACTCACCTTGCCTGTGTTAATGCAACAGTTAAATCACCCATGAAACCTCTAATAGACTGCTCATTTGTTTCTTGAAGCCATTAGCAGCTCACAGTTTTCTCTTCCAGCCAACAAGACCTTGGGACAGATTTACAACACATTCTTAAGCATAAAATTGTTCTTAACTGCCATTTTCTTATTTTCAACTTAAAAAAAGTTCGAATGTTCTTATCTAAAACAAAACAAAAGAATTAGAATTCTTAATATGGTATTAATCAAGTAGACATAATTGATCAAAAGAAAAAAAAAAGAAAGAAAAAAAAAGAAAACCCCGAGTGATATGCGCCCAGAGACGCTGTATCGAGAAAGTTGGTGGGTGAGTAAAGCTTGGGGTAATTTTCATTTTAAAGTGAACTAATCCTTTAAGAATCTTTTAACAATGTCTTATAAACAAATAAACGAATAAAAAAAATCTAACTTTTTGGAAAACATGCCCTGTCATGTTTGGCAAAAATTAAACATCATCTCATTCCAACAGTCAATCATGTTGGAGTTAATGCAATGGATATGACTTTCCTCTGCACAATCAGCTTAATTGATAATTAATCCCCTTCCATCTGGCTTCTTGATTAAACCTCATCCTGGTCATTGTTTCCATGCAGTCAAATGTAGAGAACTCACCTTGCCTGTGTTAATGTGACAGTTAAATCACCCATGAAACCTCTAATAGACTGCTCATTTGTTTCTTGAAGCCATTAACAGCTCACAGTTTTCTCTTCCAGCCAACGAGATCTTGGGACAGATTTATAACACATTCTTAAGTATAAAATTGCTCTTAACTGCCATTTTCTTATTTTCAAAAGTTAGAATGTTCTTATCTAAAACAAAACGAATTAGAATTCTTAATATGTTGTTAAAAATGAAAAATGCAAAAAAAGAAAAGAAAAAAAAAGAAACTCCAACTTTTCCCCAAAGGTAAGGAATTGAATGAATTTATTGGGTTGTTTCAAATGTTAAGTATCACAACATAACACCCTAGACATAATTTCTACTACACTGTTAGGCCTTGCCAGGCTTTTTTACAGTAAAATACTGCCAACGTTCCCAGTACGTTCAGAGACGGTCACGATGTGGAGTTCTTTTAAGGGTTGGGGGACGTTATTTGGTGGACCTTCAGGTATCATTCAGGCCGTTCTGGGAATGTTTAAGGGACTATTACTATAGGACGTTCTGTTAACTTTCCAAATGTCCTCTTTGTAACGTTCTCGTGCGACCATAAAATAACCAAAATAGAACGTCCCCCTAAACTCATATCGGGATCGTTATTAAATGACCAAGAGGACCATGTGTGAATGTTCAGTTAATGTCCCAAATATCCTCTTTGTAACGTCCTTATGTGACCATAAAATTAACCAAATTGGAACGCCCCCCTAAAGTCATATAAGGAACCTTGAACTGCAACACTTTCATTACCAAAAGATGTTCTGTATTAAATATTAAATGTTCTGTAAAGGTTCAGAATTTTCGTCACCTTTAGAGAACTTTTAGGCAACGTTGCGCAAGGTCCAGAGAACGTCGCCTTCTACGTGGGTGATTTATAGAAAATAATAAAGTTTGAAGTCACCGTTATTGAGGTGAGCGTTTGCTTTAGATGGGCTCTTGATTCTTAATAGTTTAATGTTATGTTTTGATTGACTTCTGATATTTTTTTATGGCTGTTTTAATTGTGTTTTCTGCAAGAGGAATTCTGATCAGATGAATTTTGAGTGTATTAACTGTTAGTTTTGCATTAAAAGATTTATAATTGAAAAATAATAATTGTTTTATTTTTTTAAGTAAATTGAACTGAGTTTTGAGTGTTGTCTTTTAGAGTCACACAGACATCATGAATCAGTGTATGAACCTTAACAATGGTGACAATAAACAATTTTTTTTTTGTGACTTTAGTAGCTTGTTTTGTGATGCTCAGAACTGATCTATCTGAAAATTTTGTCACCATTGTTGAGGTTCATACGCAGAATCTTGATGTCTGTGTGAGTCTACATGGTTCAATAATCTCTGCACAGTAATAAAAAGTTTCAAAATATCAATGCAGGAGAGGATTTTATAGATTTAGAACTACAACAACATGAAAGGAATACAATATTCAGAGATCACTGAATAAGGCCACTTTATGACCATGAAATGATTAACCAAATCAGATTTTTCTTCACACAATTTTTTTTAAAACAAAGGTGCTTTTGAAACACACAGTTACAACAATTAAGGGTCAGGGGCACAAATAAAGCAAGCGCTTACCTCCATAACGGTGACTTCAAACTTTATTATTTTCAATAAAACATCAACACCTCATTAAGAAGTTTTGAATGAAAGAAACAAAGTCAGAGTGGTTTGTAATAAGTGAAGATGCTGAGATCTAGAGAGATCTGTTAGTGTTTAATGTTCTGTTTCTGTTATCTGAGTTTTGTGAGGTTACCATTGTGCTGTAGAGTACAGCCTGTGCTTCAGTCAATGATGATCCAGAAACACCAATGTTCTGCTGCATGTTGCTTTATTTAAAGACAGTAACTGTGCAGTTGCTGATGCAGTGATACAGTAGTTGCATTAACTCATGCATGTGCTGTTGTCTGCTAATGACCTTACTAGAAGTGATTTGCATTTTAAAGAAAAGGTTTCATAATAATAATCCAGGAAATACCTGTAAAGAGCTTGTTTGTTTGTTTTTTGCAAGGCATTTAAAAAAAAATTAGTTTTTGTTTGAATAGCCACTTTGGTTAGTTAATTTAGTTCTAATTTTCAATTAAATTTTTTGACAAGGACAGCAGGGATGTACTGAGAACATTTCCAAATAAAATATGGTTCTCTGAAAGTTCAGAGAACGTCCTGAATGTTCTGTGTAGGTCCGCCAAATAACGTCCCCCAACCCTTAAAAGAACTCCACATCATGACCGTCTCTGAACGTACTGGGAACATTACTAGACAACGTCCTTAACACCAGTGGGGACGTTCTGAGAATGTTCTGGGAACGTAAAATTTCTAGCGGGGTTACATGTTACCACATTAAGCACTTTTTCTTTTCAGTGTACATTTTTTGTTTAGTAAAATAAAATCTAATCAATTGATTTTAAGTGAAAAACATGATTTAATTTTACTGAATCAACTTGATTTTCCACCAACCAACAGAATTTTCATGAGTTAAATCAAGACGAAATGTGGGACGCAAAAAGAGTTGTGAGGACATTGGATGTGCCAGATCCGCGTCGTGCGTCAGCTCTTAAAGTGACAGCAGGCTAATAAAGCTGTGGCTGTCTGTAATTAATGTAAATCACTCACTGCTCTTGACTAAATCACTTTTGTAGCTTTAATAAGGATTAATCTATGCAGTGAAGACTGTGCAGAGTTTATTAACTGCACAGATACAGAAATTAAAAGTTGTTGATAAGTAAAAATAAATAAGGATTAGTTACACAACTTTTGAGGAACAGAGGCAGGATAGCTTTTTAGCATTGAACAGATAAAGAATAGGCTGAACAAAACCAGAGCAAAAAACAAAGCACACAAATGCACAAAAGTGCATGAATATTCTGTTTTGTCACAATGGTAAAGAGTCCTGTGATAATATATGGAACATATATGATGATCATGTTGACAGAAGTTATTAGAATGACATAAAACGCTCTTCTCTTTATGTGGTTTTCCTCCTTTCTCTCTCTCCCTCTCTCTCCTGGTCCTGACTGCTTCAGAGCTCTGAGAACAGCCACAAGACAAAACAACTGGATGGAGAGGAAAAAGAAGAACTGCAGTGAGTAGAACCATGTTTGTTCAATACTACTACTTGGCAAGAGGAACACAGAGAAAAAACAGGAGCCAAGAGTGATTATCCAGGCCACAGTGCAGCAGATCACTCTATATCTGAGAGGTTTGAACTTCAGAAAGGTTACAGGATGAACCACTGCCAGGTAACGCTCAACACACATCAGACACTGAAACAGAGGACGACCAGTGATGGCCAGTCCTAATAAAAAACAAATTAATGTTATGAGACCTGAAAACCAAAAAGACAGTAGGATAATCAAACTACTCATACTGATACCAATCTCACAAACAGACAGATTGAGTTTGAAGAGCACTGATTCAACTCCACTTCCTGTGATGGTGAGCCATAAAACATAGAAGTGTGTAGGAAGACCAAACAGGAAACTCATGCTGTGTGCACACATTTCTAGAATGTCAAATAGCCCAAAGGAATAAGTTGTGGAAGATTCAGGTGTGGTGAAGTTCACTGTAGAGTTGTTCATTTCCTCATTGCGTTCTCAAAATCTCATTCATAAAATGAATAACTAGTTGCAACTGTGATCTACTGGAAAAGAGAAGAGCAAATGTACTAAGCAAAAAGCCAAAACAAATGGACTCAAATTTTAATCTTCAATATATCCCAGTCTCACACATTCATAATTTAAATCAGTTTGACCAGATCTTTCCAATATTAAATTACTTTCAGGAAATTTTAAGTGACATTATTATTATTAAACAAATGCATCACAAGCCGTAATTCTATGCAATAGTAAACTAATTCTTTCAGGCCTGGTTTCACAGACAGGGCTTAGATTAAGCCAGGGTTAGGCCTTAGTTCAATTATGACATTTAAGAAGCTTTTATAAACATGCGTTAGAAACATTACTGGTGTGCATCTTAAGACAAAACAATGGCACTGACATATTTTAGGATATGCAGTAAAAACAGCTCAAGCATGCATTTTAGTCTGGGACTAGACTTAAGCCTTGCCTTTGAAACCAGGGGTATATTACCCAAAAGATTATCTTCAAAATAGTATGATTCTATTCTTCATTATAAAACAAATATAGTGCATTTCTTAGCCTTAAGTCATAAACAAAACATTTTCTATTATATTTCTACAATGAAAAATACACTTCAGAACCATTTTACTCATTCAGCTAATTTATCTAATTCTGATAATCACACTCATGTTTTTCCATATTGAAAAGAAAAGCAAACAAATCAATCTAAAAGGAGTTTGTCACCTGAAGAGAGAATGTCCAGTCTCTCTGATGTAAATGATTCTCTGTGCTGTTTTTCTAGTCTCACTTTACAGCTGTCACAAGAATATATGTGCATAGCTTCACCTAAAACAACATGTCACCTAAAACAAAACATATGCAAACAAATGCAACACATGCACAAGATTCAAAATGATCGATGGTCTTCTGTTCAAATGACTTAGAACATTTAAATTGCGCATTTCTTTTCTGCGGACAGTTTAATTACAGAAATGGCACTATACAGCACATAACATTCAAAGAGCCTCTGAGAGAACTCACCTTGCCTGTGTTAATGTGACAGTTAAATCACCCATGAAACCTCTAATAGACTGCTTATTTGTTTCTTGAAGCCATTAACAGCTCACAGTTTTCTCTTCCTCTTCTTGGGTCGAAAACATTCTTAAATATAAAACTGTTCTTAACTGCCATTTTCTTATTTTCAACTTAAGAAAAAAAGTTAGAATGTTCTTATCTAAAACAAAACACAGGGCTTGTAATATTAAAGGCACAAAACAATTTCGACTTTTAAACAACATCAGCGATTCAGGCCATTTCACAACAATTATAAAATCATCCATAATTAATGGCCAACACCTGATCTCATTTCAATTTTTGTTGCTACTGCAAATGTGTTTGACAAACACGCTATCACAGCAGCCAAAATGAACAAATACTTAATAAAAGTTAAGAGGCCAACTAATGGAATCATCAATCTCAGTCATGGTAACCTCAAATGAAACAAACATGAGAGTTAAACTTCTGTTAATTCTCAATAAGAACTGCTGTAGATGAATGGCAGAAATAAAGTCAGCCTGGTTAGTAATAAGTGAAGCTAGTAATGCTGTTTGTGGAGTTGTTTAATCAGATCTTCAGAGATTTAATGTCTTTTACCTTCAGTTGATTTCATCTGAGGCTGTGGCTTGTCTTATTTTTTTCTGTTTCCTTCCTTCCTTCAGTGATTCTGCTTGATAACAGGCTTGTTAAAGCTGAGATGACTCTATAAATAATATATAAAGATTTTGTGGATCAGATAAGGTCCAGTTCTGGTTTATTTCTTTGCTCTTGGCTGACATGTGGCATTTCTATGGCCTGCTTGTGGCCCAGATCTGGCAAACAGGAGCGGTCCGCCCAAGTGCCATCATTCCTGCCACATGTGGCCCAGATCATCATTTTGCATGTGCCAGATGTGGGCCGGATCTGGGCCGACACAAAGTTGCTATCTGGGCTGCAAACCATGGTGGTGTTGCAGGCGTACCGGGTGGACCTGCTTAAAGAGTTGAGTAAGTGTGGGGGAAAGGCACTGCAGTGAGGAGGTGTTTTCAGAGCTGCAGCGAGCCACAGACTTGTCTCTACACGCGACCAAGCAGACGGCTCGTGCCATCGGCCATTCTGTGCTATGGTCGCTACGGAGAGACGTTCCTATTTGGTGATTCAGTTAATACCGTCGTCAGTAGGTTCCAGGAGGCTAAGAGAATCGAGCAAGGGTACGGGAAGTGGGGGTGCTGCAGCAACATAAATGCAACGTAAATTTTGTTCATGTGATAAAAGTCAAATGCCCCAGTGTGTATGCTGTTCTATGGGCCATGTTTTAGGGGCAGTTCACATCACGTCTAAAAACGCGTGGAAAGCATGGCCATGCCGCTTTGTCCTCCTTTCCACATCCTTTCCGCATCTGTCGTTGCTATGCAACCATGAACTGCACTCTCCAAGATGATGAATGTTAGATTATGGCTCCTGAGGCATGCCTCATCCCAGTCCTCTTAATTGGCAATTGAATGAACAATCTCAACGCTGAGGGAGAGTATAAAGTCTCATTTTATTTAACAGGAAAGAGAGAATATATAGAAAGAGTACAAGGGGTGTAGTATAGGTTCAACCAATGAGAGAGAGAATACATCATATAGCTCATGGTATAGGAATGTGATACATATAGAAAAACAAGTCTAAATATGGTTATCTCCCGGTCAGTTACCCATGCTTTCCTGGGGATCCAGAAGACCCTCTCCTATACTTGCAATACAAAAGTAGGGACCATTCCCTGTCTCCCATTCAATCCTAGTAGAACCTTGTTCCTTATATGGAAATGGTTCCGGTACATAAAGAAAACCAGATGTTATAGTATAGAATACAGCTTCAATAGAGGACAAAAGACCCTCTGTCTACCTTCCTTCAATGCTGAGACCAACATAAAATCTTTCAATGATGAAGTATCAGCAAAGGATTAATTGATTTCTAGCCCTTGTATTAGCTTTACTACTAGATATATTTATGGAGATGAAAAATAAAACCCCGCCTTATACAGCTATGATCAGCTGTTCAGCTGAGCTTTCGATATTGTTACGAAAACAACAACACGTCTTATCTGAGTATATATGTTGAATGGATACTTTATTTATATTTATGAAGTAAATGACCATTTTGACAAGGAAACTGCCTTGATTATCTAATGAATCATACAACTCTTTGGCGAATGTATTCTCCATAACCATGTTTTCATCTTTTATTTTGCATTTCATCAGACAAGGCTTATTTTGATTAGGATTGATATTGTTCACCAAGCAACATTTGAATAACATTTATCAACTGACAATTACAGCATCAATACAAAGGATTACACAAACACAATGATTGTTATATAATCTTATTTTGCTAAACACATAATCAGACTTCTCAAACAATATTCATAAATCTAAAACTGGCCTGAACAGGTGCAACACATTTAACATCTGCAACACATTTTGTTTAGTGTTAAATGCAAGATAGGCAATGCTGTAGAGTTTATGGGGAATCTCTCTATGAAAGACATTGGTTAGGTGAGGATAAAGCCTGGTTATCAGTCATTTTCTCCATTAAAAGGGTGATTTGCTTTTTCTGTTGTTGCTCCCCGATTATGGAATTCTCAGGCTCACATTAACATGTTTTGAGGTACGGAAGAACAGGAAAATTAATTTGAAAGTGTAAAACAGTAACTTACAAATTTTCCTGCCAAGGGTATTTAAAAAGGAAAAAAAGTTTTATGGAGGGCAAAGACAGGAGAGTTTTCCAACCCGGTGCAGATAAAGAGCAGGCTGAACAAAACCAATCAGTACATTACAAATAAAACTCAAAGAAAAAAGTTCCTTAATATACTTCTGTGTTAGAATGAAAAAGAATCCTGAGATAGTAAATGGCATATAGAAAATAATCATGCTTACACTAGTTATTACAATGAGAAGAAATGCTCTTCTTTTCATGAGGTTTTCCTCCCCTCTCTCTCTCCCTCTCTCTCCTGGTCCTGACTGCTTCAGAGCTCTGAGAACAGCCACAAGACAAAACAACTGGATGGAGAGGAAGAGGAGGAACTGAATCAAGTAGAACCATACATACATATAAAATAAGCCTATAATAAACATGCAGCACACACAGGATCCAAGAGTGATTATCCAGGCCACAGCGCAGCAGATCACTCTATATCTGAGAGGTTTGTACTTCAGAAAGGTTACAGGATGAACCACTGCCAGGTAACGCTCAACACACATCAGACACTGAAACAGAGGACGACCAGTGATGCCTATTCCTATCAAAAACTCTATTAATGTTGTTAGATGTGAATACCCAGTACAAAAATAAAATATATAAAACAAAGAGATCAGATAGTTACCAGTCTCACAAACAGACAGATTGAGGTTAAAGAATCCTGATGCAACTCCTGATCCTGTGATGATAAGCCATATAACATAGGAGTGTGTAGGAAGACCAAACAAGAAATTAATGCCATGTATGTAAATGTTCAGACTGTCCATCAGCCCAATTGACTGAGCTGTGGAGTTTGTAGATTCTTGAGGTTTGGTGAAGTTCACTGTAGAGTTATTCATGTCTTCTGTTCTTTTCTTTCAGCTCAAAAACTCAAGAAATGTATAAAAAAATATAGTAGCTGTGATCAGTAGGAAAGAGAAAATGACATTCAGATTGTATTAAACAAGCCAATGTTACGTCTTCTACAATTAAATTAGAAATCACTGTTTTCTCCAGAGCTGCTGTATAGATAAATAAACTAAGTGAATCAACACTGAACTTACTGAAGCTGGACAATGACACTATTTTTTTCCAGAACTGCTGTACAGCCAAAACAAACTCTGTTGCATTATTTTTCTGTTATCACTGTAAAGCTGATTTAAAACAGTCTGTATTGTAAAAAGCGCTATATAAATAAAGGTGACTTGAATTTACGCCCAAATAACTTTAGGGAAATTCAATCAAATATCATATAACTTCAGAACATGAAATGACTACTTCAAATAATGTCCTTACATAACCTATAGCATTGCATGAAAATTCTAATCTGTTCTAACAGTCTTTCACATTCGTTTTAAAATCTTTTAGGTATCTGCTCTGTTTTAGCTAATAGTTAAACCATCTTACAAAAAATATTGCATATTATTAAGCTGAAAACAAGAAAATTAATAAAATGTTTATCACCTGAAGAGTGAATGTCCAGTCTCTCTGTATGTGTATAAAACTCTGTGCTGTGTTTTGTAGACTGACTTCACAGCTGTTACAAGAATTTATGTGCATGACTCCATAGGCAACGAATCACAAAATATCAGGTAGGCCTATGCAAATCTTAAAAGTAAATAATAATAATAATAATAATAAATATAGCTGCAAGCAGCAATTACGGGGCCAAGCACAAAAGAGGCACAAGAGGCCAGCCAACATGGCTGGGTGCATCAGACTAACTGCAACTCCTCATGGTGACCCCATACATGTGTGTATGAAATTTGGTGCAAATATCTCATTTCGTTTTGGAGTTATAGACATTTACATGTAAGAGATCATAAAAAATTACCCCTGGACGACTTTGTGTTGATTTTTTTGCCTCTTCCTATCAAAATTTTGACATTTGGGCTTTAACATTTAGTTAACCAGCTTAGGTTTCGTGTTTCCTACGCTGGTTTCGTTTTGATCGGACTAACGGTTTCAAAGATATTCGCAATTCTTTTTTAAGCGCTAAATCACCACGCCGCACAAACCATAAGTCAAAACCTAGCATGTTTGGTATCGTTGGACTCGGCAAGGATTCAGGAGTCTAAGGATGTGACTCCCATGAAAATAAGCTTACGAGATCAAAAGTTATAAGCATATGAAAAAACAAATTCTCCACTAGATGGCGCTGGTCCGAAACTTCTCAGGCTCCTTCAGGGCATTGTCCTGATGACCCATACCAAGTTTCGTAACGATACGCTAATGCGTTCGTAAAATACAGCATTTTAGCACAAAATTCAACATAGCCGACAGCCAAAATGGCCGATATGGGAAAACTGGATATCATTCGACTCGGCATGATGCCCCAAATCCAACGAGACCAAATTTATGATTTTTGGACAAAACCATCAGAAGTTATAAGCAAAAAAAAAGCCATTTTTCGTGTCTTCGACCAGTAGGTGGCGCTGCACCAAAACGCAGCATGTTGCCTCAGGTCATGCTTGTGATGACATGTACCATGTTTGGTCGGAATATGATAAAGTCGGAGTAACGGCCTAGGAGGAGTTCAAAAAAGTATGTTTTTCAGAAAATTCAAAATGGCGGAAAAAATTTCATGACGGAAAATGACGTCATAGGGTGCATTCGATTCGTCTTGACCCAAGGAATCAGAGGGAAAAAGAATTTTGTTTTTAAAAGTTATTAACATAAACATAAGTGCAACTTTGGACAGCTGGTGGCGCTAGAGGGATTGAGTTAGAGACTCCAAATTTGCTATGGACAAAGGTCAGACTGCCAAATTTCACAACTTTCCCGCAAGCGGTTCTATGGGCTGCCATAGACTTCCAGAGCAGAAAAAGAAGAAGAATAATAAAGAAGAAAAAGAACGCCAACAGATACAATAGGTGCCTACGCACCTTCGGTGCTTGGCCCCTAATAATAAAAAAGAACGCCAACGGATACAATAGGTGCCTACGCACCTTCGGTGCTTGGCCCCTAATAACTCAAGAACAGGAACAAAATTGGCTTTTGTTATTTTATGTTTACTACATGTAATTTACATTTAAGAAAAAAGATAATTTAATTGGACTATTTTATGGAGTCCATTTAAATACAACTATATTTTAACAACACGCACAGAATAGAGGTAGTCTGAATGTATATGGGAGAGTCGATGATGTAATACTTGCAAATTATTTTTTTCATTTAGCAATTTAACATAGTAAAATTAAACATTTTAATTTTTTTATGGAGAGCAAAGGCAGGACAGTTTTCCAGCTCGTTTGAAATAAAGAACTGGCTGAACAAAACCAGCAAAAATATAACAAATTAAACTAAAAGCAATGAGTTCAATAATAAAGAGCTGAGAAGAAACGAAAGACAATCCTATGATTATATATGGCAAATACATGACTGGCAACAACAGAACATTAAACACTAACAGATCTCTCAAGATCTCAGCATCTTCACTTATTACTGACTTTATTTCTTTTATACAAAGGTTCTTATTGAGAATTAACAAAGATTTAGATGTTGATGTTTTATTGAAAATAAAAGTTTGAAGTCACCGTTATGGAGGTGAGCGTTTGCTTTAGTTGGGCTCTTGACCTTTGACTTCTTTTTGCTGGTTTTTCTCTGACTGCTTTAGCTGTGTGTTTCTAATGCACGTTTGTTATTGCAAAAAGTGCAGGAGAATCTCTGATCAGATGATTTTGGCTGTTTGATGATGTAGTTATTATGAAGTGGAGTAGTTCAAATTTTTGAATATATTAACTGAGGACAGAGACATCAATAATCAACATATGAATCTCAACAATGCCAACAAAACTCTTTTTGGACCTTTTCTTTTTGTACAGCACTGCAGTAGTATAGGCACATGAAATTACTGACCACCAGAACGGTGACTTTAAACTTTATTATTTTATTCAATAAAACATCAACATTTAAACCTCTGTTAATTCTCAGTAAGAACTTTAATATGAAATAAAGTCTGGATTGTAATAAGTGAAGATGCTGAGATCTTGAGAGATCTGTTAGTGTTTCATGTTCTGTTGGGATTTAAAGGGTCTCTGTATCTTGTGTTTTGTGGGTCACCATTGTGCTGGAGAGTAGAGCCTGTGCTTCAGTCCAGGATGAGCCAGACAACGTCGGTGTTATGCTGCATGTTGCTTTATTTCAGAGGCTGTAACATATAGTTATATTAATTCATTTGTGTGCTCTTTCTGGTTAAATACAAGAGACTGACATTTTACAGTCAATGTGTTTTGTTAGTAATAATTCAGGATCTGTATGTAAAACAACATTGTTTTTTCTGTAAGAGTGTTTTGCCACAAGACAAAACAACTGGATGGAGAGGAAGAGGAGGAACTGCAGTGTGTAGAACACACTGAAGGTTATTTGAGATTAAACTAAACATGCAGAACAAACAAAAACCAAGACTATTCCTTGTCAGAAATTTGTTCTTCTGAGACTTGAAAACAAAAATGACAGTAGAGTAAATAAAGCATTCAAACAGTTGGCAATCTCGCAAACAGACAGATTGAGGTTGAAGACCTCTGATGCAACCCCACTTTCTGTGATGATGAGCCATATAACATATGAGTGTGTAGGAACACCAAACAGGAAATGGAGGCTAAATAGACAAATTTCTAAACTATTGAGTTTGTGGAGTGAGTTGTGGAGTTTGTAGATGCTTCAGGTGTGAAGTTCTCTGCAGAGTTATTCATTTCCTCTGTGTTTTTCTCAGCTCAGAAAATCAACTCAAGAAATAAAAAAAATATTTATATATATATATATATATGGCAACTGTGTTCAACAGGAAGAGAGAAGTGAAAATGTAATTCAAACTCTTACGTTTTTTCATGCATTGAATTTAAAAGTTTTCAAACATGTAATTACACATAATATGGAATGTTTCAATATTAAATGTCTACTATTAGAGTTCATTTTAATGCATTAAAAATAAATAAATAAGTAGATAAAACAAGTAGATCTCAGCTCTGTTTTATTTAATAGTTAAACCATCTTACGTGCTCATAAACCTTACAATACCTAAAATTCACAGCAAAAACTGAAAGCAAGAAAATTAATCGAAAGTGTATCACCTGAAGAGTGAATGTCCAGTCTCTCTGGATGTGTATAAATCTCTGTGCTGTTTTGAAGACTGACTTTGCAGCTGTCACAGGAATATATGTCCATGAATTCATCTGCTACACTTCACATAAAACATCATTTATGCAAATATTGATGTAAAAAAAAAAAAAATTAATATGAAAAAGACAGTATTATCTGTGTAAACAGGAATATAAAATGCATTTTAGTTTAATGTGGAAGCTGCATACTTGGCTCTTTTGACAAACTCTGCCTAAAGTTTTGCAAAACTTAAACATAAAATGAATTGCAGTGTCCAGCTGAAATCAATAATTAGTGGCTGTAAATCACTAACAACTTTTATTACTTTTCATACAAATTATGATAACAGAGAGAGATAATTTCTGATTTCTTTTAGAGAAAAAAGCTGCCCATAACTGCTGGTCTACGATCAGTTTTCTCTGTAGTAATAGCATATTGGTGAAAAAGATTTGGTGATTGTGCTCTGGGGACAGTCAAAGGTTTCTATTTACAACTTGTTTTGCAGTGTTGAGCAGTGTAGCCAATCAAAATAACTCCCAGATAGCAACTTTGTGTCGGCCCAGATCCGGCCCACATCTGGCACATGCGGAATGATGATCTGGGCCACATGTGGCAGGAATAATGGCACTTGGGCGAACCGCTCCTGTTTGCCAGATCTGGGCCACAAGCAGGCCATAAAAATGCCACATGTGAGCCAAGAGCAAAGAAATAAAACAACTGGACCTTATCTGTTCCACAAAATCTGTGTATTGAGTCATCTCAGCATTAACAAGCCTGTTATCAAGCAGAATCACTGAAGGAAAGAAGAAAAAAGAGACAAGCTGAAACACAAGAACTACTTTCTTCAGCCACAGCCTTAGATGAAATCAACTGTAGATAAAAGACATTAAATCTCTGAAGATCTGATTAAACAACTCCACAAACAGCATTACCAGCTTCACTTATTACTAACCAGACTGACTTTAT